>NW_017547116.1:4380309-4486309 GCF_001854935.1 Bemisia tabaci
GTTAGGTTAGGTTAGGTTAGGTTAGGTTAGGTTAGGTTAGGTCATCAGCTCTTTAATAAATTAGTGGCATTCTGTTCAACTAATGTTTTTCAACAAAAAAAAAATTAATGTTTCACTCAACTTAAATTTTTTTAATATCCGACTTTAAAAATTACAATCCTACTGTTTTTTTCGAAATTCCCGCGCTAATCTACGAGATAGCATCCGAATAGTCAATGGTCATCGGTCGATTACCGGTGCGCTCGTGGCAACTTTTCAACGCCTCTTTCCTTCTCAAAGTGCTTAATCGATAATGACGACTGTGTCGACTAGTTTGAAATTTTCCGAACTTCTTTTAGTGCCGTAGAAAACTCTGTAGGTCTCGTAATTTGAATCTAGAATGTTTTCGAAAAAACCCAATGAAGGGCTACTAGCCAGAGTGAATTTCCCTCTTTTTACTGTCCAAATGTTAACTAGTCGACATGTATTAGTGGCAGGTGGAGGTGGCTCCGCAAAAACTGGAGTAGCAAATGGTTTTGTAAGTTTGTAAAGTTGTCATTCTTATTATTTCAACAGCAGACCCTACATAAACTTGAAAAGGCTCACAATTCTTTGCTCTTCCTTCATCACAACTGTCGGTGTATTTGATGTTTCTTGTAGAAGAACAATATGTCAGGTCCCGCACATCCATATCTCGTATCGCCCACTTATATAAGAGCTCGTGAGCCTCTCTTGTCTGACAAGGTAGCTCATTAAAGAAATAGTGTTAGAGAGTTACCAACACCAATTCACACAGGTTATCATTCCTGCAGGCGAGTTATGAGACCCCATTTCGCAATGGCACGGAGGGTTTGAATGCAATGCATCAATCTACGGGAGGGGCCAATATTGCGTCATGCTGGCTGTGGTCAAGGAATGGTTGGGCAGGGAAGTAGATCTCTTCAAGAGATACAGTGACTGACCTTTAAGGATTGGTCTTGAGAGTAATGCTTAGGGAGATGAACTTTCTGATATATTTGGTGGTCAGGGAACGCTGGAGCTCTCATTGTGAGACAGAAATTTGGTAATTGACTTAATTCAATGAACTTTTCGTCAATCAGTTAATTGAGTTACTGGACGAGAAGAGAGCTCTTCTCAATTGTGGTGTTTCAGAATCTCTGTTGCTAATCAATCCCTTGGAGGAGAATTTAATGGGTAATTTTTCCAGAATTCTTTTCACAGAGAATTGTAGAATCAAATGGAATATTCAGTAAAATTTTTAGTGGTATGGATGCATTCACTTTCCTTACAATCAATGAAATATTAGAGAAGACTGAAACATTGCAACCGAGAAGTGCCCTATTCGCATCCAGTGCCTCAGTTTACAGGTGATCATCCCCCTGATACCATTTTTGAATTCAGTTACATCAGACTTTGAAAGAATGAGATAATAACATATCTTTGCACTACTCAGGGAGAGAAGATTATTTAAGATAAGATTTTTTTAAGATAGATCTACCCTTATTTACTCCAAGATTGGTTAAGCATACGAGTCATCCAGTGGGAAAATTATCTTGACAACTCTCTAATAGTCCAGCAAGGTAAGTAGTGATAAACTGTTGCAGTTAAACAAATCTCCAATCTCTCTTTCAAATCAACTGCATAATGTTCCAAAGGCCCTCCTTGATATGTTTTCCGTGCATAATATAATGTTGATTCGAAGGTGGTTAGTCAAGTGACTCATCATAGCTTTCTGTTTTTTGTTCTACGCCAGGAAGTGTTTGAGCTTCACCACAATGGTCAGCAATTTTCGGCAGAGGAATGTTTGCGGCACATCACAGGTGGTAGTGTTGTCATGAACTGCTCCACACTATGCACTTCTCGGAATACCTACCTAGTGGCAGGTCAGGAGAGCCACTGCCAGCTGTATACTGTCAATTTTAGGGTTGTTTCTGGTGAAAATTCCTTCGATAGAGAAGACACAAGTACGTAGTTCAAACCTCAATTTTCCTGTATTTAAATGAAACTCCAAATGACTAATATCAACTACCTAGGTACTTAAGTTTAATGAATTTGATTTCAGATTTTTTTGGCCCGAGACTTTTATTTCATTGCCTTAATTGTTAAGGGAAAATAGCAAACGACTGTTATTTTAGTAATTTTCCCTCCAAAATTAATGCTCTCAACTATTCAAAAGACTTTTCTTGCACATAACTATAATTTTTTTTCAACAGCTTCAACCGTTCCATTGACAAAGCAAAGAACTAAGCACCTCAGGAAGCAAAACTAATAACAAAAATCCTCGAAGAGTTTTAGTCTTCTACTTGACTTTTATCATTACTTACTCTAAGCGTTTGAATGACTAATTCCGAAAGCAACTCTATTGCGGCGTTTCAAAATTTTTCCCTCCGCTTTAATATCCTGAAGAAAAACAAGTTAACTTTATTGCTTGAAATTTTCAAAAATTTTCTCAAAAGAAAGAAGACAAATCCTGGGTATTTTATATAATGAATAATGTTGATTCACCTTTAAGTTCGAAAATAAAATTTCAATGGAAGTGGGCACATTGTACATCGAAAAATGATATCCTTTAAGTTGAGCCATTGATGTCTGAAAATTTTGCCTGTTCCAGTCATCCTTGATTTTCAATGGTAATCATGATATTTCAATTTCTAATCTAGTATTTTTTGATGCAGGTAATGACAACAAAGAAGTTGAAGTACGGAAAAGGAAGAAACGAAATTCTGATTCAGCATCTGGATTCAAAGAGCATAATAGTTCAAAAGATATACCATTAGATAGTGGGAAAGTGTTAGAATTGGCCATAGAGCCTTTGAAAAGCGTCCAGACAGACTTTAGGTAAGACAGCAATCCAGGTTTCTCATGGTTTGCACAGGTACTTTGGAATGTTTGATTTTTTTTCCCCTGCTCTTTTATGTATCATAAAATACACTCAACTTCGGCTTATTTGAAACAATTTTTGGGAAGACTGATTTTTTTTTTTTTTTTATAATTTTCTTTCAGCTCTCAGCGTGCAGAAAAAGCCCAGTAAATAGACTTCTCTCTATTCTTCTCCTGTTTTCTTTTCCAATACGTACTCGTATTTTGCAGATGTTTTAAGAGGCTTTTTAAAATAGGTTTTTCATCTGTTTTTAGTCTCTTATTGTATATTTTATTCATAAATATTCAATGCAGCGTTTATTTAAATTTTGTGTTAATTCATCAAATTTAATGAACCATTTCATACGAACTTTCCTCTATCAGAATCAGCCAAACAGTCTTATTAGTTCGGATAATGCAAGGTTTAGTGTGTTCACTTTCTGAAAAATCATCTGTAAACGTGAATTTCAGGGGCTTTCCATTGGTACCAGAATGGTTTAGCTTGCATCAACCATTCTAAAGTGACAGACTCTTGAAGGTGCCATGTCCATGAATATGCCCCATTTTTAAAGCTCTACCAAAGTTGAATGAGGGTTCAAAAAAATGTACATCTAGGTTTTTCAACTCAGGTCACCAAGCAGTATGAATGATCTAAATTTCCTCCAATTTTGATTTGTTAAACTCGTATCACTGGTCTGATTTAGCATGGAATGACCCATACATGAATATTCTCGACATTCCTTGAGAATTGACAATATCTTCCAAGAAATAGGTTGAAATATTAATTTTTTCTTTAACCAACTGTTTCTTTTTCCAGTGATGGGGAGTCGCTACAACGTGTTGTTCGAATTAGTCATATTGGCAATCTTATGGCCACTGGCGGTACTGATGGTTATTTGAGGCTGTGGACTTTTCCTGACATGAACAGTCTGCATAACATTCCAGCGCATTCAAAAGAGATCGATGATCTTGACTTTAGTTCAGACGAAAAATTAGTAAGACTCGTTATTTCTTTTCCATAAATTTTTTTAGTAAGTATGACCAATAAAAGACACTTGTCCTTCAGAACTGGAAGCTAAGATATTGGTAGCATGCTTAAGGGAGTGAAATACGAGCATTTGGTGCAAAAGACATAGTCTTTGGTTTCGGTCTTTTGGTCTCAGTTGTAGTTAAAAAAAAAGCAGTATGAAGAAAAAGCAACATCTATCATGTTTTAGGTTTGTAAATTTTTGATCATATATGAATGTATACTCAAAGGAACTATCTGCAAGTGGAAAGTTGGGGTGTGTTCGTGGTGAGCTGCATAAGAAACAAGGTGGATATAGTTCCTTTTGAGAAAATGGAAAAGCGGGATTTGACATCACATCAATTGGAACGGAGCGCTAACTCGTGAGCCGCTAGGGTGGCCGTTAAAAATAGCTTTTTCGAATTTTCAATGGGAGAACCCTGCAAAAGTTTCCTTTTAGTGTGTAAAGAAAGACCAAAAAAAGAAAATAAAAAAAAAAAAATTTTTAACCGTGCCGCACGGCCGTTGTATGTGGTACGCTTGCAAGTTCGATTTCCGCAAATCGCGCTTTTTGGCGTTTTGAAGCGTCTCCGAAGGCATGATAGAATTCATCTAGACATCTGAAACTATGGTGATTAACTCAACTTTTTGCGTTCTTTCACGTGGTGTTAACAGAAATTTTTTAAAATTTTTCAAAGTACGATTTTTTTGCTCTCAAAGTAGGGCGAAAAGACGATATGCGGAAATTGAAATTCGCACATCGCGGTATATCACGTTTTGGCGCATTGCTTACGCATGATAATTTTCATGCAGAGATCTGATAATATGGTTAGTGACTCAACTTTTTTCGTACTTTCACGTGGTGTTAACAGAATTTTTATAGAATTTTTCAAACTACGATTTTTTTACCTTCAAAGTAGGGCAAAAACACGATATCTGGAAAATAATTATGTTAATTCATATCTTGGCTTTTTAAAAATTCACCCTCGTCTTTCAAAAGTGGCTGCCATCTTGGATTTGGGGTACCCTTTTTGACCAGGGGACTTTTTTGACTTCATATCTGAAATCTGCGACCAAAATTACATAGGAATTAACACCGCACATGACACTGTGAGCGGACTTTAAGAAAATCAAAATCCCAGAGGCCTTATTATGGCCGCCATTTTGAAATTTAGGCAATTTGGGGGGATGTTCCGGGATGGAACCGTGGTAAACTTTTGGTATGTTGTTCAAGAGGACCTACTGACGACGTTTACAGAGGAAAATTTTGTTAAACAATATTTTGTTCCGAGTTAACTCTCTTTATTTCGGATTTCTCCTTGACAAACCCCCTAAAACCCCGAAAGTCATGAATTTAAGGATACAAATTTTGGGCAATATGCACGTATCTACTGACACTTGATTGACTATTAATGTATAGGATATGCATTTACAATCCTCAAAAACAGCCTAACTTGACTTTTTCAGCGCCTTGACCCGAAATTCCGGCCAAAATAGCGAAAAATCGCATTTTCTCAAAAACGGCCAAACTACGAATTTTGCAGTTTGTTGTTCCTCAATCAGTAGGCCTTTTAGTTGAAATTTACGCAAAAAAAATTGCGGGTGGTATGTAGACGGCATTAAAAGTGTCTAAAACATACTCTGTGAGGTGTCTTTCCGAGTGGTGGGCATTTCGGAGTAAAATAAAAATGAGTCCTTACATTGGGGGGGGGGGGGGGGGGCTAAATTTCACACGACATTAAACATACGAAAGTTGGTCGTTGACCCTCTAAACAGATGGTCGTCATACAACTAACAAGTAAAGTATGTGAAAATATGAATGCAGCTCAGACACTTCATCCGATTTCAAGCATATTTTAACGTGTTCTATGCACGCGAGATCACAGCTAGTTGTGGACCACCTGCGAACGCGTTGCAACCTGCAGCTCTTACAATGGACTCAAATTTCAGCTCAAAGTTTATGGCAAAATATATAAAGTGTTTCAAAAAGCAATTCCCAAGTCGCCCGGACTGATGATGAAACTTAATGAAGCCCAGACATGACTTGACAAAATTATTTTCCAGATATCGTGTTTTTGCCCTACTTTGAAGGTAAAAAAATCGTACTTTGAAAAATTCTATAAAAATTCCGTTAACACCACGTGAAAGTACGAAAAAAGTTGAGTCACTAACCATATTATCAGATCTCTGCATGAAAATTATCGTGCGTAAGCAATGCGCCAAAACGTGATATACCGCGATGTGCGAATTTCAATTTCCGCATATCGTCTTTTCGCCCTACTTTGAGAGCAAAAAAATCGTACTTTGAAAAATTTTAAAAAATTTCTGTTAACACCACGTGAAAGTACGCAAAAAGTTGAGTTAATCACCATAGTTTCAGATGTCTAGATGAATTCTATCATGCCTTCGGAGACGCTTCAAAACGCCAAAAAGCGCGATTTGCGGAAATCGAACTTGCAAGCGTACCACATACAACGGCCGTGCGGCACGGTTAAAAAATTTTTTTTTTTATTTTCTTTTTTTGGTCTTTCTTTACATACTAAAAGGAAACTTTTGCAGGGTTCTCCCATTGAAAATTCGAAAAAGCTATTTTTAACGGCCACCCTAGTGAGCCGCGGACATGCGAGAAGAGCCTTGTGGACAGGGCTCATGAGTTAAAGCCGCTGACATCACTGGCGCTTTAAAATCCCCGTTCATTCTTATGGCCCACAACCAACGAGCATACCCCATCCTTCCACTTGCACATAGTTCCATTTAGCATAAATATGTCCATATGACCTCACCCTCTGCAGGCTGATCATTGAAATTGATAAACAAAGCAATAGCTAAAGGAGACAAAGTATAAATGGAGCAATTCTTTTGGTTGAAATGTGTGATATTTATAAACAGAGGGGGAAAATGATGAACTAATTATAAAGTCTCTCATGGGTTGCCAATAATGAACATATTAATTGTCTTCTTTTATTTATCGCTACCACCTGCTTTCACCATGTTTTTTCATTCCTTTATAAAGAGTTTTCTGATTGTAAATTGTCACTAAATGATTATTTGTAGATGTCCGTGCAAATACTGTTTCCCTTGCTAGCTGTCAGCTTTAACATTGTTTTCATCTCACTTACATATCATCTGCAATAGGCTACATATCAGAACGTATTGTCCTGCCGCAGGTAAACAAATTTTGGATAAAATTTGTCATGGTTTAAGGAGATGATGTAGGCAACTAGTAGCAAAAAATTCTCTAAGTGATCTCAAGTACATTTATACTTCTGAAAGATTTGTGAATTTGCATTACTTTTCTTTCAGTCCTTGTACTAGTAGTGTGTGTATGTGACGTTTCCTTCCTTTTCAGATTGCAAGCGTGGCAAAAGATGGACGTGCTGTTGTTTGGAATGTTTCCACGGGAAAAAAAGCAAAAGAATTACAGTGGGTCTTTCCGAATGGAACAAAATATCTTTGTAAGAGGTGTAGGTGTGTATGATCTTATCCTTTCACTATTTTGCCTGTCTGTAGCAAAAGAATCTCACTCTCAATTGATAGCAATCCCAAAAACAGATAAGAAGTCAGAAGCTTTGAAGCTAATATGAGTGGGCAAAGTACACTCTACTATAGGTAATAACACTATAGGTACTATAGGTGACAAATGGAATTTTAGGAAGTCGTCAAAGCGCGTAGATTCGACAGCCTTCAATGATTTGACTGCGACGCCATATTGAAAACTTGTTTACTTTCTGTTCTGAGAGTGGGTCTCGTTAATTTTGTGTTATTTTTTTGTGTTCTCAGTTAAGTTTTTCGTTACTTTGAGTTTTATCAATTTTTTAAATTCATCTGATAGCTTATTGAAGCTACCAGATCTGCCAGGCCCTCTGCAACAGGTCATTTTGAACCGCGTGGCAAAGACGGTATGACTTGTGATGGCCTATATTCTCAGCGCTGCCACTTTGGCACCCGTTTGTCCATAATTGTAGTAGAGTGTACCTTGATGAGTGGGTACATGAACAAACAGCTTGATTTTGAATGCATTCCTTTTTCGGAGAACTTCTTTCTGCAAGTGACACAAACCCAAGTTTTCACATGAAATTTCATGACCATATCTCAATTTTTGAACGGAGTCAAGGATTTTTTCCTTGGAAAGGTCATTTTTTGACCACAAAAATTAAAAATGTAGAACATAGTTTTCTGTTAAAGTCATTTTACACTCTTGCTGTTTTCCCACCCTCATGCTTGTATAAATTTTTTCGAAAACCAGGGATATAGACAATAAAAACGGTGTAAGTTTTTCAAATCCAATAAATAGAAGACAATTTTCCAAAATGACCTCTCTTTTCCAAAGTGATCCTTGCAAAATGAGTCGGCCGCTCATGGCCCCATTTTGGTGTTTCGCGCTTCTTTTAGTCAGGTAGACTCAACTTTTCTGCTTTAATTTACTATCTTATTCCCCAATTTTTGTTTCAGGTTTGGCGTAGTTGAAGATAAGAAGGAAATAATTAGGTTATTCATTTTGACGAATCCTGTCGGGAAAGGCCCGTCTTTTATTCAGCAGTGGGATGCCTTAAGTGGTGAATTGACAAAATCTGCTGGACTTAGTGAAAGTGGTAGCGCTCTGGCTGTCAGAAATGATGGTAGATTTGTTGCTGTTGGAACAATGTTTTCTGGTTCTGTGCATATATTTGTGGCATTTAGTTTACAGGTGATCATTTTTTTTTTATAGAATTTTTGGCACTTTTGACAAGTAAGGAAAAATGTAATAGTCAACTATTTCTAATTGACTTCTCGAATTGGAGAATACGTTTATTCTGATCTGTTCATAATCGCCAAAAACCAGGTTCACCACGAGAGAAACGTAAGGAAACCCAACTCTGTGAAGTCGATCTTTAAAATAATCATTAGCCTTTCTGACGTATGATTCCAATCATTTCAAAGCCCTTGTTTTTTCCCTATCTAGAAAAATAGGCCAAAAAAAAGCTTTAAAACAACTTTAAGCATTTGTCGATAATTACTGACAGCCCTCAAAATGTTTTCTGTTTGGCATAACTTTTTATGTTACTTTTGCGGGCAACCTGGTTTACTGCAGCCATGATTAAAGTGCCGGTAGGCATGTGGCAAACTTGAAAGTGCGTAGTTTGGACTGTGCAAATTGTGCACTACGTAGTGGACTTAAGGTATATGATATATTCATCGTTATTTTAGTTTGATTTTATCTCCCTGAGGTCCAGTTACTCTTCTGAATCTAGTATCTTGTGTGCAAAAGGTCTGTTTTAAGCATAACCTTTTCTCCTAACACAATTGTTGACACAAATGACAGCAACAGTTGACAGAGAAAGTTCATCCCCCTATAAATAATCTTTTGATAACATCTGGACTTTTTTAAGCAACCTAGATCTAGCAAACCAAAAGGAATTTTGAAAAAAGTATGCATTTGCCAAAGTAGTGATAGACTTCGTTTTTGTCTGTCGTTTCTCAAAACGCTCCTGGATGATAGATCCCTTCCCTTTTATTATGTCTAATTGGACTCCATTTTGCAGGGAGGAACCGCTATCGCAGGCTCATCCCTAAGAGCACCTATCTGGGTAGGGAAACTGAGTAGCATGTAAGCTTTCTCTAACATGAGCCAGGAATAATGCTAAAAGGAGCTATGCTGCATACAAACCCAATACATACAGTTCCTTTTAGCATGAATAAGTCCCACTGTTCATAAATTATGCTCTCTCAGAGATATATTAATTTTGAGCTAATGACAGGAACATTCATGCAAAGTTCTGTAATAGTCTTTGGGTCCTGTGCATTTTCTCTCTTTTCTGTTCATTTGTCAGGGTGTCTAGCATCAAGAAAAACCGGTAAATATCAGGAATTTTGGTCGAACAGGAAATTTGGAAAAATCGGGCATTTTATCAGAAATTTTTCTTACGCAAATCTCCTCAGCGGAGGAGTCTTTCTGCTTTTTGCGCACCGTGCCAGGAGTCATTGAGCCGTCTTTGTTTCCGATAATTTCTCACCCTTTAACTTAACTTTATTAGAAAATTTAGTTTCCGCATGAATTTATGCAATAAATATGGTTTTTATGAGAAAAATCAGGAAAATATCAGGAATTTTCAAAGTGAAAAAATCAGGAATTTTTTATAAAATATCAGGTTTTTTCAAAATTTAAAAATGCTAGACACTCATGTTCGCGATCCCTTGCTCCTTCAAAGCTGGACATTCTATTCCCAAAGGTCCACATCATTCAAATTCACTTTGGTGTCTATTTAATTGTTCCGGTCTATCCAAAATTATCTAATTATTGTTTTTTCCTTTCAGCAAGTTCTTTTGGTAAGGCACGTCCATGACATGTTTGTGACCGGATTAGAATTTTTGCCGGTGCAGCAGGATAGTTCCAGCTCTGTTTCCCCTGTGGAGGCAGCAGTGCTTAGCATATCTGTTGACAACAAAGTTTGCATTCACAGCCTCCCATTTAGAAGTAAGTTATTCTATAGTGTCCATCAATATCATTGATAAAATCTAATGCACTTGATTTGTTGCAATTGTATGGCAGAAATTTCATTGTATTTAAAATAGACCGATTTTAACCAAAACGCTCGAAGTTGCAACAAGTTTGAACAGAGAAGAGGTCAGAAGTTTTATTTGTCCTTAAGATTTATTGTTGCGGACAAAGTTTAATGGCTGTTTTCCTGTTCAAAATATTTTTTCTCAACTTTGATCTTTTGACAGGAGAACATTTTATGGTTAGTTAAATTCAAAACTACTCTTAAATCATTTTTTCCGAAATCGACTTCGTCCATTTAAAGTTATTACAGTTTTTCCATGCTTATATCTGTATTTTAGGGATTTAAATTCCAGAAAGATCTCAATAAAAGCTGTAATATCTCTCTTTTATCTCTGCTTACGGTTTTTCTGTCATGCTGAAAAAAAATTGAGCCACTTACAACTTTTTCTTTGGAATTTTATAGAGTGTCTTTTATTTACAACTCAATTTTGATGAAAATGGCTTCACTGAAAACTTGGCCACTTCATAAATGAGTTACTTTTCACATAAGCGTTTGCAATTTTTTTTGACTTCATATTGTATTCTATTTTTCAAATGGAAAACTATTCATCGGCAATTCTTCAAAACTACCGCAATATTTCCTCTGTAAGTGAAGAAAATTCTGTGAAAACTTCATGAAATGATGTTGATTTATTCCCCTGTAAAAATATAAATTAGGAGCGGAGATTTAACAACACCGCAAACAAACTACGATGTTTGGGAGTTTCAACATTGATATTCATAATTCAGGGTGTTGAGCATCAGAATTTTCTCGGTTCTATCAGGATTTGAGATCAATCAGGATTTAATCCCAATTTCATCAGAATTTAAGGAAAAATTGGTCGTAAAATCAGGATTTGAGAAAAGTTGGCTGTTCGATCGGATTATTTAATCAAGATAGGGCTGTGCGAATATTCGCAATTCCGACTATTCGCGCCGCGAATATTCGGCGAATATTCGCTTCGTCTGCCTCGCGCACTGTTCGCAAATTGCGAATATTCGCGCCGTCACAAGGAATGAATTTTCAAGTATTCGCGCCATCCAAAATAACGAATTTCCGAGTGGCAATCGTGAAACGTTGCGAGGACCTGCTTAAGGCTTCCGCTTCCACTCGAGACATCGCAAACGGTGGATCTCCTTTGATCTTTACCGACTTTGCTGAGTTTACGAACAGCGAGCGCGATTGCGATTGGGGGAATAAGCAAAGAGCCCAAAGTAAGGATTGAAAGACACAGAAATTTCTGAAATTGAAAAAAAAAGGTCATAAACACATTTTTATTTACAGCGAGAAAAATAAAATACTAAAATGTGTCTAGTGAACCTTCAATACTAGCTTGACTGCCCGCGTAGTTACCTTCAAATCCTGAAAATGCATACGTAACTGCAGGGACAGTCAAGCCAGCATCCAGGGATCTTCGAACAAATTCTTAACAGCCTAGGCTACTATCATAGCATTTCATTGTTCTCTGTGCAGGCGTAAGAGCAAATGGAAAATTCTTAACAATTAGTCACATTTTTTTTGTCGACTTCTGTAATATTCGCGAATTTTCACACTTAAAAAAGTCATTTCCAATTATTCGTTTTACTATTCGTAGCTGTGAATAATTGACTCAAATTATTTGCTATTCGCTTCGCTATTCGCGAATAGTTGCCAAAATTATTCGCTATTCGCTTCGTTCAGAAAATTCACTATTCCCACAGCCCTAAATCAAGATATTTTTGTGAAGTTACATTCGCCTTGCATGAAGTCAGGATTTGGTCAGGATTTGATCAGGATTCGGATAAATTATGAAATCAGAATTTGGCGGTCAAAATCAGGAAAAATCAGGATTTCATCAAGATTTCCCAAAATGAAAAAAAACTAGACACCCTGTAATTGGACCAAGCTCATCAGAAAGGAACTAACCCACATTAAGTTGAAACTGAGAAAAAGAGGTTTGAAGTTTTTATTCCTGCGTAAGGCTCCATGTAGAGAATAAACTTCAACCCCTCTCCTAGCAAACTAATTTCGTTTTTTTCGACTTATAGTTTTTGGCAGGAGAAAATATACAGCTAGGGGAACTCAAAAACATTCTCAACTCGATTTTTTCGAAAATGTGGGTTTGTTCCATTCTGATAAACGTGGTCCAATTTCACTTCCAAATATGTACTTCATTGGGAGAAATTTGGCAACATTCAAAAGTCAATATGGCGTTTCTCTTTAGCATGGCAGTTTGTTTGTCACAGATGGTCTGTTTAAAATATGGATTTTTTAAGTAAGTTGGTCTACAAATGGTGTTTATGTTTCAGGATCTCTGCCTCTTTGGGTGTTCCTGCTCATGATGGTCATCGTCTTGTTCAGCTCGTTTTTCCTCTGTTGTTTCTTTGGCTTGTGATACAGTCAAGAAGCCTGGATAATAAGTCTCGCTTTTGATAAGTTGTCCAAGTCATCAAGTTCAGATTAAATTAATATCTCAATTTCGACAGGTTAATGAGCCACTAAACAAGGTTCGAATTCAAGCATTGCAACACATGTATTCTTGTCAAAATTTAAAAATTTTAGAGCTCAACTTTTTTGTGTAAAACAAGCGTTTTTTGTGTTGTGAATTCAAACTTTTTGCTTGCCCAATAATTAGAATCCTCTTGAATAAAATTGGGCTCTATGCGGATTTCAAAGTACTTTACAGCTAAGTGATATCTCAGTGTGCTGAATTGTCCTGGGCAAGTTAAATCAGAGGAATCAGAGGAATAAAGACATTTTTGAGAAGCCCCAACTTCAGTCATCTGTCAGACTTTCCTTCCGATTGCTGGTTGAACCCAAGGCGGTAAAAGTTCTTTTTGGAAGTGGAAACTTTGAATTAGCTTCTCCAACTGTAAACAACAAGCACTATTTTCTTATTTTTAGGTTGATCTCGTAAATTTTCACTTCGCAATATTTTCGATCAAATTTTGATCTGAAAACATCTTTTGTGATGCTTTAAGTCGTAATGTGTTTATTGGTTCACTATCGAACCTCAGTCAATTGTTTATCAATTTCTGAGAGTTGGAAATGATCAATATCCTCAGTGCTACAAGGCGACCGCATGATATTCTTAACCTTAAAGGAACTTAAACGCCCCTTTTCATCAGGAATTTTTCTCTAATTGTGAATCTCAATTTTCTATAAGAATTGTTTTGCTCAGGCCACCAGATTCTTGTCAACTGAGAGAAACAGCCAACACTTAATCTTAGCAAAACTTAATGATTCATAGGATGTTTTGGATTTCCATCCTTTATTTATTGATCAAGGTTGCCAGATGAGCCATCGACTGTGATTCAACAATATTAAGATACATCGTTTTTTGGAAAGCCATTTTAATGGCTCTCTCCAGCAAACGTCTGAACTGGATAACAAGTTATTATGCATTTCGTTTTCAAATTCAAGCCTCTGTATGCATATTGAGGTAGCTTGTCGCGCCTTTCTAGTAGAAATTTTAATCTCGAGCCAAAATTATTTTAAAAAGAAAGAAAAGTTCCATTCAATTTGAATGATCAAATCTATTTCATTCAAATTTTAATAATTTGAAGTATCAATCCTAATTTAAGTGACAAACGGTACTAAGTTCCAACACAAACCATTGTAATTTTCCATTTCAGAGCACTGATAGATTCTATCACAACTGTTACAATATGTAAGTTACATTCAATTTTTAATATTGTTAATTTATTTTGGGAAGCAATCTACCCCCTTTTTTCAACAACTCATTAACAAAGAGATTATCTTATCAGTTTTCTGGAGAAAAAAAGTTTCCTAAGGAAAAGCTTGTTGAAAAAATTGGTGGGTATTGGGAATGAATTGAAGTCATTTTCAAGTTCAGTCAACTGTTCTGGGAGCCTCTATGATTTTACATTGCTGCCTGTAGACTCATAGTTTTGGTCCCAGTACAAATTTTTCATCTCTGTGAACTAAAATACATGCTGACCTGGTGTCTCTTGTCAACAAGCATTATGGGATATGAATCATTGCATTCATCTTTGAGAAATATTTGTTGTTTGTTTTTTATCTTGGTTTATATCTTGTTCACATTTTAGTCAAGCAATTGGATCATCGATTTGCTTCTTGATCATTGATCATAACTTTTTGTAGTTACGTATCAGAATCACATTTTTTTTTTTTTTTTTATTTTTTTTTTTTAATTTATTCATTTAACAGGTTGTAGTTATTCTATTTTAGGGGCTAGGGTTATTCTATAGGGCTAACTTTAAAGAGAGTTTTTTTGCTCTTAAATTACCAGCAGGCAAAAATCAAACAAATTGGAAGTTACTTGCACAAGTTCTCTAGCAATCAATTCTCTATGCCAAAGTGTGACTTTTTTGTTGTAATACTTTATTGTTCAAGTCATCAGGAAAGGGTTTACACTGGCAAAGCCCCCTCCCATTTTTCATTAATTTACTCTTTCATTTTACTCTTTTGTGGCTTTTTATGGATAGAAAGTGTTAACATACCCTCTTGTATCCAATTTAATTTTGTTAATTTGTTGCTCTAACTGTTGAAACTAGTAGAATCAATCGCCAAATTATTCGCATTCCTTTTTACCTAGTAATTTTTTTTTGCATGCGCAAATAATCCAGTATAATTATTGCATTTTTCTGCCATCAGGAAGTTTTAAATGTGCAGGAAATTTGTGATAAATTTTAATGGTGCATTTGTTTATTTAAAAGATAATTTCATCGGCAAAATGAAATGGAGAACAATCAGTGGTTGAAAAGATTTAAGTAATAATCTGTGTCTTTTATATAAAGAGCCTCTGATCGAGTGATCCTGCGTATACTCAGACTATTCCCTTGTTCCTTTTAAAATTCTTCTAGAAATTATCCTTCTAAAAATTCTTGTTTGGTGTTCGTCTGTTTTTCACCTTGCTCAACTCAGTTTTCTCATTAAATAGGTTTCGTACGATGTAAATGAATCATTGGTTAGTAGAAGGGCATTTTTCGTTTGTAATGTTTCAGAATCTCTGCTGCAAATTATATTGTAGAGATGGAACATGGGACAAATTTTCTGAAATTTTCTGTTCAGAGCGTTTGCATAATTATGAAGAATATTCGGTAAAATTGTTGACAAATTACTTTAATTTGCTGTAAGCAAAATGGATGAGACCTTATTGGAGATTCCAAGACACTGTAACTGAGAAGTGCTCTTTCTGCATCCAGTGCTTATTAGATTATAACAATGATTTATGAACTTATATGATTTACAGCACAGAAAAATGTGATGAAACTCTCCAAAATTGTAGCGCTCTGAGTTGCTGCTTTTATTCTATAATTTTTTTTATCATGAAAAAGAACAAGCTGACTTAATTGGTCAAAATTTACATCGGATATTCGACACACAGCATAAAGATCTTGAAGTTTTTTTCAAAAAGAGGTGTTGATCAGTTATTGTTTGAAAATTAAAATAAGTTCAGCAATCAGAAATTTTTCAATTTTTGATGTGTTCTCTGAGTTCAAAACTGACAAAATGAAAGGGGAATGTTGACTGGACGTGTAGTAATTTTATTGGATTTTGTCCTCTGCATCCCTTATATTTAGAGTTGTAGTTTGAAAGGGTGATCCGCTCCTTTTCTAAATGAATACATCTTTGTTATGACATGTTTTTTTTAAGTCGCTGTATCATTTGTATATAATTTCATTTTCCAAAGTTTTTATCAATGTTAGAAAGTTTGTTGGTTATTTAAAGATTAAAAGTGCATAGTACAGCTGCAATCCACTGTTTTATTCCTCTATATACTAACCTACGTTTTTACTTATCTATATGAATAATATTTGGAACGAGTAGGGGCTGATTTCAAATAATACAGTTCAAGACTACTCAGAATTAAGTACACATTGATTTATAGTCAAAATATTTCGTCTGCCGTGAGAGGAATGTATCTCGCCCATGCTGTTTCAGTATGTCCACAAACATTGTATTTTTTTATAGCGCAAATTACTGGGTCTTTTTTCATACTGCGGTAAAGAAAAATCACAAGAAATTTAGGAAAATATAAGGGACAGCTCTCTCATATGCAAGTAAAATTTAAGTTAGATATACTGGAACAGCCCAATGGAGACTCCTTTTTCCAACGTTCTGTTTTGCAGGAAATGGCCACTCAGTAAATTTCATGTTATCAAAAAATATTTTTTTTGTCCAATGTATTCTCTTAAATTTATTTCAACTGAAAATAAAGGTAATTACCACAAAGATCATTGAGATTTGCAAGGGAGGTGTAAACACCAGATTTATAAGCTCAGTAATCACATATTTGGACCTGTATTTTTATATAATATTGCAGTGAGACGTTAGAAAAGTTAAAGACAGTGCTCGATCCTGATGAAAGGTCACAGTGATTCTCTTATATCTGTAAAAGGCCTTTTTTCCTCTCACAGGCTCAGTATGATAGGGTTGATATCCCTGATGACTTTTTATGCAGTTACTCATAATATCAATGGCCAAAGGGCGAAATCACGTATCTCAATTTTCAACATTACAGACTTCTTGTCATTCTTTATTTACTACATGGACAACTACTTAACGTAAGTTCTTGAAAAGTGCCTTGATTTTTCTGCTCTCTCAGCAGAATATTTGGACGTATTTCTGCCAAACGGAACTATGTGCATTAAGACATGAGCCTTGAGACCCATGAGAGTAAATGCATAACAGGGCTCACGTCATAATGCATACAGTTCCGTTTGGCAGAAATACGTCCATTTTGCACAAACAAGCTATGAAGTTGGCTTGTTCATCTTTGAAAAAAATAAAATAAGAGCGGAGATTTTGAAACACCACAGTGGAGATGCGTAGTTTTGCACTTCAGCCATTGATATCAATTTTAAATAATTGCTAGAATTCCACAAAATGGGACTTAAATGACAAGATAGCCTATCCAGCATTTCGTCAGTGTAAGTCCTTAACCACGTTTCTCGGTTTGCGACGTTGCAGACTTCCTGTCATACTTCATTTTTCAAGTGGATAACTATTCAACCGCAATTTCTCAAAACTGCCGTGATTTTTCTTCTCTGTGCAAAGAAAATTCTGCAACTGCAAGGAATGGTGTCAATTTGTTCTCCTTTAAGAAAGTAATATAGAGACGGAGATTTTCAAACACCGGTCAACGAGATACGTTGTTGCGGACTTAAGCCGTCGATTTTCTCCTATGCTGAATAATTTGACCTCATACTTCAAGTCATTTTTTGCCCGACTCCATGGCTCACGCGAAAATAGGTTTTTTTCTGTGTGTTTGCTGATCATTACTGGAGGCAATTTGTGAGAAGAACCTCATCATGAAATACTAAGTCTCAGTGGCTCAGAAAAAAAAAAAAAAAATACATTCTATAGGAAGCATGAAAATCCATTAAAGAAATCTATTATTCAAACTAATCTCTTCATTAACTATTAGGCTGATCGAAAGGAACGTGAAAGAAATAAAAGTGATGAAGTAGGAAAAGCATTGGTAGTACCCTTGTCCTTTCTCTCTGTGGGTAAGTACGTTGAAAAAACTACCACTACTCCTCTGAAAAAAACTCATTTCAGACAAGGCAATAAGAGTCAACTTATATATTTTAATATTTTTGGCATGTTTAATTAAGCATCTATACTTACCGCCGTTTTCAAAAATCATAATACACCTAATCGAATGCTATCTCAATATTTTGAAACTGCACATCTGTTCTGCGAGAACATAAAGGTTCTGCCAAGCGGAATCCATGGCTTCCCCTCCCCTCTGTACTGACGGGCAGAGAGCGTCGACGCGTAAAATTGAATTCCGCGCCTTTCAACAGCCAATGAGAGCACTTGCAGCAAATAAGCCAATCAAATCCCTTCATTTTTAAAATTGAATCACGCGCATGCGCAGTGTCTGGTTTCTGTAACGTAAACAAACGACAGCCGCGCTTTTTGCATTTGTTTTGTTCGGATTCTCGTTTCTGGCGGTTGACCCGGTTGACCGTAATCTGTGCTTCCCCGAAGTGTTACTGATAAGTGATCGCAGTTTTTTATAGTTCGTCGTTATTTCTAAATCAGAAGACTTGCAAATTTCACAGGAATTACGTGCTGACGATAACCAAGCTTTTCCAATTATTTTACTACCGGTGATCAGGTGAGCATCTCCTCAGTATTTCGAGTATTTCCCGTGATCTATCTTCACGTGGTTTGAAGTCCCATCGTCCACGGGACTTTTTGCGTACTTTCTCCTTATCGGAGCCTGTGGGAGTTGATTGCTAATTCATTACTGTTATATTCCTCAGCTTCTCTCTCACGATCACTGAATGATTATGATTTCACTAATACAGATCCTACTTCATCGCAGTCAGAACTTCACTTCATTTCTCAACTAACCTCTTGCTGGTCTCAACATTTTCAGATTCTCAGATTATCTCCATGGCATCAGTTTGTGTGGCTTCATTTCTAAAGTGAACGGTGCATATTTTATTGCCTTTACCAGCAAGCAATCTCAATTTAAAATATCTTTCCACTGCATGCCTTACCTCGAGCCGTTCAGCCAATTCTTGTCTGATAACCTAGCTCGTGAAAATGCTGACCTAGTAAATAAATCGCTTTAGTGACTACGTCATTTGATCCCTGATGGTTCCACCCAGAAGAAATTGTCCTTTTAGAAATTCATCACTTTGCCATGCTTTTTAAGGGCAGCACAATGGTCGTATCTATATGGAATGATGTAGCCATTGAATTAGCCTATTGGATCTGAAAAATGTTCAACCTCCAGAGGATGCCCAACTTGAAGTCTTGGTTGTGACCTAAGGAAGATCTGCTTAAGCGTTGAGGCCTTTAAAATTGTGTAGCTGATTAATTACTATTTGCCAAGAGAAAGAATATTGCCGACTTGTCCAAATCGCTGTCTGATTAATATTTTCATAATTTTTTTTGTATCTTTATCTTGTTAAAATATATAAAATATTTCTTAAATTCCTCTGTATCTATCACCTATCGAAACACATGTTGGTACATTTATCAAAACATGTTGAAGTAACTTGCATTTCATTGATTACAGATACGTCTAAGAAAAAATGGCCCAAGTTGAAGTACCTGGTAAGTTTTTTTCTCATTCATTCCTCTATCGAGTAGTGTTGCTAGGCCTGCATATTTTTGTACTAAGGGTGAAGTGTTGGGTCTACAGGGATCAAAACTCTCGTCTATCAAATTGCAACGCTTGCATGTTATCACCGGAGTAAGTGCATCCAAACTTTCGATCATACCTGAATCAAGGATGCACATTCTTTTACAGTTTACACAGTCACTGTGTTCTTCAAGCTCATACTGATCTTCTTACCGCGTTTGCTACGAACCTTGTACCGTCTCAATGAGTATCTATGAAAACCTTTGTCAAATCAAATTGTGCTCACAAGAAAACTTTTTCCACACAGTGCTTGAAGAATTTGCAGTCATTAGCTTGGACTGAAGTTTATTGTAGCGTATAAAAATCAAATTATCTATGTAAACTCTTATCTACTGTCGGCTTACTTTTTTTCTAAGAACCAAAAGTAAATTTTGAAGGCAATTTATGAAATTGTACACCCTGTATTTTGTACCTTTGCAGCCCATAATGATTGCCAACAATCTAAAAATATTGTAAAGAATCTATACCACTAACATCTGGGACCATAGCTCTGTAGCCTCTCTTCATTAGATATTTTATTAATCTCCTCTTCTACCAGTATAATTATCTGATAACTGTACTGCAGCCTGATTGTTGAAATCCTTTGTTTGTCGGGACGACATAGATGACATAGGTTAAAAGGCGGAGCGTGATTGGTCGGCTATGTCTTATCGCAGCTTTGTCGTGCCTTTGTCAGGTGGAATGGACAACATACTGTCGGAAACTTATGAGATACCGTTAGCTTGTCGTGAGTTCAACCCGATATAGGCACGACAAAGCAGTGATAAGACATAGCCGACCAATCACGCTCCGCCTTTTAACCTATGTCATCTATGTCGTCCCGACAAACAAAAAATTTCAACAATCAGGCTGCTGGTGTAAAGCTTTACTTCTCCAAAATCGTGTCAAAATCTATATCAAATATTTTCCCATTTTTGAACAATCTGCCATCTAATGTTTTCCTCCTAGTTCATTTGTAACTTCGTTCTCCTGCTAATTGAATGACATCTCGTTTTTTTTTTTCATTGCCGGAATCTTTCCACTATGTGTATGTACTGTGCTTTCACATCTCGAATTAGAGAAGAATTTTTTTTTCAAAAGTTGGAATTTTTCTCGTGATGCTTCAGCACTGCTTCTGACTCACTGAGAATGTCCTCTTTTTCTAGTGTTCTGCGAATATCAAATTTTGACATGCTTTTTGCTCCTCGAAAGGCTTATGGAGCGTTTAGGTTATCAAAGCATCAAACTTGGCCGGGAACTCGGGAAGAATGTATTAGTAAAGAATTGGGTTAAAAAATCAATAATGACTTGTCCAAGTAAATCTTTTTCCTAGGAATCCTTGTTCACCCATTTTTTCGTGATTTATTCTTGATGCCTTTTTTCCCCCTTCCTTTTGTAAAAAATACCCTCATTTTCAGCATGGATAGCAAAACGATAATACGATGCACATACGCTAGGGAACGTTTCGACGTTACCCAGACAGAAGGACGTATCTCCATTCCAAGGTTGCAAAATCTACACACGCAGCTGTGTTTTTCACACGAAAATCACAGCCCCATTTCTATCTGAAACGATGATTTCTAACTACAATCCATGAGCAAATTCGTGAAATTTTGAACAAATCGTCCATTAGTTTCCGAGTCCAAATACAAATTGTGAAAAGAAATTCGGCAACGTTGCGGGAATTACGTTCCTTCGTCCGGGCTGCCGTGCTAAGGAAAAACGCCGTATGAACCTTCAGGCGTTGCCAAATTTCCTTCGATAAAACACGAATTTCCTGGTCAACTTTAGAGTATTTTCCTTCCAATTTTTTGGATAATTTTGTTCACAATTTCACTTAAAGCCCCTGAAAATTTCAAGGAAAATTATTCACAACTTTCCACAAAAATAAACATTTTGTACAAGGGAATTTGGCAACTCTCGAATGTTCATACGGCGTTTTTCCTTAGCACGGCAGCGGCGACCTACGATTTCTCTCGGGATGAGAAGTCGCTGGATCCAAGTCCTGTTCGGCGTCCAACACCCATCGTCCGGTCATGATACCGACCGAGGGAGGAACACGCCAAGCCACGGTTCCATAGGCAGCGCACGACATGCCGTCAATCGCGCGGCTGGGTCTAGTGATTCCCGAACCCCCTCGCCGTCGAAGCAGACTTAGAAGGCGCTAAGTTCCTTTTCAGTAGCAGCTGGCAAGAGTGACAGATTCGAAGAAAAAAAAAAGCAACATACTTAGTGCCCGATGTTGTATTGCGGTTGATTTCGCGTCGCGACGTCTTGCTGTGTGTGGAACCGTGGCTCGGACGGCCTGTCAACGACGATCGTGTGCCAGTGGCGTAGCGTGATATGCGATGTATCGATTGTTCTGACATTTAAACCTATGGTAAAGAATCGATTATTCAGGTGTTCGCTGCGGACACCCTTTTTATCGATCCTTTTCCATAGGTTTAAATGGTATAACAATCGATATATCGCAAAGCTTGCCACGCCACTGTCGTGTGCCACCCCACGCAGAGACTCCGTCGTCATGCCTGGACGTCAAGCTGGTCCCCCACGCTTCGACTTTCGCGAAGTGCATGCAACAGGCTTCCAACTCGAGTGCAGAACTGTCATGCTAAGGGAAAATGTTGTATAAGCAGTCGGGCGCCGCCAATGAGTCAGTCGGACTACTTTTCGCAAAATGGACCTAGTTGCTTGCTTCTAGAGACCCTCTATAGAGAGAGTTAAGACAACGCGGCTCATGGATGTCACAAACGGGAATGAAGATCATACAAATTGGACGTTTTTTGTTATTTTTGATCAACCCATTCCCGAATTCCTATCTCCGTTCCCTCTCTCATTCCATGTCTTCCTTGCCGCACCCCCTATGTCCCGGTCCTTTCCAGTTTATAATCTTTGCAAATTGTGAAACTGTAATCTTTATTCCCGTTTGTGATACTGTGAAGGCCTAAAATACGGGAACCAATTAGAAATGGATTCACATTGTCTTTACTCTCAATATAAAGGGACTCCAGTTGCTTCCTGCGTTAAAATCTCTTAGTCAGTCGAATCGAATTTCTCCTTAATTTCTTGGATGTGCAATTTTACCCACTTAAAAGTTGAAATAGTTGTATCACGCGTTTCACCCCTTTCAACTTCTACTACTGCGTTAAAGTCTCTGAGTCAGTCGAATAGAATTTCTCCTTCATTTCTTGGATATGCAATTTTACCCACTGAAAAGTTGAAATAGTTGTATCACGCGTTTCGCCCCTTTCAACTTCTACTACTGCGTTAAAGTCTCTGAGTCAGTCGAATAGAATTTCTCCTTAATTTCTTGGATATGCAATTTTACCCACTTAAAAGTTGAAATAGTTGTATCACGCGTTTCGCCCCTTTCAACTTCTACTACTGCGTTAAAGTCTCCGAGTCAGTCGAATAGAATTTCTCCTTCATTTCGTGGATATGCAATTTTACTCACTTGGAAGTTGAAATAGTTGTATCACGCGTTTCGCCCCATCCAACTTTCCTACTCCCGCGCTCGAAGTGCGGAAAAGAGACCGAGGTATTTTTCTTCGTTGTGGATGTGCGAGGAAGTTTTGTTGTTTCATAATTGGACCGCGTTTAATCGAAAGGAACCAAATCGCATCAGCTATCGTCAAAAATTGGGCAATTTAGTTTTTTACACGGAAACGGTTGTGCGGATTTTCGTTCAAGTTTCAGTAAACGTTCGCTCAGTACGAAGCAAATTCCTTAAAATTTTCAAGCAAATTTGCTCAGCCGTTTTTACGTATAGATTAAATCGCCTAATTAAATTTACCGAAGCTGATGTGGCTTGATTCATTTCCGCTGGACGCGGTCCAATTGTGACCGTATGTGTGACAAGGGGCCGGAAGTCCCCACCCCTGCCCATCTTCCGTGAGGAAGTTTCCGCTACTTTAAACTTTGCGCGAAATCTGTTTGTAGGTAGGAAGCGCCTGCAAAACTGTAGGAATACTTCAAGCATCGCGCCGTCTCCACTAGTTCTTTTCAGAACCCGATCTCTTTTCTCTACACAGTCTCGCTCTCGGCTCTCGTCACTAGACGCTTTCGCTTTTTGAAAATGCATAGGGCAGCGCGCGTACCAGACTTCGGAAGGTGTTCGCAAAAATGGAGCACTTTGATAAAAACGCCCAGTTTTGTAAGCTGAGGTAGCTCGGCCAACTTTCAAATAAAATTATTTGCAGTGGCGTGGCGTGCTTCGATATGTATCGATATTCCCCCATTTGAAGCTATGGTAAAGAATCGGTTATTAAAGTGTTCGTTGCGAACACCCTGATATGGTTTACGGACAGTAGGTCTACAAGAAAAAGGGCTACAAAAAAAAGGGCTACCTCTTTTGGTCTATAGTCAAAATGTCTACATGAAAATGCCCATTAAAATAGTGTCGATAGTAAAATATGTCTGCGGTATTAAAATGTCTTTGGTTTGACTGCCTACTCTAAAAATGTCAAAGTACGTATTTATGTCGTCTAATAAGAATCTCATTTGAAAGTGTATCCCCAAAGACAGGACGAAGCTGTGGGTGCTGCAGAAGTTGATGCGTAAAAATTGTGAGGCACATCTCGCGAATAATTGATCCTATAAATATCAACATGTGTATTTTATTTTATATTTTATAAATATATTTTATATATTTTTAGTGGCCAGCATAAATATTTTGACATTTTCTAAGTGGGCAAACAAATCGTAGACATTTTAATAGCGTAGACATATTTGACTGTAGACATACTTTTAGTAGGCATTTTAATGTAGTCGTTTTGACTGTAGACTAAAAAAGGTAGCCCTTCTTTTTGTAGCCCTTTTTTCTGTAGACGTACTGTCTGCATACCCCTGATATAATCGATCCTTTCCCACACGTTTAAATGTCAGATCAATCGATATATCGCAAAGCACGCCACGCCACTGATTCTTTGAAAACTCGGGGGAATAATATCACCGGAATCCCAGGTGTGCCACACGGACCGAAGTTTTTTTCTCTGTCTTGTTATAGGATGCTGCGGAGGTTGATCAGAGCCACACATGAATTGGTCAATTTTTAAACTTAACGAGTCTATTTTATGGTACACCTATAAGCCTCCAGTTCCATAAGAATGCCTTTACTCCAGAGCTTATCAGGAAATGGGCATGTTCGATTTTTCGACCGATTCATGCGCAAAACCTCTACAGCCTCTCGCACACATACGCAGATGCAGCCAGGAAAGGTCAAGCCTGAAAGGATCGCATTAAGCAGGAAGGAATTCAGTCACATCAGCTATTGCCAATTTTCATCGATAATTTTTTTTTTGTTTTGTTTACGGGAGAAGATCAGGGTTGCCACAGTCAGGGAAAACCGGAAAATGTCAGGGAATCTCAAAAAGTCAGAGAAAACCTGGAGATGTCAGGGAAATGACGGAAATGTTAGTGAAAATTTGATAAACCCCTTTATTTGTTTTCTGGAATGGGTTTGACGTTTCGAAAAACAAATTTTGTCCAAAAACTATTTCTAATCATGTCTTTTTGATCATCTGGCACACTTACAATTGTCAGGGAATTTCACCAAAATGTGTCGGGGAAATCAGGGTAATTTCGGGGAATTTCATTTTCTAGATTTGGTGGCAACCCTGGAGAACGGTAGTCTAGATTTTTTTCAAAACTTCGGTGGATTTCTTCCGTAACGTGAGGAAAATTCCCTGGAATTTTGAAAAGAATTGGCATCACCTTTCTCCCGTAAAAAAAAAAAAAAACAAACAAATTGCTCGATGAAATTTGGCAACAGCTGATGAGACTTGGTTTCTTTCTTCTCAACGTGGTTCTTTCAATGCCGAGCACACAACAATAGAGGCACCAGTCAAGATGAAAAGGAGCGTAAACGGTCAGTTGACAGGTGCGCGGAACGCGCTGGCAAGATCAGTTTTGTTAGGAAGAAAATCCCCTATACTACTCAGCCATCAGCCGTTGCCAGCGAGAGAGTCAGAGTTTGCTGGCGAATTTTGAGTTTCTCGTCGTCCCAAAATCTCCTCTTTCCTGAAAGTTACAGCCGCATTCCTTGGAGTCTTATAAAGTTCCTTTTTCCCCGAAAAGGAACAGTCGTATTTCCTTGATTTCTAAGGGAATGGGTGCGTTGTGCTAGTCGCAGAATCGTGTTTGATGGTTTCAGATTAAAGATCGGCACAAATTAATGAAATCAGTCTGTCCTAGCGCAAACTTTCTATTTCTGATAAAGTTCCTTTTCCCCCGGAAAGGAACAGCCGTATTGCTTTGATTTTTAAGGGAATGGGTGAGTTGTGCTAGTCGCAGAATCGTGTTTTGATGGTTTTAGATTAATGATCGGCACAAATTAATGAGATGAGTCTGTGCCAGCGCTAAGTTTCCTCTTCATGTTTTACGGAGGTATCCCTTTTCGAAAAACGTGGTCCGCGTGGAGAAA
The DNA here is from genome assembly GCF_001854935.1 of Bemisia tabaci. Classification (NCBI taxonomy): domain Eukaryota; kingdom Metazoa; phylum Arthropoda; class Insecta; order Hemiptera; family Aleyrodidae; genus Bemisia; species Bemisia tabaci. Next base: position 4,406,205 of record NW_017547116.1, read on the forward strand.
TCCGCTTGTGCGCGATGTAAATTTTACTATTTATTTTATCTATTTATTTTTTTCACTGTGAAAGATCCGGAATTTTTGTCATTTTTTGTCATTTTTGTCGCAATTTGAGCGAGAAATTGAAATTTTTCGAATTTTGTCGATTGTTGGTACTGAAAAAGTACTGAATTTTTCTGTTGAGGAGGTACTGAATTTCTTGGGAATGTTCTGAAAAAGTACTGAAGAAGCACTGATTTTTGGTTAGTCTGTTTCCACCCTGGTCGTTTTCTCATAGCGTGGCAGTTTTTCTCGGTGTCAATGGAGCGCGGAGTAAGAGACGTGAGGAATTGCACCCCCTGAACTGCATGCACAAGCCGCCCCTTCAATTCCCTCGTGCGTTTTCCCGCAGCACACGGTTTCCCGTCCGCAATTCGCGTGACATCCCGTCATCCCGAAGAAGGCCGGACGGGGCTTGTACACGAGGGGTTCCGTATCTGCGTTCCGTTTCGCGGAGAATGGCGAGCTTTGGCTCCCCGAGTATTGATTATTCCACCCAAGGTCGCCAGGCTAGGCGTTAAAATGTGGATATTTTACGTGATGTGAAATGGGGAGAAGTGCTGATTTTTCAGCATTATCAGGCAACCATGATTCCACCCGTCGGATTTCGTCGCCCCGAGGCGCCACGCGCCGGTAACTTGCGGCAAAACACCGAGAAACTCGAGCTGTACAAGGCTCGGAGGGTGGAAATGGACCACTAGGCAGACAGTGGCGATTCTTGCAAGGTGGCAACACTGTTTTTTCTTGATTTAAATGTACGGAAAATAATCGATTCAAAGTGAGGGAGCCTGTCTCGCCTCCAATCGATATATTTAATGGATTTCAGTGGAGTATTAACAGTGTTGCCAACTTAGCATGGCAGTGGCGATTCTTGCAAGATGGCAACTCTGTTTTACTTTTTTCTTCATTTAAATGTATGGAAAAAATCGATTCCAAGTGAGGGAGCCTGTCTCACCTACAATCGATGTATTTAATGGATTTAAGTGGAGTATTAACAGTGTTGCCAACTTGCTGGAATCGTCGCTGCGGGCAGGGTGTGGTTGAATGTATCGCGAGGTATTCATCTGAACGCGGAGAAAACTTCGTAAAGTGACTAGTTCTTGGAAAGTTATTTTAAGCCTGGAAACGTCAAGAATTTTGCCCCACCCTGAAAATTCAAGCGAAAGTTAGGGATTTCAGTGCAGAATCTTGAAACTCTGTCTTCCGTCCTGAACATGTTATGATTTTTTAACTGTATCCACTCGCTCTATGCACGAAAATTAGAACCAATCCTGTAAATTCTCAAATTTTGATTTTTTTCAAGTTGAAGAGACTTCGCGCCAAAACTTTTTTGTGTATTGCATTTTAATGAGAAAATTTGTCCAAGAACCTTTGAAAAGTCATAAAGTTTAGGAAATTTTGCATCTACAACCTTGAAAAGTTAGGGAAAAGTTTGGAATTTTTAAAAATTCACAGAAACTCAAAACCTTTAAAGCTCTTAAAAAGTCAGGGAAAATCTGGAAATTTCAGGGAATATCACCCAACTTTGAAAACGAACTCCTTTTTCCTTGTGAACGATCGAATTCTTCGTTTGAAGTCCATTTGGATTGGACTACATTTTGCAATTGAGGCATTTTTCGGTAAAAGGGCGTATGAAACCTCCAATGCATCTAAGATTGTGCAACGTAGTTCTGAAGTTGTAAGTAACTTATCCGCCAGTTCTGCTATGAATTTTTCCCTGAATCTGCTCCGAATTTTTCCTAGCACTATTCAAAGGCCTTGTCCACACGACCGCGGTTCAAGCAAACTTGTTCCAGGAACATGTTATAGTTCAGCCATAACTTGTTTCTGGAACCCGAAGTTCGTGGAACTAATTCGTCCGAACTAGGTCCGTGTGGACAAGGCCCAAGGAAGTATGTCGACTTAGAATGAATTTCATCCGTCGCAATCGCTGTAAATAATTGCACGATCTTAGCAGCATTGCAAGCCTCATACGTCATTTTATCGAAAAGGTCCTCTTACAGGGTGTCCAGCATTAGAATTTTCCCGTTTTTCCCGATTCTATCAGGATTCGAGGTCAATCAGGATTCAATCCCGATTTCATCAGGATTTGAGAAAAAATCGGTCGTAATATCAGGATTTGAGGAGAGTCGGCTGTCCGATCGGATTTTTCTATCGAGTTATTTTTGTAATATTAATTTTTCTTCGCAAAAAATCAGGATTTGGAAAATTTTTGAAATTAGGATGCAGCAGTAAAAAATCAGGGAAAATCAGGATTTCCCAAAATGAAAAATAACTAGAAGCCCTGTACAATTTTTGGCTCAGTTTACACGGAGAAAAAATTTTCGTGCGTGGGACCCGAAGTTTAGGTCATATGGATCTCTGAAGTTTTCGGATTGAGCATCCGAACACTTAAGGTCCAGCTGCTGAGGTTTGGATCACACATCTGAAAATTCAGTTCTTACATCTGATGTACTTCGGTTTTCACATCCGAAGAACTTCGGTTCTCACATCCGAAAAACTTCAGTTCTCACATCTGAAGTACTTCAGATGTAAGAACTGAAGTTTCAGATGTGTGATCCGAACCTCGACAGCTAGACCTTAAGTGTTCAGATGCTCAATCTGAAAACTTCAGAGATCCATATGGCCTAAACTTCGGGTCCCACGCACGAGGTTTTTTTCTCCGTGTAGAAACAACGTATGTACTATCAGTTTCCCCAAACCCGTGAGTGCTTAGATAGATGAGCCTCGAATTGTCGTTTTTTATCGCGAAAATGTAGTCCATTCGAACCGTGTTTTGCCGCGGTTGTCGACCCGNGGGGGGGGGGGGGGGGTGTAGCGGGTCGCGTGCAGCCGCGGTGGCGCCCATTTCGCGGTCTGGACGCGTGTCTCGGTGGCCTCCGGTCTGCGACTCCATTCATGATTCATCGCACACCTCTGCTCTGCCCGTCGCACAGAGGGGAGAGTCCAAGAGAAAAAGTTGGACCTGAGGCGGAAGAATCGTGTATCTTCGTCAACGTACAGGATGATGTATAAGTTTAACACCATCAGCACTAGGCATTACTCCTGGAAAAGAGCACCCATAACCCATATAGGTGTCGGCAGAGTCCCTTCTCTGGTTTCTCCATGTTTTTCTTTCGGGATCAACCCTTATAATGTCTAATTTCATGAAATTAACATCCGAATTCGTAATTTTAGTCAATAATTTCGTGTCTGCGGGCCGGCTCTTGAAAAAGATGGACCAAGAGGTTGACGAAGAAAACAAAAGGTAACTGGAGCGATGCCATTGGTTAAAACGGATGTCTAAATCGTCGTCCCTCATACGTAATTAAGGGCGTATCTCAATCTTCACGTTAGTCCTGTTCTCTATGTAGCCCTGCGGGCTGCCTTTTGAAAGTGGTAGACAAAGCGATAAACATAGAAGACATAAAGTATATAGAGGGATCCTATTGGTGGAAGCGGGTGGTTTCATCGGACAAAGGAGGTAGGTAATTGACTAACTAACGACAATCCACAAGAGACCTTTTAGTTAGTCCATCATTTTCTCCTTTAGTCCGGAAAAGCCACCCATTTCAAACGATAGGATCTCTCCACATCCCTTTTGTCTTCTTTGTCTATAGCTTTGACCATCAATTTCAACAATCAGCCCGCTGTTCTCTATATTACTCAATGCTCTTTAGGGCTCTTGTGGAAATAGATAAACGCCCCAACGTCAGAGGAGCAAAGATATAGACCAAGGGAAAAAATATGGATTGGCTATGGGGTCTTTCGTGGATTGCCACTGTAGTTGGACCGAGTTTATTAGAAAGAAACCAACCCTTTCTTTTTGGAAAACTTGAGTTGAGAATGTCTTAAGTTCCACTAGTCGTTTATTTTCTCCTGCCAAAATCTGAAAATCGAAAAAAAAAATAAAGTAGTTTGCGAAAGGAGGGGTTGAAGTTTATTTTCTACACTGAACCGTATGCAGAAATAAAACTTCAAACCTCTTTTTCTCACTTTCAACTTAATGAATGTGGGTTGGTTCCTTTCTGACGAACTCGGTCCAGTCAGTCCACTATTATTTACTCCTTCCTCTATTACAATGCGACCATCCGCTTCCACCACTAGGATCGCTCCATTTCCTCATCGTCTTGTTTGTCTATAGCTTTGTCTATCAATTTCAATAATCAGCCCACAGGGAACATCTCCACTGTGCGGCGTCATGAGCGTCACCCACCGACGTTGACCGCCTCTTCGATCCCTCCTGCTCCCCGACGCGAGGACGCTGCAACCGCTTTTACCCGCGTCCCACCGCCTCCAGGTTGCCACATCCTTTGGAAAATGAGAGTTTTAGGTCGGGATATATCGGGGAAAGAGCGGGGTTTTCTGCGCAATCTTGCGACTGTGCAGCGTCGCGGCGTCCTGCACAAAAACAACGTGTCGCGTGTCTCGCGTCGCGGATTTCTCCCATCTGTCACCGACGACGGAGGAAAATCGCATTATGCTGGAGCAACCGCAGCCGTGTTGCATGCTCATCGCAGCGGCCCGGTAACAGGAATTGGTGAATTCTTCGGTAAGAAAGGGTATTTAGAGTAGCTATATAGAGAGAGTATGGACATGTCGGTAGTTTTTGAGGTTAGGTCACGGAGCTTTTAAAACCCAAAAGGGCAGCTAACCTACGAGCTCTAATTATCCTGAATAATTTATTAGGTATAGCAAATTGTTATTTTATTTGTATTTTTCAGTATTGATGTATAAGTAGTCGAAAGACTCCGACTATGGTAAACAGGGTGATCCAGGCCGCAACGGCCAGACTGCATGAGCGTATTCTATGGGTCAAAATAGACTTTTTTTGCTGCTTAAAGTTTTTTCCAAAATGCCCCCAGTCGGAGCTACGACCGCGGCCCCCCTAAATTTCGAAAAGTAAATCGTTCTTCTTGAATTTGGAAGCGGTTGTGAACCAAATTTCATGAAAATTTGTACTTCCTTGTGCGTTTATGCCCTGAACTCATCAATGATCCAAAAAAATCGAAATCTCAATTTAAAGAGGGGGTGTGGGGGTGTTTCGGCTCCTCCAGTCTGGCCGTTTAATCCTGCATGGATCACCCCGTATACAAGTTAAGTTTAGCAATACAAATAGGAATAGTGTACGCTGACATGAAATTTATGTTTAGCATTAAAATTTCTAGGAATTAATATAGGCTGTAGAAAGCCTTTTCAATCAAAAATTTTCTAAGAATGGAAAAAAACGCCGAGAAGTCAGAGTTTTTTAAAAAAAAAATGTAATTGTATTAGGTAGGATGATACGTTCGATTGTTACGACCTTCTTAAAGCACGTATTTGACTTAGTTTTTGCATACATTTAAGGTTGCGGGCTTTCTGGAACACCGGGAAAATCAGGGAAAGTCAGAGTATTCGTGGAAAAGTCGGGGAATTTCCGACACATCTACCTATCAAAGTCCAGCGGAAGACGGCGTAAACGCATCCCAGCAAATTGACCGCTCATTATCAACTGGAACGAAAGCTATAAATAAAAAATTAAAACATGGATACGCCCGCGTAACTGTAGCACAAGTTCGTGAGATCAGTCATTCCATTTATTGCATGCTCCGAATTTTATACACTATAATCCCGATATGGAAAGCTGGTAGTTTTGAAAACGCCTTCAAGTGTGGCGTGATACCTCACGCATTCCGGAGAGCACGAATTGTGGTATCGTTGCGCCTTAGCAATGCGATGGGATATTAATTCAAGTAGCCTTAACGCTGGCCTTGTCGGTTTTCCATGCATTGCCGTTATTGCAGTTTTCTCCGCATAGTCTAAGTGTGCTCAGGTTAGGAGTGTATTTAGCAAAGGAACAATTTTTATAGAATAATTAAAAATCAGCAAGCGGTAAGATGTATAACTAAATAATAGGAACTCAAACCAACAATCAACTCAAAGTTACCGAGAAAGAACTGAATTTGTCTGCTTATGAGTTACTGAATTTTTTGGAGAGGTATCGAAAAAGCACAGTGAAAGTAATTAATTTTTGCCAGCCTTTTAGTAAACACCCTGTAAAGGCAATGTGTTCAAATGGCGCACCAGCTCAAGAACGAGATAGGAACATATGGAATAGTATTCTGTATCTGTGATACCTGTATTTAATGCTTCTGATGCCATAGCATGGAGGGAGATAATCGTTACTCTATAATTTATTCTTTTCTGCTCAAAATTCAAAAACAACTTTAAATGAGACCAAGGCCGCAAAATACAGCAGATCCCCGGCATCCGCTAGGGATACGCTCCGCGAAAACCTCGCGGATACGGGAGCATCACTCCTATGGAAAATCGGGGGATCGAGGGCAGATTATTAAATGAAAATAGTACATTTTTACCCAATTTTTGGTCAAACCAACCCCTGCTGGCACCAAACTTTTTTGATGAAGAACTTTCAGAGAATGAGACAAATTCATACAGTTTTTGCGCTTTAGTTCGGATTAAAGCAGTGCTCAGTGGCAGCCTTCTCTGGTATGTTAACCGAATCGCGGATAAGCAAGCCAAGAGTTCGCAGATACTGGGGTCATGCCACTCAAAGCCAATCGCGAATAAGCGAATTCGCGGATACCGAACTCGTGAATACCGGTCAGTGGCAGCCATCTCTGGTATGTTAACCGAATCGCGGATAAGCAAGCCAAGAGTTCGCAGATACTGGGGTCATGCCGCTAAAAGCCAATCGTGAATAAGCGAATTCGCGGATACCGAACTCGTGAATACCGCTCAGTGGCAGCCTTCTCTGGTATGTTAACCGAATCGCGGATAAGCAAGCCAAGAGTTCGCAGATACTGGGGTCATGCCGCTAAAAGCCAATCGCGAATAAGCGAATTCGCGGATACCGAACTCGTAAATACCGGGGATCTACTGTCAACCATGACACAAAAAACCGGGACATTTCGCAGTTCTCCTGCCTGAATTTTCACATTCAAAATGTTGAATGTGCGCCAAAGAAATGACCGAAAGATGAATTAAAATCGATATTCCTAGATTGAACTCTGGAGAGTTTTATTATTTACCCCCGGAAAATCCCGGGGAAGTGGGAGAAAACTTCGGTTTCTCATCAGGAAATGAGCTCCTGAAAATCAGGGAAAATCAGCGAAAAATCAGGCAATGAGCCTGGTCAAAAATTCTAGATACCATGATCACAGCGAAAAGAGAGAATTTCGCACAAAAATCGGTCTACCCCACTCTATTTTCCACGGGTTTCGGTTGGGCAGCATCGCCCGATACCGCCGTGCTAAGGAAGAACGTCGTATGAACCCTCAGGCGTTGCCAAATTTCCTTTGATAAAACACGAATTTCTTGGTAAATTTATGAATATTTTCCTCCCAATTTTTCAAATAATGTGGTTCGCCATTTCACGTCGAGTTCCTGAGAATTTTAAGGTAAAATATTCATAACTTTCCGCTGAAATAAACATTTTATTGAAGGAAATTTGGCAACATTTGAATGTTCATAGGGTGTTCTTCCTTAGCACGGCAGAGGATAGTCATCGGGACGTCCCACGAGGGAACCCGCCGTCGGCGCCGTTGCTCGATCGGCCCGACGCTTGACCCCGCGACGCCTCGCGTCAAATCGCGGGAAAACCGAGGGGTTCGGCACGAATTTTGTTGGTGAGAAGAGGATTTTCCGCGCGGGATGGCAGCGCCCGATGCCGGAAAACGATGCGATCGACGGACGCGACGCCGAACGCCGAGTTTACTGCAATCGCAGCCGAGCAAGAAGGTCGACGCGGTCCAGCGCCCCCGCGCAACGGACGACACCGCATTTGTCAGATCGCTGAAAAGAAAATTCGCCTACTCAATCAAGAGATCGCAAATTAGGAAAGGTAGATTCCCCACATAGGGAAAGTAATGCTATGTTTAGTCGCTCCTTAGACAGCTCCTTTCCTTAGGAGGCTCCATTTGGTTTCTATTGGTTTGAAGGTTGGACACAGCATTTGTCAGATCGCTGGAAAGAAAAGTCGCCTACTTAATCAAGAGATCGAAAATCAGAAAAGGTAGATTTCTCACATAGGGAAAGTATTGCCATGTTTTGTCGTTCATTAAACAGTTCCTTTCCCTAGGAGGCTCCATTTGGTTTCTATTGGTTGTAAGGTTGGACACAGCATTTGTCAGATCGCTGGAAAGAAAATTCGCCTACTTAATCAAGGGATCGCAAATGAGAAGAGGTAGATTCCTCACATAGGGAAAGTAATGCTATGTTTAGTCGCTCCTTAGACAGCTCCTCTCCTTAGGAGGCTCAATTTGGTTTTTACTGGTTTTTATGGTTGGACACAGCAATTGTCAGATCGCTGGAAACAAAATTCGCCTACTTTTTCAAGAGATCGCAAATGAGAAGAGGTAGATTCCTCACATAGGGAAAGTAATGCTATGTTTAGTTGCTCCTTAGACAGCTCCTTTCCTTAGGAGGCTCCATTTGGTTTCTATTGGTTGTAAGGTTGGACACAGCATTTGTCAGATAGCTTGAAAGAGAATTCGCCTACTCTGTCAAGAGATCGCGCGCAAATGAAAAAAAGTAGATTCCTCACATTAGGGAAAGTAGTGCTATCTTAATTATTTCTTCACAGAAAGACCGAGGGCAGGGTTGCCAGCCAAGGAATACCCGGAAAATCGGGAAATGTCAGGGAATTTAAAAAGTCGAGAAGAACCCGGAAATGGCAGGGAAACGACGAAAGTGTCGGGGAAAAATTGTTAAGGCACCTTTATTTGCTCTCTAGATTAGGCTTGACGTTCCAATTAACAAATTTTGCTTAAAACCTGTTTCTGATTATGTTTTGTTGACCATCTGTGGCATATTTTCAACGGTCGCGCTGGTTCCTTCTTGTTAAATGCGATCCAATTGTAGGACCGCCCGGAAACTCGTCGCTAAATCAGGCCCCGAGAAACCGGGATATCGCCAATCGCAAGTCCGCACTAAGCAGCCTGGTCCAGGTTGCTAATCTGGGCGCTGCGCCGGTGTTTGGCCAGTACGTGGATCACTTCTCATTTGCATAGGGAACTGCTGTCAGCGTGAACCTTCTGGCCTGGCTCGTCCACTTTCAGAACATATGGTCGTCCACTATAGTCCAAACCCTCACTTCCGTTTAATACCATTGTGCCATTCCTGCCCTGTCATTTGGAGCTAGAGATAGGAGACCCACTCCACCGGCCTCTTGGCAACAGGTGGAAGCTTTTCCTTTCGGGGACTGAACAGTTCCTTATGGACAATTATAAGGGAGCAACAGTCATCACTCTTTTTTCAGCTTTTGACCGACCCACTTGGTGGATGATGAGCTTTGGGTGACGTCATGAGTCTAACAAATTTCTCAAACTTCGGCTTGTTTGCAAAATGAAATTGCCAACACGTTGTTAAACATCAATCATGTAGTTAAGTTAACAGTAGAATGCTACAGTCCCGAAAGTAAAAGCTTCCGCAATTGCCAAGATCAGGCCCGCCACATCCTATCTCGGGTCCTGGTACCAGTTTTAAGGTCCGGGCCCCAAGCATGGAGAGGGGGGGGGCCCGAGGGGCATCCCCCGAGAAATTTTTGAATTTATACGACTAATCGGACGCATTTTGAAGCCTCCTTAAAGAATTTTTCCATCAATTTCTGCGGAATAATTATGTTTTTTTTCCTACTTTCAGCACAGAATATTTGCGAATTGTTGCATTCAAAACATATGGAAAATTTTTATTTTTTTTTTGGGGGGGGGGAGGGCATATGATACTATTTTCAGTTCTAAGAGGGCCAGGCCCCCCTTGACTCCACCTTCCTTTGTCTATGGCAAGGGAGTTGAGCCATGAGCCATTGAAGTCGAGGATGGAGACTCTTAGCACCTGACGACGGAAGAAAATGAAACGCAGTTACTAAAAATATCCCTCTGTACTAAAAATCTTGAAAATAGTTAGAAATTTTCCAAGAAGGATACATCTTTGAAAATTTAAGGAGAAATCTACAGTGCCCCAGCGTGTTTCTGAATATCTATTCACCTTTTGCGAAATTTTTAGGGTAAATGTTTCACTTTTTCTTACGAAACAAGGATTGCATGTGAATTCGTAGTGGTTTTTCACGGGTAACACGGGGCCCCGGTACCAGGGACCCAGTATCCCCCCCTTGTGGCAGGCCTGCCTTCATGCACGCTGCGCTTGTCGATTCCCTCTGAAATGTTTGCAGTGGTGAATGCATAGCTGAAGCGCACTTCAGCTACAATTGTATTTACGAATGGGTGGTTTTTCTACGAGGATTAAAAATAAACGAGTGGTACGGAATATAACCAAAGAATATGAACTATGTCAAACGATAATCCGGGTATTGGAACTTGGCTGTTTTAAAAACGCCTTCAAATGCGGCGTGATACCTCGCACATTCCGGAGGGTTCAAATACTTGTATCATTGCGCCTTAGAAATTGCGACGGAAGATTGCAATTGAAATAGCCTTCATGCACGCTGGCCTTTTCGATTTCCGTTAACATTTTTGTAGTCAAGGGTGCGCTTAAGTGCGCTTCAGCTCGAATTGTATTTAGCAGAGGGTGGTTTTCTTAGGAGGATTATAATTAAACAAGTGGTTAGAAATGGAAACGAAATAATATGAACTATGCAAAACGATAATCCGGGTATTGGAACTTGGCTGTTTTAAAAACGCCTTCAAATGCGGCGTGATACCTCACACATTCCGGAGGGTTCAAACACTTGTATCATTGCGCCTTAGAAATTGCGACGGAAGATTGCAATTGAAATAGCCTTCATGCACGCTGGCCTTTTCGATTTCCGTTAACATTTTTGTAGTCATGGATGCGCTTAAGTGCGCTTCAGCTCGAATTGTATTTAGCAGAGGGTGGTTTTCTTAGGAGGATTATAATTAAACAAGTGGTTAGAAATGGAAACGAAATAATATGAACTATGCAAAACGATAATCCGGGTATCGGAACTCGGCTGATTTGAAAACGCCTTCAAATGCGGCGTGATACCTCACGCATTCCGGAGAGTTCAAATAGTTGTATCATTGTGCCGTAAGAATGTGACGGAAGATTTAAACGGAAATAGCCTCCATGCACGCTGGGCTTGTCGATTTCCTCTGAAATTTTTGCAGTGGTAAATGCATAGCTGAAGTGCGCTTCAGCTACAGTTGTATTTACAAATGGGTGGTTTGTCTACGAGGATTAAAAATAAACGAGTGGCACGAATATAACAAAAGAATATGAACTATGCAAAACGATAATCCGGGTATCGGAACATGGCCGATTTGAAAACGCCTTCAAATGCGGCGTGATACCTTACACATTCCGGAGAGTTCAAATAGTTGTATCATTGCCCCTTAGAAATTGCGACGGAAGATTGCAATTGAAATAGCCTTCATGCACGCTGGCCTTTTCGATTTCCGTTAACATTTTTGTAGTCATGGATGCGCTCAAGTGCGATTCAGGTAGAATTGTATTTAGCAAATGGGTGGTTTCTATAGGAGGAGTATAATTAAACAAGTGATTAGATATGGAAACGAAATAATATGAACCATGCAAAACGATTATTCCGATAACGGAACTTGGCTGTTATGAAAACGCTGTTTTGGGATCAAGTTACATAGCCTTTATTATTTAACTTTCAAGCTCGCGTTTGTTTCTAAGGATTCCAGACGTATGCTGTTAGAATTTATGAGTCTTAGAATTTAAAATATCTATTGTGATATTTGAATACTCACTGATTTCGGAGTCGGATTTTAGCAGCGCGACGTGGTGGATTCTCTTCGGAACTACATCTGAAGATTTACCTTTACTTACTGACTTTTAGTCGAATTCAGTAGTCAGGTGGGTCAAGATCCTTCAACCGGGGGAGGGGGGCGGCTACCCTCAAAATCATTTTAAAATGCGTCGATCATGCAGTTTGAGTAAATTTCGTAACGAATAGTAATACGCCTCTTTCATTCTTTTTCTCTCCGTTCCTTCATTCTTTCTTTCCTCTCTTTTGCTTCCTCCTTTTTTTCTGGCAAAGAGGGGGGGGGGACGCTCCTCCTATGAATTCGCCCATGTCAGAGGTCAGGTTTCAGGTTTCTCAACTCGCGGTCGACCATGTGGCGGGGCGTGTATGATCGATTATCGATATTTCTTCATTTGTAGCTATGGTAAAGAATCGATTATTAAGGTGTTCGCTGCGAACACCCTGTCTATCGATCCTTTTCCATAGGTTTAAACGGCATAACAATCGATATATCGCAAACCACGCCACGCTACTGCGGTCGACCCAGCGCGCACCCAACAGCAACCAAATGCCCTAGAGCTTCCTTTGCTCTCGTCTCATGATGACTCACCGATCGGGCCGGAGATACGTGCCGACTCCTGTTTTTTTCGGCGAGGCAGTGTGGAGGAAAACAATCCAGGCTCAGTTGCCATCTGAGTTCTGTCCAGGCCTGTTGTCATCCAACGTGCGTCGCCGAAAGCTCGCATCGTAGGCCTAAACCTTCGGCAGTGTTAACAGTTCGAGAAATTCTGTAACCCTCTTCCAGTCCCTTGACCTCCGTTTCGGTTATGGCATCCGGCAATCCAAATTCCTATCTCATGAGGCCTGCTGTAGTCGCAGGCACTCAGTTGCCGACGAACGAGGACGTACTGAATGCAGTCTTATTCGATAGAAGAGTGTATCGAGGATATCCCAGCAGCGTTCGTGAAAGTGTTGAGGAAGTGGTGGACACGCTGCTGTCCATCTGGGACAAAGCGGGAATCCCTACGAGGGATCGGGCCAATTGTGTGCAGAAAGCCGAAACATTATACAACACTTGGCAGGAAATTCGGGATAAATTCTACCTGTTTCAAATGAATGAATTTGATAAACTTTTTGATATTTCGAGCGAGGATGCGCGCGCGAGGATCTCGGAAGCTGAACGTCGCCTGTTGACGATGAGGCGACCTTCTCTCACTTTGATTGAAGCGATTAACAATTGCAGCCTTGAGGATTGGCCGAACAGAAAACGAGAGGAAATCAACGGAAGTACGTATGAATTTGTCGTATAGATTAGAGTACCTATATTGAGAGAGCATGGCCACTGGTGTTACCACCTCTGATCGGCTCAGCCATCTTAGACTGAATGGAGCCCTTAGGACCCAAAAATGGCGGACACCATTAATTAATGTAATGCCAAATGACCCAAAATGTAGTTTTCTTTGCTTATCGTAACGAGAAATTTACCCAAATGCACTATTGCGACTTCTTTACATATTTTTAAGGCTAATCGTGTGCAATTTTTGAGAAAAATTATCTTAGATTGTAGTAAGGTTGGCAGCAAGTGCGGTTGGTGAAAACCGTCAATAGTTGGCAATGACCCCCCTCCCATCCACAAAAACCCAAACCGAGCACCGCCATTTTTGGGTCCATGGGGCCCAGTGGCCATACTCACTCAATATAGGTACTCTAGAGTCCCTTTATACTGAGAGTCAAGACAATTCAGCTCATGGATGTCACAAACGGGAATAAAGATTACAGAAATTGAACGTTTTTCGTAATCTTTGATCGGCCCATTCTCAAATGCCTTTCTCCGTTCCTCCTCTCATTCCGTTTGTTCCTTGCCGAACCCGTAATTCCCTGGTCCATTCTAGATTATAATCTTTGCAATCGGTGAAAATGTAATCTTTATTCCCGTTTGTGACACTGTGGAGGCCTAAAATACGGGAACCAATCAGAAATGGATTCAAATTGTCTTGACTCTCAGTATAAAGGGACTCTAAGGTACTCTAGTATAGATCGTATTCGATACGTCAAACGGGTGAGATAGTATCGATATAGATTGGTTCAAAACGTTTTGAACTAATGTTGTGTTATGTGTTTAACGTCATGTTTATGTTTCAACGTCATGTTTATGTTTCAACATAAAAATAGCCTCAAAAGTCAGTTGACGAGTGATCTGACGGAGCGGGTTTTCTGCGATAGGTTTTTGCTTCGTATGAATACTAATCGGCCTAGAGTAGATAACATATGATGAGGAAAGCATCTAAATTTGCAGTTTTAGTAAAAAAATTCATGTCCGACCTTTCCGATTGACTCGATCCACTGTGCGCCGTGTTAGATGGGATTAATCTGCCGTGCTTAGGAAAACGCCGTATGAACATTCGAGAGTTGCCAAATCTCCTGAGATATAATGCTTATTTTTGCGGAGAGTTATGAATATTTTTCCTTGATATTTTCATTAACTTTAGGTGAAATTGCGATCAAAATGGAGATGTCGCATGTGTAAGGGATTTGCGATTTGACCAATGATTCTTACGTAAAAGCTCGCGAGAAACACGATGGTGCCACTGGTTTTCTCTGAGATCAACTCCTAAGCTCAAAAAAAGCTCTCAAGGCCAAAATGGATGGGATATCCCACCCTACCCTGAGAGTCCACCTCTACATCAAAACAAACTCTCCATGCAAAGATAGGTAGCAAATACATTGGGAGGGTTGCCACTGGTTTGGCATTACATTGGCATACATTGGCAGGTGTCGGCCTCGTATGGTGTAGTGGTTGTAGCGCTTGCTCTATAATCGGGAGGTCCCGGGTTCGATTCCCGGCCAGGCGACCCGAGTTCGATGGTCTCAAACAATGGTTGCCTGGGGCTGGTTCAGTAGGGACGGAGGGGGGGACGGGACTTTAAGCGTGGGATTAGCCTTTGTGGGCTATTTGAAGTAGTAAAAAAAAAAAAAAAAAAAAAAAAAAAAAAAAAAAAAAAAAAAAAAAAAAAACTTTATTTGGGGACTCCAAAACTGAAAACACGGCATCACTGCTAATGTATTTGCTCCCTATCTTTGCATGGAGAGTTTGTCCTGATGTAGAGGTGGACTCTCAAGGAAGGGTGGGATATCCCCTCCATTTTGGCCTCAACTTGAGAGCTTTTTTTGAGCTCGGGAGATGATTTCAGAGGAAACCAGTGGCACCATTGTGTTTCTCGCGAGTTTTTATATAAGAATCCTTGGTCAAATCGCAAATCCCTCACACATGCAACATCTCCATTAGCTGAAAAATTGGAAGAAATACATTCTCAAGTTTACCAGGAAATTCGTGTTTTATCGAAGGAACTTTGGCGACGCCTGAAGGTTCATACGACGTTCTCCCCTAGCACGGCAGTATTCCGCGGCGAGGTCTTATGGCCCTTCGTCGGCGCGACCCAGCGGCCCGGATTTTGCCTGGATGGCTGCCGGGCAAACGAACCCGAACTTGAATGGAATCCGCGTCCTTGTGTCAACCCACCGCGTCCCTGGTATCAATAACACCCGCACGGGGCGGGGCGGGGACCGTCGCTGGATTCTCGAATCGCCATGACGAACTCCCGATTCGCGATAAGACGGTCCCCAGAAAACGCTGACTTCTGTTTTTTTCAGGGAGCCCGCTCTCAGTCGAAAAGAAGGCTCCTCGGAGGTCGTAGCCGTGTCCGCGCTGTATACCTATCTATCGCAATTCCGATTTCACTCATTTCGAACGAAATTCAACGCTGTTTTATCATGGCTCAGTGTCCATCTATGCCATTCGGTGCGGAACTTCCGTCAAAAAGAAGGGTCTTGGAAAGGTTCTTGTCTCACCTGCGCGACGGACATACCCTTCGCCAAAGCGCGGAGCGGACGGTAGATCACTTCGCGGCGTTGTGGAAAGAATCCCATGTGCGTACGGAAAGGGAAGAGCTTACTGTGCTCCAAGTGGAAAAGCTCTTCGAGGAGTGGTTGGGACTCTACGAGATGGCGGAGAAACACAGGAGGGAGGTCGAGGACCTCTCGATCGTGGCTCCAGAGCTTTCAGCGCGGAAAGTGCGGGAGTTGTTCGCTGAGATGCTAGCTATCCGATTGAAAGCAAATGTGTTTTTCAGGCGTTTGGACGATCTTTTCGATGTGGCTGAAGAAAGGAATTTCTACGGAAGTACGTATGGCTTTTTCGCTTTGTGTGGCTCAAAAATCAAATTCGCTGAAACTTAAGTTTTTGTGTCCTGTGTTTTGGCAGACTTAGTTTTCGGGACGAATCAACTTTTTTGGTATGATCAATGGTCATGCGTAGAGAATGACAGGAGACAGGTTGCAAAAGGAGGTATTTGATCGGGTTCCTCCTAGGAGAAGGCGCAGAGGGCGCGATGGGAGGTTGGAGGGATGGGGTTGAAGCAAGGTGCTCGGTGCCCGAGGGTTTGTGGTTTGACAGGGGGCAGTGCTGCCGTGCTAAGGAAAAATGCCCTACGAACATTCGAGAGTTGCCAAATTTCCTTCGAATAAATATTCATTTTTGAAGAAGGTTATGAATATTTTCCCGTTAAATTTTCAGAATCTTTAGGTGAAATGGAGATGTTGCATGTGTGAGGAATTTGCGATTTGACTATTAATTCTTATGTAAAAGTTCGCGAGAAACACGCCAGTGCCTCTGGCTTTCTCTGAAATCATCTCCCAAGCTCAAGAAAAGCTCTCAAGTTGAGGCCAAAATGGAGGGAATATCCCACCCTATCCTGGTCCACGTCTCCCTAAAGACAAACTCTCTATGCAAAGATAGGGTGCGAATACATTGACAGGGCTGCCACTTTATTTGGGGACTCCACAACTGAAAACACGGCAACCCTGCTAATGTATTTGCTCCCTATCTTTGCATGGAGAGTTTGTCTTGATGTAGAGGTAGACTCTCAGGATAGCGTGGGATATCTCCTCCATTTTGGCCTCAACTTCACAGAAAAAAATAGATGGTGCTGACGACAGAACCTTTTGTTCACATGGCTCCCGCAGTTTCTTTGTTACACTTACAGAATTTTTCTGTTGTGAGGACAGAACTTTGGTCGTGGGAACAGAGTATTCTGTCCTCATAACGGAAGCTTCAGTGACTGTAACAAAGAAACTGCGGGAGCCGTGTGAACAAAAGGTTCTGTCGTCAGCACCATCTATTTTTTTCTGTGTTGAGAGCTTTTTTTGAGCTTGGATGTTGATTTCAGAGAAAACCAGTGGCACCATCGTGTTTCTCGCGAACTTTTTCGTAAGAATTAATAGTCAAATCGCAAATCCCTCACACATGCAACATCTCCATTTTTGCGAGGGCACTCGGAACGCATCGCGGCATAGCCGAAGATCCACTCGGACGGAGACCGGGCGAATTTCCGGGGCGAAATTGGAGGAAAGGAAGAGGCAGGATCGGCGACCGCGGCTGGGACTTTCTCGCTCGATTTCACGCGCCGCGCCGCGCTCATTACGTGCGTGAGAACCGAGAAAATCGTAATCGCCGCGCCCGGGCTAATTATCCTCCCGCGTCCCGCTCCACCCCGCCGGATTTTCTTTTCTGCCCGCCATGAATGGGAGGAACCGCCGCGCCGTCCGACGCCCGCGCTCTCGTGTTAAGGATAAAACGCCGTATGAACATCCGAGAGTTGCCAAATTTCCCCCAATAAAAGCAGGATTGCCACAGTCAGCAGGGTGTCTACAAGTCCGGATGGACCGGAAATAGTACTGATTTTTTAAGGGCGGTTCGGAAGTATTGAAAAAGTGCGGAAATTTCGCGAGGAGGTCCTGAATTTTTTTGATTTCTCTGTTATTTTTTGTCGCAATTTGAGCGGGAAATTCAAATTCCTGAAATTTTTCGAAGTTCGTCTATGGGAGGTACTGAAAAATCGGGAGAAAAATATCCGCAAGTTTTCCAGGAAATCCGCACTTTATTGAAGGCAACTTGGCAACGCCTAATGGCTCGTACGACGTTTTTCCTTAGCACGGAAGCGTCATCCGTCGCGGTCGACTCTGACGAGTTCCGTGTCGAGACCTTGTCTCTCTTGTGCTGGTATCGCGGGAGAATTTCGCGAATTTTATGGAGATCGGCACTGTCATGCTGCAGCCCCCCCCCCTCTCCGTTTTTTACTCAATTATTCTCTGAGGATGTAAGGCAAATAGTGGTGGCAACCTAGCTGCAAAACGGCCCATTCCCGCAATCGATTCGATGAGCGGACAGCAGGCTCAGCAGGCCAATTGTTGAAACTGATAGACGAAACGATGGACAAAGATGCGACGTAGGGAGTGTGGAGCGATCCGATTGGTTGAAACAGATGGTTCCTATAGACGAAGGGATAAAATTATGGATTATCCATAGGGTCTCTCGTGGACCTACCTTCTTTGTCCATTGAAAGCACCTTCTTCCCCCAATAGGATCTCTCCATATCGACGGTGAAAGTCGGCAATCACCTAACTCGTTTGCGGTGTCGGAAAATCTCCGCCTCTACGTAATTTTTTTAAAGGAGAACAAATTGACATTATCTCTTGAAGTTTTTGCAGAATTTTCTTCGCATTGAGAAAATAAATCATGACAGTTTTAAAGAATTGCCGTTGAGTAGTTTTCCATTTAAAAAATAAAGTATGACAGGAAGTCTGCGACGTCGCAAACCGAGTTATGTGATTGCCGACTTACACCGTCGATATCCCTTTCGTCTTTATTGTGTATAGCTTTGTCTATCAATTTCAACAATCAACCCGCAGAAGCAGTTTCCTGTGAAGCATCCTCATGGGGAGATTGTAGACGTATTCAGGGCTTTCGGCGGTCTGAAAATACTGGAATGTTAGGGAATTTTGAGAGCAGCTTTTAGCGGAAGTCAGTAAAAATACCAGGAAAAAAAAATTCGAAGTAAAAAAACTGAAGTAATCGCCGCAGAAAAGTTGCTAAGGGAGTTAAAGCGGATTTCCCTGTTTATGGAAATTATGTTCGAGGGCCAGAGAACGTCAGGAAATTCACAACTTTTAGAGTCCAGGAAAGTTAGGGAATCGGAAAATTAAGAAATTATGAAAACTCTGCGTATTATTTTGTCACTCAGCTGACATAAGAGCGTAACTACACGTTGAGATGAGCCTGAGAAAGCATTGAGTCATATGGGCGACAGGGTTCATCGCGAAGTAGACATACGTCCTTTATTTCAAGCGGTTGGCGATTTGATGGCGGTCTCTTTTCAGTGCCAGTGGACTGCTACTCAATTGTTTTTTATGTACCCTCTTTACAATTGCAAACGGAAGTTCAAAACCAATAATCGAAAGCAAGTAATATGTAGAAGTAATAATACTGAACGCACGGTGACCCTCGCCCTTCACCGATTCCGGGTAACTTTAATTTGAGACCCCTAATTATGTCAGTTGCATCATCATAAATTTTACGCAATTGTGATATAGCTTGAACCGTAAGCTCGAACATTGATGCTTCGCGCCAAAATTTATCACAGTTCATCGTCTCTTAATCGCCCTCAAAAATTATCAGTAATCGATGAAGCCTCCTATTTCGCGCCAAAATTTGTCTCTCTGTATAATCTAATCATCCGTAAAAAAAAATTATCAGCATGTGGCATTCACGGAGGTATCAATCGCATCAGCATGCCTTTCAAATATTTTACTGTCTCTACTTCGAATTTCACGTTCCCTCTTTTTATTTATCGTCGCTCAGACAGGGTCATTTTATCACGGGGTGAATTTTTTGGTTGAAGTAATTATCCTTCAGTCCATCACATAATGCTGAAAAGCGTACCTTTCCTGAGCTTTCAGTGACTTTAGATTGCTTACCTGTTAATTATTGCATGTCCCTTTTTCAGGAGACAAAAAATTATTAATAACAGATTTTTGGATTTAGCCGTGCGAGGTGTTATCTATCTAGTATTAAAAACATACTAAATTCAAAAAATTATCACTCGAAGGAAGAAGAGATCGTCACTAGCAGAAACTTTTAATGTTGGCCGAAATTCCTCGCATTGATAATGAAATTCGCAAAATCCGCATCTCGCTTTGAGACGTTGCCGCTTCTTTGCTACTTTTAATTTTTACAAAAGAAAGACTTCGAACAATAATATTTTTTGGGATCAGTAACATTGACTCATCCTCATTCTAAGCAGAATGGCTTGCGAATTTCGAGCAGTATCTATAGTTTGCCCAAGTTTTTTTTTTCTTCCTCGTTATAACAGAAAAACTGCAGAAATTTTGAAAAGTCTCAACCGAGGTGCGAATTCACCGACTCCCGCGATCGATATTTTTTCGCCATGCGATCAAAGTAGGACCTCCGAACAGAGGGGTGTCGAGTACCTTTAAACTGCCATGCAAAGGACAAAAGCCGCATGAACAAAGCACCGATTCCCTCCGATTAAATATTTATTTTTAAGGAAAGTAATGAAAAGTTCTGGAAGGAAATTTTCATATATCTTAGTTCAAATCGCGAATAAAATTCGTGGAATAATTGGACTGCAATTTGCAATTTGGAACTATAAATTCTGGCTCTTCTGGAATAACACTTATGTGCATAGGGATACAAATGGGACATACGTTGTTTTAAAACCGGGCCGGGATTTATAGTTCCAAATTGCAAAATGTAGTCCAATTGAAAGACAAGCGTTCTCAAGTTTCTCTGTAAATTCGTACGATAGAATCGAGGGAAACTTGGCAACGTCTAAAGGCTTATACGTCGTTCTTCTCAAAGCATAATTGTGTTGGAAAAGTATGGTTATTGTGGAATCCATCTCCGATTGGCCCACCGATCCCTCGACTCGATCTTAGGATCCCAAGTTCGCGCCGTACTACATCAGTCGAAAACCGTGTGGTGAACGCGCAGTGCGTGAAGTATTCTTGTAGTCTTGTAGGCGCTAATATGCGTTTTGAGCGTTCACCGCGTTAGTAGTGTACGACTGTACGCTCTTTCCCGTCGTTTTGCAGCGGGTATGTTACCAATAGATCCATTAATAAAGGCCCGCACTGCTCCATGGGAATCGGCGCCATTTTTCGTGGCGGGGAGCAATACCTAGTTTCTCAATTTTGTTTAAATGTACCATTTCTACCTTTTTTCTCCTCTTTTGTCCACATTTTTTTGATCGATAATACTTTTTAGAGTTAAATTCAACCTTGAAAGTGGTGTTAATACTTGATATAGGGTTATCCTCATCCTAAATCAAGTATTGGCACCACTTTCATGATTGTATCAACTCTTGAAAAGTAGTATCGAAATAAAAAAAACTGGAAGCTGAAAAAATGGACTTCAGCGGTTTTCGCACGACGCAACTCAATTCAGATCTGCGTATTACGCATGCCTCTCGATTCGCGAAGTGTAACGCATGAACAGTGGCGATTCTTGTTAGTTGACAACACTGGAGTTTCTTCATTTAAATGCATGTAAAACAGTCGATTCTTGGCAAGGCAGCTTGCTTCACGCACAATCGATATTTTTAATGGATTTAAATGGAGGGAAAACAGTGTCACCAACTTTATACTTTAATGGATTTGAATGGAGGAAAAACAGTGTTGCCAATTTGTAAGAATCGCCTCTGCGATAAAAAATGTCGGTAAGAACTTACTCTTGAATGGACCGGGAGGGAGGGGGGGGGGGGTGTTTTTCACTCCACCAAGAGGAACAATAATTACTCAGCTGGTAGACCGATTGAGATTCAAGGAGCAGGATTTGAAACGATTTTAACAATAGGACGTTTAATGATGGTTTTTCAGGCATGCCCTGTCTTGCCTCCATAGGTGAACGAACACGAGAAGCTGATTTCTCTTTCTCCTCTGACGTAAGAGCGTAGCGTATCTCAATATCTACGTGAGCCCTGTTCTCCGTATAACTCTATGCTTTTCGAAGCTCATGTGGAAATGGGGATACGCCCTCGCCCTTACGTCGGATGAGCGACGATGTTTGAAGTGTAACCCGTGGGAAAGTCAAGGCTTCGCGGTTGTTACAAAATTCAATGGATCAATATTTAATCCTTTTTTTTCGAAATTTCTCGAAATTTTTTCAAGAATCTCGAAAATAGAGTACCTATATAGGGAGAGTGGACATGTCGAAAATTTTGAGGTCAGGTGATGGAGCTCTTAGACTCCAAAAGGGTAGTCAATCTATGAATTCAAATTATCTAGAGTGATTTATAATCACAATTGTTGGCAACTGTCGTTGGTAAAGCACGTATTTGACTTGGTTTTTGCATTAACTTACTCATTTTTGCGGAAGAATACTTGCGTATGAATTTTCTTGTCCATTTTCGTTTGATATTAGAGTCTAAAGATTGACAGTGACATTTTTCGTTTTCAAAGGTTACCTACCCTTTTGGGCCCTAAGAGCTACGTAATTCGAGTTGTCCGTACTCTCCCTATGTAGGTACTCTACTCGAAAACCAATATCATTTCATCACTGGAAATTCAAGGAAATGATTCGTTTTTTCGCCTCTCTACAGAATGAATATACATATAACACCTACGCACAGGATTGACGAATAGTGCTGGGTCCCTACTATTCCTGGGGGACCTACCTCAAGGCAAAAAAATGTCTTTAAATTTTCACTAGATTGAAGAATTTGAATTGTAGTCTTTAATCTCTAAACTATAAATATGAATTTACTAACATCCTGTTATTTTTAGTTCGGGTCACATTTTTGTGTGTTTTTTCATTGTGTTCTCATCAATTCAAATTCAATGTTTTGTTTTGTTTCAGTTGATGTCAAAGTCGAAGAGAAGAAAGGTGGAATCAAGTTTGAGCTGATCGAAAGTCCTGCCAACACCCCGCCACCAAAAACCAAAAGTTCCTCTCCAACCAGAACTATTTCTTCCGAAAACATCGATGAGAAACTAAAGGCTGCTGCAGAAAGGAGACTGGTAAGCTGCAGTGTATATTTTACTTCAAGTATTTCTCTTTTCACCCAGAAACGGGCAGACTTAGTTGTATTTTTGATAATTTTTCCTAAATTTTCCTTTTTCACGGAATCATGGCTTCTCATATTCTCACGAAAAATTAAAGGGAATTTCCCATGAATTTAGCCAAAGTAAAATAAATTCCATGGAATCGTTTCTCTTATTTTTTTCTTAAAATTATTTAGGACGTAAAATCGTTCAATGCGCCACCAATTATGTACGAAATCTTGTAATCTGAGCATCTTTTTAAAGCTTTTGCATTGTTTCGCGAAGAATGACTCCATTTTTCCAAATTTGTGGCAAGTGTTTCTCATTGAAAAATCTCAAATTCAACAAAAATCTAGTTTGTCAGGCACACATGACTCACGGTAAGACTGTAACACTTTTCATGGCCCAATTTCAGACTTTCATTTTTAAATCAATCAAATTCTGTCAATGGGTTTGTTTTTCACTCTCTTTCTAACCAGCTTCAGTTTTTTTTAATTAGCTAGAATATCTTTGAGTCTCGCTTCTGAATCGCAGATTTTTTTAAGGAGCTTCCAATAATGGTATTTGGACTGCTCTGGCCAGTTGGCGCCTAAAAGGTTGCACCTTTCCATTGGAGAAAGAGTATCGGGCGTGGTCTGGCCACGATTTAGAAGTCGAGTACTGCGGCAAGGAGCTTCTTACAAGGCCGGGGAAATGTTACAAATTTGGTATTGCCACAATGGACCACTAGACAAGGTACAAATTTAAGCATTCTGATACATGCTTTATAACCAGAATTTAATGTAGAACACGATTCGTGCAACGGAAATGACTGAAATTGACTCCTAACCAAAATATTTAATGTCTCTTGGCGCATGAATTCAAACCTCCCGCTCGTGAAGACACAGTGGTCTATGTGAATCAGATCGCAAACTAAACGTTTCCATAGCAGTCTCTGCGAAACGAAAATTTTGTGATCTCAATGGACCACTAGACAAGGTACGAATTTCAGCATTCTGATACATGTTTCTTAACCAAAATTTCACGTAGAATACGATGTGTGCAACAAAATTTACCGAAATCAACTCCTGACGAAGATATTTAATGATTCTTCGTGCGTGAATTCAAACCATCCGCTTATGCAAACTCAATGGTCTACGTGATTCACATCGCGCGCTTATCTTTATCATGATAGTCTCTGCAATATAAAAATCTGGCAACCTCGATCTTGACGCTTCGGCTCAGCTATAGCAAATTGCGTATAGTTTGAACAACACATGGTGGGAAATGAACATTACTCGATTGAGATGCTTCCTGAAACCGTTGTAGAGCGCGATTTGACTCACGTAAAGCTTTGAGTTTCTTGTGAGCGGGCAGTTCAAATTCCTCGCAACCAATGTGAAATAAAAACGTTAATATCTCCGTAATGAGTTGGTTTCAGTGATTTTCGCTGCGCGAATCGTGTTTTACGTAAAATTCTGCTCAAGAAACATGTATCAGAATACTTAAAATCATAGCTTGTCTAGTGGTCCATTGTGACGTTTTGGCTCAGCCATAGCAAATTGTTTACACTTTGAACAATAAAGGATTGGATATGATAAATGTTAGATGAAGAAGCCTGCCAAAACCGTCGTAGTGCGCGATTTGACTTCCGTAGAGTATTGTTTCTTGTGACCGTGCACTTCAAATTTTCCGAAACCATTGTAAAATTAAAACGTTAATATATTGGTTAGGAGTTGATTTCGGTAATTTTTTATGCAAGAAACATGTTTTATGTGAAATTTTGCATACAAGACATGCATCAGAATGCTTGAATTTGCACTATGTCTAGTGGTCCATTTTATCTTCAGCCCAGTAATCTGTTTTTTTTTTTTAATTTAGTCCTTAGAAGCTAAGAAGATAGAGCAGCTGAGTAACCAACTATCAAAAATCGAACACGCCATGAAGAAGAGGGACGAAATATCGAAGGAGTTCAGCGTACGTTCCAAGAAAGTCCTGGAGGAAAAGATGGAGCAGTACTCAGAAAAGAAAGAAGCACACATCTCAGAAGTCCTTTGTAAATTGAAAAAACAAGTATGTACACAGGTGTACAGTTTTTACATCGATTCATTTGCCTGACTTTTACTTCTGACTTGACAGCGATCCACGCCCACTTTTAATTTGAAAGGCTTAAATTTTGCTCCTACATGCTTGTTTAGATTTTTTGCCGCTGTGTTTTCCTGCTAAGGAACCAAACATCCTGAGTAGTCTAAACAGGGTGTTCACTATCCGTAGAAACCGGAAAATCCGGAGAATATTAGGAAATTCTCTTTCATTAGGATAAAGTAAAATATTAGGAAAATCGGCCTTGGATCAGGAAATTGTAAGTGCATCAAGCATTTTTCAACTACATGCGCTTCGGGACATGCAAAAGTGAAACATTGGACTCAGTTCATTAAATATGTTGGCTCGTAAAAACAAATGTGAGTCAATTTATTTGCACAAAAAATCCGGAAATTTCATTTGAAATATCAGGAAAATCCGAATTGAAATTTTGGTAGATGTTCTGCTTTCTTCTGTAGGAATTTGATAACAATAAATTATAAGAAAAAGTTGTTCAATACAGTACGTTCTCTCTGTAAGGAGAACTCAAGAGACCAGCGTCTTCCCTCATCATAGAGAGATTCTCGTTAAAACAATAGTCAATATTTAATGTAGGAAGTTAAAGGAACCGACCGATTTCCTTGTTACGGAGAGATTCTCGTTATTATGATAATCGTTACTGAGAGAAAGTATTGTATTTAACAATTGAGTGTAATAATATTGTAAAATCTTCTTTTAAAATGATGGTTTTCAATTTGATGATAATTAATTGCAATGCATTAGCTATTTAGTGTTCCTTAATTTGGCTATGAAACAATCTTACTTAATAGAATAAACAATAATTTAGCATCAATAGGCTGATTTCTACAAGGAAACGTTTTGGAGGACGTGTATGCTCACGCTCTGTTTTCAAGACAAAGGAAGTAGTTTTTCTTTCATATATTAAATAAAACTTTAGAAAATTGCAATAAAAAACTTCATTCGGTCCTACTTTCGTTGGTGCGCTTCAGGTGAAGGTAACCAGAAGCAGCAAGTTTTAAAAATGTTAGCGGAAATGCTATTAACTCTCTCCAGAGCATAATTTCTGGAAGAAGTGTAACATCAAGAGATGCAATAGTCTCCATAATCGTATATTGTAGAAATATTTGGGAAGTAAATTGATAGAGTTCAGTTTATCAATTTGTAAATTATCTGCTGTTCATGAAAAACAGAATTTAACTTTCAATGCTCTGAACTACCGCAGCCTGTTCAATTTAATCTTGCTAACCTTTGCTTTGCATTAAAATGTTATCTTTACTACTAATATAGCTTCAAAAACCTCAGCAGTAGTATTAATACATTAATGTACTACCAGGAAAGCCTTGTCGCCAAAGAACTGTAAATTGAATTATTCGTAGCATTATCTGTGAGGGTGTTTTATTGGGTAAGATTCTGGTTTAAGAAGTGCGATAATGTCAAACGAAATCGAAGTTGTGAGATTTTGAAGTTCAAAATTTGGAATCATAGTTTTGAGAGGAAGTCATTCAAAGCTCTCAACTGTCATTTTTGAGGCTTTTGACTTTCTCCTTGAATTGTAACTGTACGCCCTATATTTGCGCAAAAATAAATGAAACTGCTAACAACTTTTTTCTAATGCTAGCAGGGAATGAATTTTGTAAAAATCTCAAATACTGATTACTTGACTTAATATCTGTATCGATAATTTTGCCTTTTTGATTTTAGACACTTGCGATTTTTTGTTCCGTTTCTTCCATTGAAGTTATTCTCAAGATAAGAAAGGATGATATGATGCACACTCACTAGATTTTATCGCTTTTTTCATTTTGCCAAAGCACAATTTTATCTCTTGCTTTTGATATTGTTCACGCGTTTTGTGCTGTTTTCTTTTCAATTTTTGCTCAAACTTCTTTTAATTTTCATTGCTTGTTTTTTTTAATTTTTTAATCAGTTTGAAAACGGAGAGAAAACCCGCCAGAGCTTGGAAAGTGCCCTTGAAGAAATTAAAGAGAACACGAATCTGAAACTTTTACAAGCCTCAAAAAAGAGAGAGAGCCAAATTCAAGAGTTAACCAAAAGGCTGAAAGAACATGTAAGTGGGTCTTCAAAATTCTAATATTAGATATCCTCCTGTCTAAAACAGCAGGAATTTCTTAGTTACAGGCATGAAAGGCTCTGCTTATAGTACTGAAATCAGGTGAACCAGAAATGGCTAAAAATAGAATTTTCTCAATACGCAATCCTTGAAAATTATTTTGCAATCACGTATAAAAGAATTTTTCATGTTGATGAGCAGTGGGTTACTTCCAACTAGCACGAACTAGGAAACACTGAAGCAGTCTGAAATGTCTCTTGATGGAGCCTAGTAGACCCTCAGTTGTTTATTGGCGGAGAGAGAATGAAGGGAAATAATCTTTGGTACTGACCCAAAGTCCTTACTATTCACCATACCAAAATGGCAGCCAACTGAAATCTTGAAAACTTCAACATAGAAGGCTGCCATTTTGAATTGGCGCAAAATAAAAATCTACAATCTGAACTGAAAAATATCTTTGTTGATCTCCTTTCTTGTCATTCATCCATTTACAGGTTTAAGTAAGATTAGGGAGCAGATATTCCGGAATGTGACATATTCCTAGGAACTGAGTTTATTTAAACCAAGAGTTTTAAGAAAGACCCAAAGGCATTACTGTAGAACTGATTATTACATTTAGATAAGGATGGAGATGTAGGTGTAATATGTCTGGAGTTTTCAAAACAAATAGTTCGTCGAAACCACTGAAGAGACTACTAAAAAGCACAGCCAGTTGTTGCTTTATAACTCTCCATCAGAGATATTTTCTTCTAGTAAGATCTAAGGAACACCCATGGACACTTAGAACACAAGAAATATGTATCAGAATGCTGAAATTCGCACCTTGTATAAAGATCCATTTAGATGTGTTCTGTTCGTTGCATTATTCCGGCTCCCAACGTATATATTCTTCCCCTCAGTAAATTCATTGAAATGGAGCAATGCATTTCCAACTTGAAACCCTGTATTATATAATAGCTGACAAACTTCCATCTCCCTTTTGTTGATAATTTTTGACATGTTTTCAATTTTTTAGCCTTTTTAAATTTTAATTTGCTAAATTCACTTGCTTACACGCACAGCTTTTATCTTGCTTTCTGCACGTTGTTTTCTTTCAATTACCTAGGACGAGCATGCCAAAAGTGTATATAATGCCTTAAAAGAGAAACAAGAGGAACTGAAACAGCGAATCCTAACGAAAGAAGAAGAGGCTGCTTTACGCAAAGAACAGAAGATCAAAGAAAAGCTTGAAAAACTGAAGGAGGTAAACAAGATTTCCCTTAATTTTCTTCCAGTTTTTTTTTTAAATCATGAACCTCGAGGGTGAGATAAAACTAATTCTCCTCAAGAATCTTGAAAAATCGGGCCTTGAATGACAATGACCGTGAAAAATAGAATGACATCATATTGGATGTCTTGACCTAACAGCTTATCTGGTATGGTCATGTGAACAGGATGACGAAATAAGGGCTGCCATGGATTATGCTTGATTGGGTTCCTCCTGGGAAGAGACCAAGAGACGCCCAGTGAAAGGGTGATCATGGAGATTTTAAATGAAGTAAGCGAGTGGCAACTCCCTGAAGGGCTGCGCGGATAGAGAATTGTGGTAGTTAGGTGTCACAAAGCACTGGATAAGTGGCTTCTATGTATACGTATGTTTTTGTTTTGTCTCTCTCTTGATTGGTAGTTAGCTAAAGATCTGATGTTTTGAAATTAATTGTTGGCTTGGGAAATAGTCCAATCTAGTCTCCATGTTCTTCTAAATTTAATTTCAACCCCGTTTCAGGATCATTGATCTACAACAGATTCTTGTTTTAGTGGCGCCTGTTTTGGTAGCTTTAACGCGTTTGTTTATGAAAAAGATGCCTCAGTTTTCTGAATAGCTTCAATGTCTTGTGTGCACCTAAGCATTAGAACTAACTCAGAAGCATTTTTATAACCGTCCTCAAGCCCGGTTGATTTTGTGCTGTACAATTACTGCTTCAATACGCTACTAAACATCTCGTTCTTCTTTGTTTGTTGAATGTATTACTGCTCAGTTCAAATTTTTTATTCAATATTTTTTACTGTTTAGTTTAGTAGTGTTTCCAATAGACTGAAAGTGTTTCTGTTGTTCTTAGACCTTTGAAGTTTGTTAAAAATGGAACTCTTGATGGGGTAAGAGTTCAAGCTGATTTAACCGCAAGATGTGGTGCTCTACGAAAAGTAGAATACTATTTATTTTTGAAGTTTTTCATCACTTGGCAGCAAGAGATTATGATCCGATAATTCAAACTTCCCTGCACAACAAAACCAAAGTCACTGTACGCCTATTTGTCTATCGAAAAGAAACTAGTTTGTCTAATAAGAATGAAAAGTTTTGTTTTGCTAGAATCCATTGCAGTATTTGAAACTCAGTCTGTCTTAAATCGTCAGAAAAATTCAGCACAGTGCTAAAAACATTTGGTATTAAAGTACACTGAAATTAAGTTTGCAATGGCTACAACCTTAGTAGTTGATATTTTGTTCGCAAGAAGTTTAAAGTGACCAGCACAGAAAACCTACATTTTTCTCTTGCGAGTCAAACGACTTTGATGTGTCTGTCAAGTGTGTATTAATTTTTTTTAACGTAACTTATTTTTATTTTTAATTTCAGAAAGACAATCGGTCAGAGAAAGTGCGCCAAAACAAGACCTCTGAATCATGCACAGAAAACGGAACGGAATCTCCAGCCTCTGGTTGACTTATCACCTCTCTTGCTTCGCTCAGGTCAGCCTGACCTGCTCAGGTAGCTTCTAACCCAGCAAAATGTTTTCCTATTTTTATTTTTGTTTAATGGTTTAATAACTTTTATTCAATGGTTCCTTAGCCTTAATACTCAGCCTTAATACTCTTCATTCAAATTTTCATATGGCTAGTTTTTCATTTTTCAACATTTTTCAACCCATGACCTTTCAAAACTCCTCAAATGGTGTTGTGTTTTTTATAATATTTTTCATTTTTTCCATACGGCTAGTTTTTCATTTTTCAAAATTTTTCAACTAATGACTTTTCAAAACTCCTCGCATGGTGTTTTGCTTTTTAATGATTGTCGTTTTGAACTCAGTGTTTATTTTTCTTCTCCAGCTCGAACTGTAATTCAATTGTAACTCACATTGTATTTGCAACTCCAATTGTAATTTTTAATACTCTTAATTTAAATCTTTAAATGATCATTTCTTAATTTTTCAAAATTTTTGAACCATCGAATCCTTTTTAACCTCTTGAAGTTCCTCTCATGGTCTTATGCTTTTTAATGATCGTCGTCCTAAACTTGGCGTTTTTATTTTCTTCAGCTCAAACATTAATTGTAAATTTGTTGCCTTCATATTGCCTAGTGTTTTAGCTTTTGTACAAGCCGTAATTATGAGACTGGCTTATTTTTTTATTTTTGTACTTTCCATAAAATCAAATCATTTCTCTTAAGCTTACATTTTTTACATTCCTTGCGTTTTCTTCTAAAATTCAGTTTTTGAACATAATCAATTAGTTTTAATGTTGATGGCAAAACGCTTAATAACTCACTTTTTTATCTGTAAACGTACTTATCACTGTTCAGCATTTTTAGTAATAAATTTATTGTAAAAAGTGATTTTTGTTCTCTGAATTCATCATTCAAAAACCCAAAATAAAATTGAGTCCAAGGAATCGTAATCCAATTATTCTATAATATTAACAACTGAAAAAAGTTACTCCTTTTTTGCCAATTGGGAGTTTTCTTCAATGAAGTGAGTCATGTGCCTCTCAATATTAAGTCTGCAAATATTAAGATAAACCTTGGAAAACTAACTTTTTTCATTTGACTGAAGTAAACTAATATATTTTGCTTTTACTTCCATCTTAAAAGACTGTGCATTGCAAAGCACATTCTCAAGGAGCATTTTCAAGCCTGGATCTCTTCTTAAGTGAAAGAATGTCAGAAAATTTTTGGTATGAAACATGTAAAGTAATGAAATTCTAAAATTCCAATATTTTGTCACCTTTTTTTGTCTTATTGCCAAAGCATGAAATTTTTGATTGATGGTCCAAGACTCAATGTGAAATCTGGTATCATGTCAGAGAATTGTAAAAACCATGTACGTAATGATTCAATACAGTTCTGATTCAGGGGTTGGTGAAAGAGTAGAGCTCAAAGTTCAAAAAATACTCGGCAAAGTTTATTTTTACAAGTGCGATTGCAGAGAATTACAGATCAGCAGAATCGCCCTCGAGAATGATTCCAGGCGCCAGCTCGACTCTATCACGGCGCGAAGAGCTGTTGTTGTAATGACGTATGGAAGAGCGTTTCCTCGGAACCGGTTTGTAGCCGGCCGGCTCGTAGCCCCGTTGATTCGAGTTGAAGTTGCTGTTCGCACCGGTGTTGGAGTAGTTGTAAGTTGTTGACTCGTTGTTGTAGTTTCGTCGGAGAGAAGCGCGATTGTGATTTGTTTTCCTCAGCATAGCCTGGCACAAAAAATTATTTCATAGGTTGGATTTTTTCTTACTTGGAAGGAAAACTCAGATGTTCTCTTAAGAAAATTAGCAATTCCTTAGCTGTCCTGAATTTTTATCAGAAAGTTTCTGAGCTTGTGATGTTTTAATTTTTTAATCACTTCAAATCATGGTATTGTTTCTCTGATGAAACCATTTAACAGTTTAAAATCCACATAAAATAAATAACAGGAGCTCAGAAGGTTCAAAGTTTTTCCCTCGATTAAAGATTGAAAATTGAGGTTACTTCCTCCCCTTCTCACTATGAGGATATCCAAAGAAGAGAGAACAGGCAGGCAAGAATCTGGAATTTTTCGCCCCATAAACAGTTATTGACATTGTAACAATTATGTTGAAAAATCTGACATCTTTCACCCATTTTTCCCGGGATGTTGGCCGGATGAAGAATAGTGTTCTGCATGCCCCGAAAAATTAAGGTGTCAGTTAGGCCGAAAAACCCCATTTTTAGAAGCCAAATTAAATTTTTGCGTTTGCATCACAAGCTACTGCTGTTTTGCGATTGCATGTTTGAAGAAATCGGCAGGTTGCATCAGCTTTTTAGGGGTATCAATGGCTGAGCCCCCCCATTTTTAGTCGCCGAAGCCCAATTTTCAGGTGTACGTTGCCCGAGGAAGGCAGAATACTGATGAAGTTTCCATATCCATGAGATAATTTAGGTTGAGGTTGAGCGAAGGACTTATCTATTTCCTCTCCTGCAGAAAAAGTATTAGTCATACCGGATGGCTGATTGTTTGTCACAGTCGATTGTCAAATTTACCTGAAAGTTGAAAGGCGGGTCATCTGCTTCATCATCTGCATTGTTGTTGGATTGCACCTGGCCTCTTGTTTTCATCTCAAGGATGTGGTCGTAATCTTTTTTCATCCCGTTCGTCTTGTATTTGTCTCCCCTGAAATATCAGACAAATTGGAGATAAGTGAAATAGGTCTCATACGAGTCAATTTATCTTAAGCAAGCTAACATGTTTCAAGATCTGGCTGCTATTATCTTTAGTAAAAATACATATGATGTGACAAATATTTACAAAGATAACAAAATCTTTAATATGTCAATGGTTAAAGTTGGGATTGTGTATCTCAGATTGCAACATTGTGAGTCTCCCCAAATACTTCATCTTTTAATCAATAAATAATCAATTGTCTCTATTGAAACAATTAATTGATGAACTATTGAAATTCTCTGTGAAATTTCTTCACGTGTTCTGATAAAATCACAACAAATTGCACGAGAACATTTGATTTGTTTCCCCTAAATATCATGAAACACGATGGGAGTCTCAAACGTCACAATGGAGTTATGCATTTGTAGCCATCGACATAACTTAAATAAGAGTTTTTTAGCATTTAAACTTCTACCACATCATCAGGTTTCTCTGTGTATTTACCTGCAGTCAGTTTTTATTTCACTAACCTGTAATCATCGTTGGCTCTATTGTGATAATTATGATGTGACTCGCTTTCACCCGAGTTCTGACGGTAATCATTGGATGTGTAATTGTTCCGTTGGTAGTTAGGAGGGGCTGGTGCACGACGTTTGGTACTTGTTCGACTGGAGGGTCGTTCTCTGGTCCTTGGCGGTGGGGCAGATTCCTGTCCACAAATTGAATTAATTTCATGGCCATGACTAAATTTTTCGACTGTTAATATCTTAAAAAAGCACATCGAAATTGGTATTTTCAAAATAATAGGTATCGTCGATGGGCTTGGAAAATGATGGAAGGTTTGCCAGAGGTTGTGACTCTTCAAAAACTCCTCAAGTATCATTAAACTGTAGGAAATAGTTCAAATATTCCCAAAAGTTCCTCATTTTGCCAAATTTCTCACTGTCACTTCATCCAGAAACAGTAGGATGAGCCCTCCTTTTGTTGCTGTGGGGAGTCTCCAAATATTGAAAAGCAATTGATTGCAGAGAATGAAAATACCGGAGGAATATGTCTCAACTTTTAAGATATTCTCAAAAGTGTTTAAGTTCTATTCGAATCGACGTATGCGAAAACGTCCAATGTCCAAGACAGTGTTTCAGAATTTGAGTTGGACAATCTCGTTGTAACTCAACGACACAAGATGGTTTAAGACGGTAGGAATGTAGAACAGTTTTATAAATAATCCCCTAAGTGTAATTAAACGTTTATGAAAGAGATCGATCCTATCCATCAGTTTCGTGGGACAAAAGAAACCCACCGCAATTATGAAACCCTGTATTGGACAACGGACGTTTTCACATACGTTGATTCATTTGTTCTTGCAAGTCCTGAACATTTTGTTCGGAAATCTTTGAAAGATCCACGAGAGTCCATTATTTTTGCTGATTAGAACTCCTGAGCAATCCCTTCCTGGAGGTCTATCCACTTTCTCGGATGTACAAACCTGTCTGTAGATCTGATCAGCGTAGACACTTCGAACTTTCCATGGGTCGCGGCAGTATGGAGTTTCAATAAAGTTCACCTCCTCAGGTGTAACTTCTCTTTCGTTCTTCCACTCGCTCGAACCAGTCTGAACTTCCTGATCTGAAATCAGTGAGACTGAATTGATAAGAGGGTTTGAATGTTCCCCGTTTAAGGGAAGTGTTAGTTATTTAAAAAGGAGTAGCGACAGGTCTGTGGGAAATTTCAAAAGAGAGCTCAAAAGAAATCAATCGAAGGCATTCTAGTCTCCAATTAGATTCTTCTCTTTGAAATGCAAATATTTCAGTTAAATAGGCTGTAACCCATCTTAAATAGAATAAAATGTCTTTTTTTATGGACAGTCAGATTTATTTTAGATGTTGGTCAAGGAATAGGACATGGAAAAAGAACTAAAAAGTTTACCTTTGTAAAGATATCCTGACATACTCTCAAAACCATGACCTCTGCGCAGAGGGATATCCCAGGATTCGTCATCCCCAAATTGTGACCTACGAATAAAATAATACTTTATCAAAACTTACTAGCATTCATTGGTTTCCAAAGGGATACAAGGGTTTTTTACAGTGTCCTAATTTCATCAGACATCATTCTCCCAGTGCGCTGTAGCACAAGGCTAAAGTTGGCACCAACAACTTTTATAGCTCTGATTTTTCGTACATCTCTGCTCCTCGTAAGATTTTCATTTTTATAGTAAAAGAGGCTGTGACGCCCAATACCCAGGCCTCCAAGCCAAATCTCTCCATCTACTTGGGGTGAAATTAGGCTACTTTTGGTTTGGAGAATTTATTTTACAAATTTGTAAAACTTTCTTTGTGGAGGCATAGTTGTAAGTGTAAAAACCAAAGGATTTCTTACCCTTTGGGTGCAAGAGGATCGCTCATGGCATAGTTGTCGAGGAATGGAAGGTCTCTCAATCGGAATGGCAGTTTTAAAACGGCAGGTTTATGAGGACCAAGCATCTTGACTGGATTTACTCCTTCCTTAATATGATCCAGCTTGACAACTTCTTTCATATCAATTAACAGAGTCCCCACTGTGTTATTGTTGTATAAATGTACCTATTAGAAAGCAACAAAGACATGTGGTTTAAATTATCTCACATTGCAGTAATTTTGACTGCATAGAAAATCATTCTCCACTATGAAGGTGTTCCAGAAATACAAAACTCGTAACGAAGCCAAAAAGAAGAATAAAAGTAAGTCTTGACCGATAAACTTCTGATGGACAGAAAACAGAGTATCGAGCTTTTAATCGATTCAGTGGAAGAAAAACTATGTAAAGTCAGACCATGCTTGACCATAAAACGTGCGCAAGAGAATCACATGTTTATTTAAAAATTAAATGCAGAGGTAATTTCAAAATTAAGTGTATTTAAAAGTACATAAAAATTTTAATGTATTTAAAATTTAAATGCGAAGGTAATTTTCAAATAAACATGTAATTCTCTTGCACAAGCTTTTATTGTCAAGCATGGCCTGAATTTACATAGGTATGTAATTGCGCTTTCACCGAATCGTCCAAAAGCTCTTTATCTCGTTTTCCTTCAATAATGAGTAGCCGGAAACCTAATAATTATCCTCTTATGGGCTCTATCTGAAGAGTGTCTTCCTTTCGATTTTGTTGAAATTCCCTTTTTTTCAATCTCCTATACTAATTTTTGTCATGATACTTGATTCGTAAGTGTTCTGAGCTTGAAGTAAAATGCTCGAAAGAATTTAAATTTTTCCATTTATATATCCTTCCTTTTCCAATTATTAGTTTTTTGAAATGCAGACTTGCAATTTTATTCTGAAATTTTCCTTCCCTGGTGAAAATTGGCGATAAGAGCTGCGTTTCAAAATACCATAGGAATTCTTATAGCCGGCTACAGAAGGAAGAGAAAATCATACAGCCGGATACGAAGCAATAAAAAATTATGCAGCCAGGATATAGTTCTTATCGCCGGGCTTTACATTTTAGGTATCGCCTGGCTGTTGCTTTTTCGACATCTATTATAAAAGGCTATAAGAAATTGTGTAGAAATTCGTGTGCTTTGGAAATCATTAAGTTTGATACGGGACCACCTTAATATTTACAAAACACACATTATATTTTCCTTTAATACATATTTTTTTTTCATCAATTAAAGTGAGAATAATCCATACAGGATGTGCAAACATTTCAAAATCATGAGTTGAATAACGCTGACTCCGCCAGATTAAATATTAGAGTCTAACACAAAGCGGAGCGGCGACGCACTGGCGCCTACAAACCTAACAGGGATACTTCACGCATTGCGCAACGCGTGAAGTATCCCAGTTAGGTTTGTAGGCGCCAATGCGAGTTTCGCGCTGGCTGCCCGCCTGCCGCGCCGCAGCGTGCCACGGCGCTTGAAGCAACTATTTCACACTAGAGGTATTGCACAGTATCATACGAAACTGAAGGCGCTCTAATATATTAGGAATGGTAGGAATCCATCAAAAGTACGGAGCTTTCCTCGCAAAATAAATCAAGATACTACGGCCCAAAAAGAGAGCAGTAGTCCAAAAACTCACCAAGTCCTAGCATCCGTAATTAGTAACGTTTAGCATACACTTTACACGCCTGGCTGTTGCTTAATCGCCATCGGCTATAAAAGGCTATAAGAAATTGTGCAGCCGCCGGCTATTGAAGCTATTAGAAATCTTACAGCCGGCTGGAGGTCTATGGTATTTTGGAACACAGATTCTACTGCCAATTTTTACCAGGGTTTTTAAATGAGCATTGGCTCAACGATTTGATCGCATTTAGCAAAAAGGAACCAGCGTGATTACAGTGTTTTAAAAGTGTTGCTTCTTCATAATTATCTAAAAAATTCTCCCAAAATAGCAAGTAGTTTTTTCTTCCCACAAAAAAATTGTTAATTCTAAAAAAACATAAATGTGTAAATTTGAATACTGTACATATCCCCGTATTAAGTGTTTCTAAAAAAAAAAAGAAGAAGTTGCACGATTTTGAAAACACTGTAATTGCGCTGGTTCCTTTTTGCTAAATGCGATCTCATTCTTTTAAAGCGTTTTTGAAAGAAGGAGGAGAGATGGTATTTTTACTCATGTCCCTTTTTGTAATAATTTCTCGGAAAACGATCTGGCACCGGAAGAAAATCTTCTTCTTTGTTAGTAACATCATCACTTATTTTAATATTTCCAAGCATTGAACAAGCAATTCATTTAAAATACCCTCCTTTTACATGACTTTAAAATGTTTTTGAGAATGAAGTTAGACAACAGCATTTTTCCACTTATCAGCCCTCATCCATAGCAAATTTCCTTTGTTCGCACTGTCTTTGAGGGTCTTTCAGTCTTAGTGACCTAGATATATAAGTATCGAGATGTCTTTTCACCTTTATAATGAGGTGTCGTTCACAGTAAAAAACTGCATTGCTAACCTGCTGGCCGAAGTAGATAAGGTCTTGGTGCTTGGCAGCTCTGTAAAGGAGGAGAACCTGGAACATAGTCTTGGCCTTCCATTTGTAGTAGTAGTGGCGAATGAATTGTATTGTCTCAGCCTCCATTTTATCTCCTGAAAGGTTTAGAAAAAAATTCTCTTTCCTATCGTGTTCACTGATAGTATTTTCTATCAGGTAAGTCAGGCAGTTAGGTATTACTCACTCTTATTCAATCAGAGAATTTCTTCAGGTCATGAACAGGGTCAATCAAAATGCGATATTTTTTAAACTGACAATGAGGGCATGAAATGTGTCCCGCGAGAGGAAGTGGCGAGTGCTTGGACAGTCAAAACGCCTTCATATCGGTGTGTATGCAACACAGACATTCGCGGGGGTCGAAGAGTTGCATCCGGTCGTCATAATGAAATTCGTTCAGTGTTCGTCGCTTGCGATACTATGGACCTAGATTGACGGTCAATTTGACTAACTAATACCGATAAGCGATAACCAATAACCAATTTCGATGAAAATAGACCATTTGATGACTGTTGGTCTCTTTGCAAAATTATTCTTTGATTAAAATTGAGTACCACCCTTCGTCATTTCCTGCCTCACAGAGCATTTGTGTCAAGTTTTCTTTTGAAAATAATACAAAGTCTAAAAATGATGAGTAGGCTATTCAGAATTCGCCAACTCACATGAGTAGAACTTCATACTTATATGAGTAGCATATGAAAAGAAATTCTACTCATATCACTAGAATATTCTACTCATAAGAGTAGGAAAGTTCAACTCATGAATTCAATTTTTTTCATTTTTCAGAAATGATGTTTCTGACCAAGAAACACCGACAAATTTGAAAAATAAAAACATTTTGTTCTTATGATTTTTTGATGTGGCGACTAGTTTCTGAGATATTGGACACGGTAGATTCAACGCTGAACTCATGTGAGGTGAAATCTCTAGTATATGAGTTGGCGAAACCTGGATGAAGAAATTCTGCTCATATGAGTTAAATTCTATTCATAAAAGTTGAAATTTTATTCATATGAGTTGAAATTCTATTCATATGCCTTTGATTTTCTACTCATTTGTACTCACCATTTTTAGCAGGGTAACGATTCTAGGACTCTCCGTACTTGGATGGCAATAAATTCAGGAATTTGATGGTTTATCGAGGTCCTAACTGCGTCCACTGCGTCGCTTTTCTTGTTTTTCTTGTTCCTTAACTTACTTCTTATCCCGACCATGATAGGTACGTCAATTTTTTGAATAATGCTTAGTTTTCCTAATTAATTAGTACGCCTTTGGAGCCCGTTTATAAAATACGACGCTCTAGGCGGGGAGGAGAGAGGGGGAGGGGGGGTTAAAAAATACAGCCAAAACGCACAAGCTAAGATAAAAAGACAAAAGATAAGAACCTACGTCATAAGGTGTAAAGAGATGGAAGGGGGGGGGGGGGGGGGTCAAAAAATCCGAAATTTAGCGTTACTTGCGTATTTCATGAGCGGCCTCTCGTATATTGATAGCGGAAATTTTACTCAAAAATCGAACAAATTTTGACCAAACAAACAAAATCATGACTTGAAAAATAGTTTTCAAAAATAAAACATTATCCATGAACCGTAAAGACAAAAGATAGCATCAAAAATTACTATGGAAAAATGTTAAACCAAAAATTCTCGTGAAATCGTAGTTCTGTAAGAATATTGATTTCTCTCTGTACTGCATCAACCATCAACTGTAACTCAAACCATGAAGGTCATTGAATGTTTCATTTCAATAATTTTCATTCATCGGTAAATTTTTCAATTATGATACTACAAACAAGACATTGATACGTGAAATACGTATGGAGTCGAGATGTACCTGCAATTAAAGGTCCGTACTGTTTCCGTACTTGATAGCCGCGGTATTCTGAAATAACAAACGCAAGAATGTGAAATTTCTCCAATTTCGTAAGGCTGTAAGTACCTATATTTCTGTTGTCGCCGTATAATAATTTGAAACTTTTGGGCTTTTTCTTCATTTTTTCAAATATAATACTGCCTATACCTATAAACAGACCCTCCTTTCAGTTCTCTAATTTTTTTTTTTTTTTTTTTTTTTTTTTTTTTTTTTTTTTTTTTTTTTTGCAAAACTAGGCACATCTTTTATCATTAAAACCTTCTCAGTTTTTTCCCCTCATTTGTATCGATAATTATTAATTTGACGTTTCCGTTTTCGGAATACTTCGGTTGCGCGTATTTACAAATGAATTAAAAAAAAAAAAAAAAAGCTCACGGTACAACACAGTAATTTTCAAAATATCCCTAATTTTTCTCCGGAATGCAAGGAAGGCTCCTTCTCTTAAAGCTATGAGATAACCGTTCTTATCCCCATCATTAGACTACCTATCGACGGTGAAAGTCGGTAATCACACAACTCGTTTGCGGTGTCTGAAAATCTCCGCCTCTAGGTACGTCATTTTTTTAAAGGAGAACAAATTGACATTATTTCTTGAAGTTTTTGCAGAATTTTCTTCGCATTGAGAAGAAAAATCATGACAGTGTTAAAGAATTGCCGTTGAGTAGTTTTCCATTTAAAAAATAAAGTATGACAGGAAGTCTGCGACGTCGCAAACCGAGTTATGTATTGCCGACTTACACCGTCGCTATGTTACAGCCTCATTAAGGGCCGATATTTAATCAACTTCCTGTTTACGTATTCATTTTTTCTTGGGAGCAGTCTGTCACTGTCCGGTCCGATAGATGGTCGTTTTTTCTAAAACATAAATGGTAATCTCTAGTTTTGATCTCAAAAGGGCTTTTGTACATTTGAATGATATACATGATAATCCAAAAGTCTTGCATAATCAGCAATCCCCCCCACCCTGTAATTTTTGAAAAAAGGGAATCACTCTGAGCAAAAACCCTAGGGGCCAAAGAAGTGTTGCGAGACATTTGAACAACTCTGTACTGATGTAGTGGACCGTTTTTCATGCGTGTTATTTAATTAGAGACGAAAAAACTGAGAGAATATTCTGGAGTAGAGTTTCTTGCTATTATTTTGTTTTCGTAAAGAACAAAAGATGAGAGAAGCTTACTCTTTTGTATGATAGTCGCAGCTTCATCTTGCGAATACTGTTCTGTGCTACCGACCCTTGGTCTCGGTGTCCTCCGTTTCTTATCCGAAAGTCCGTCGACTGTTGATGAGAAGAATACAAAAATCAAAAAGCGGATTCAAAAATCAATAAAAACTGTCATCGACAATCATCAGTTTGGTCCAAAAAGAAAAAAAGGAGAAACAAGCGAAAATGAATAAAATGTCAAAAAAGAAAAACGAGAGGAAAAAGTAGGTTTGAAAACTTGTCCCGCATGATCAGGAGAGGCCAGAGGATGGGAGTGCTCGAAGTTATTTTTATAATAATAATCAAATAAAAAAAAAATCGATAAACGGGAAATAAACTTTTTATTTTAAGCTTATTTGGCCTAAAAAATACTGCTGAAGCGAGGTATACGCTTATGATAGGTGAAGTGTGTAAATTTTTCCAAAACAGGGCAGCTGAAGCGTAACTTAACACGGATCTGTTTTTCTTAAGATCCTTTTAAAAAGATTCAAGAATCAGTCACTTACTGAGAAAGCACGTGAAAATATGCAATTTCAATCGTTGATTCCTATCCGGTATCAAAGGATTTTTTCCATGTTGACATCTATCCAACATTTTCCTGTGTTTTGATTTTTGGCCGTGTTATTCCTGACTTTGCATCAAATTTTTCTTAAAATCTTGTCGTTCAATACAGTCCTCGTAAAACTTAAATTTTGTGTATCTGAACTTACATAAAGGCAATACAGTTCTCTAAATTTTGCTGAAGTTGCGCAGCTTATCGCGATATTAAAACCGAAGCACAAAAGATACTCACATCCTACACCTGTAAGCAACTATTCGTGCTCAAGTGTAAATTAATTATCTAAATTGATTAAATTAAAATTAAGTATTGCTTGGTTTTTGTAGCATACACGAAGAGTTGAAGGCACTCGGTCTTTCTGGGTCTTCGCAGTATTCAGTGCTACCCGCCCACGCACCGTCGCGCGACAGCCACAGGTGGAGCTTCGAGTTCAGTGCCTGGCGAATTAAAACGCCTTCACTTAAGTGCGTATGCAACACGGACATCCGTAGAGGCCGAATAGTTGTATCCAGGCGCATGACGCTGTAATGAGATCCGTTCAGTGTTCGTCGCTTATTGAAATACTAACAGCGTCGCTTTTCTTGTTTTTCTGACGACTTAACTTAATTCCAGCGGTGCCTATTATGCCGATGAAGTAAACTATTAGTGATTTTTTACGGTGGCATCGTTAATTTTCTAAAAATGTATTAATTTTTACAACGAATTTGAACTCGTTTTTCTAAACATATTATCCGCAACGTCTTCGATCCTCTAAACAACAAAAAGTCAGGTATCTAAGTACGATTTGCAGAGTTTCCTTTGACCTAATTTAACAAGTCTGCCTTTTTTTGGATTTTCCTTCCTTTTGGAAAAATAATTTTTCCGTTTAAGTACGAAATTTTCAGAAAACAAGCTTGATAAATCGCACGGAAATGACCATGTGTCTTTCGAAAAAAATGAAATGCGATAGGAAATCTGTATCACACCTTAAGCCGAAATACACGTACACGATTTGATAGTTTCACTGGTGAAACCGTGGAATATCTGCAATTGTAAGCCCAGTAAATATGTTCATGAAAATCATGTAATGGTGTACCTTTTACTCTCTGAGCGGCAGCGGCCCTTACACTTACAGACCTTTAAGAATGACGAATATGACAGAGTCATTTCATGAAAACTCCAGAAAAAGTTCTTCGTATAGCATTTCAGCAGTGCAGTTTTGAAGTGCGGCGTTTTTAAAGTCCCTTCATTTTATTTGCAATGTAATTTGAGCCGCTTGGATGATGAAATAGGTGGTTTCATTACATAAGCGTCTTGTTCTTCCGCAAACGCTGCAGATTTTGAGCTGCATAGAAATATTTTTCTCCATATCGGATTAAAGAACCCCTCTTTAATTTAAATGGTCCCGAAGATCTCGGAATATAAATTAAATAATATTTGGTCCCTCCAATGCGTGACCAACCGTTTGATAAATAATTGTTTTCTTGTCATGGAATTGTAGAGAGGTAAATGGTATCCATCAAATTTTGAATCAGCTACTATATTTCTGAATTTTGCTCTGCACAGGAAAAAAACCACATTAGATCCAGAGTCCAGACTCTTAAAAACATCGACAAGAAAAAAACTTTTGATTCAATCGGATTCTTGCTTAAATCAAGAACCAAGTTTCTTATTTTGAGCGGATTTCCTTTTGATTTAAGCAAAAATCTGGTTGAATCAAGAGTATTTTTTCT
Organism: Bemisia tabaci; assembly: GCF_001854935.1. NCBI lineage: Eukaryota > Metazoa > Arthropoda > Insecta > Hemiptera > Aleyrodidae > Bemisia > Bemisia tabaci. Next base: position 4,448,631 of record NW_017547116.1, read on the forward strand.
TGTCAATGTTTTCTAGAGTCTGGACTCTAGATACAATGGATTTTTTTTTTCAGTGTGCTCTGAAGTGACGAGAAAAAACTCCGTAAGAATATTCAAGGGTTGTCAAATTTCTCCTTATACAAAATATTTGTTTTTATAAATGGTCTCGAATGTTTCTTTTTATTTTTCTGATGAATTAGATTAATGTTCGAATAAAATTCTGTGGAAAATTCGAAGAACAAAGTTAATCAGGTAACTATCGAGAAAATGGGGGTTTTATCCTTAGAAATCTGGCATCGTCTCGATGTTCGCATGGGGGTATTTTTTGACGAATTTTTGAATTTTTAGCTTTCCATAATAGGTGTAATCACTTAAAGCTTCAGCACGATATAAATTTTTTTGTCAGCTCTGGTAAAAATTGGCAATAGGAGCTGCGTTTCAAAATACCATAGGAGTCCTCATAGCCGATTGAAGAAGGCGATAGAAAATTATATAGCTGGCTGTAGAAAGTGGAAAAAATCATACGGCCGGGCTACACGAAGCGATAAAAAATTATTCAGCCGGGCTATAGTTCCTATCGCCGGGCTTTACACTTTATCGCCTGGCTGTTGCTTTTTCGTCATTGGCTATATAAAAAGATATAAGAAAGTGTGTAGAAATTCGTGTGTTTTGTAAATCCTTAAGTTTGTACGGAATCACCTTAACCCTTTGTTGCATGAGCGAATCGTTGATTTTGGACAGAAAATCTACATTGTTCGGTATTTTTTCGCCAATAGAGTCAGTTGGAATCTATCAGTGTAGTTTCCTTTAAAGTTAGGAGATCAGACTTACAATGCTCCCAAAAAAACATTTTTTGCTTTGATTCAATTTAATACTCCAGCATAGAAATAAAGCTGAAAACCATGTGTTGCTTTCATGCAACGCTATGACATTATAGTTTCCTTTACTACATATTTTTTTTCATCAATTAAAATGAGAATAATCCATACAGGATGTGCAAACATTTCAAAATCATGAGTTGAATAACGCTGACTCCGCCAGATTAAATATTAGAGCCTAACTCAAAGCGGAGCGGCGGCGCACTAGCGCCTACAAACCTAACAGGGATACTTCACGCATTGCGCAATGCGTGAGGTATCCTTGTTAGGTTTGTAGGCGCCAATGCGCGTTTCGCGCTGGCTGCCCGCCTGCCGCACCGCGGCGTGCCACGGCGCTTGAAGCAACTATTTCACACCAGAGGTATTGCACAGTATCATACGAAAGTGAAGGCGCTCCAACATATTAGGAATGGCAGGCATCCTTCAAAAGTTCGGAGCTTTCCTCGCAAAATAAATCAAGATACTACGGCCCAAAAAGAGAGCGATAGTCCAAAAACTCACCAAGTCCTAGCATCCGTAATTAGTAACGTTTAGCATACACTTTATCGCCTGGCTGTTGCTTAATCGCCATAAGCTACAAAGGGCTATAGACAAAGAAATTGTGTTGCCGGCTGTAGAAGCTATTGGAAATCTTACAGCCGGCTGGAGGTCTGTGGTATTTTGGAACACAGATTCTACTGCCAATTTTTACCAGGGAGGAAATCATACAATCCTCTCTGGGAGGTTGTTTAAGAAAGGCAAGAGAGACTAGTGAATATATTGGAAGTTAAACTGTTGCCACGATTTTCTCTTGCGATATTTCAACGTACCGTCCCATTTAATATTCTCGAAAGGAAACAATTCAACTTTGTTGCTTGGAACAGATAACTAATATTCTCATTCAGCTAAGGAAAGTCAGAAATTCATGAAATTTTTCCAAATATTACGTAGATTGTTCTTCAACTTGAAGAACGAAGTGAGATAAGAGGTCTTCAACATCGCAAACCGAAGTTCGTGCTTTCTAAGTTAGACCTCTGTTATGATTTTTTTGGCACAGCCGAAGCCATATTTTACAACTGTAGCATTAAACCAATGAATTGTAATTTTTTTTTTTTTTTTTTTTTTTTTTTGTATTAATTGAGTCATTTACACTCATGAGATGCTTAATAAGAGTAAAAAAAAAAGGCAGTCACTTGAGTGACACTTGTTGTAAACAATGAGTTCCAAAGGCCACAATTTTCATCAAAGGCACCAATGTTGCGGTGCAGTTTTTCGCTGATCGGGTATCTCAAATCACTGGAAATGTAGTTATAAAAACTCGCTTGTCAACTGTAGAGACAGTACCCTCCCCTCCAATGAAAATTCAAAGTCATTCTCCAGAAATATGCGGGCTCCTTTCCGTAATCGACTCAAAATGAATATTTTCTCAATCCGATATTGAATCGATAGTAAATCAGTGTAGGGAAATTCGAAAGGAATTTTTTATCATACTGAGCGTGACTTGATCTGCGTGCAAACATGTTAATCTCGAAATCCAGTTGAGAGACTAAGTTTAAAATGCTCCAAAATCTGGATTTGTTTATATCCGTAATCTTATCTATGTATATTTTGAAATAAATTTCAAACGGTGCATCAAGTCAGAAGCAAAGCTGAATTTTTTAATTCATGAATCGGAATCTAAATGCTCTTCAGTCCAGCTTTCAATATGATAAAAAATGCTTTCTTTTTCTACCGACAACGAAAAAATAACAAATTAGTTTTAAATTTTGAAATTTATTTATTAACATACATAAGTAATTAACGAATATCAACAACTTCAGATCCTGGATGCATTTGGAAAGAAACTTTCATTTGAAAGTCCTAAGTTCTTACGATCCTTCTCATATCACGTCACTGGCACTTAAAAACACTAAGTTTTTTTTTCTAAATCTTCGGTAGGTATAAATCTGTTTGTTTAGATACTATACAAAATGATTAAAATACACATTAATAATCTGAGAATTATCTCGAAAGCTCTTATTCTACGGCTGATTTTTCATTCCAAATATTTCTTTAAACTTATTTCTAGGTTGAAATAAGTCCTTATCGAGTCAATTCAAATATTTTGTTCTTACTTAATATGCCATGAGACGTGATCCAGGTATGTGAAATTTGGTTTTCTCCTTCCAAAAAGTTCAGATTTTAAAAATGTATTTGAATCGTGACAAATCCCGGCCATGTGCGCCGATATGCACCGATATTTCAAATTTTCGTCTGAATCAAGAGGAGCTATAATTGGAGACCCGAAAACAATATGCAGACATTTTGGAATGAAAAATTTGCTGTGAGTGGGCATCAACTTGACGCAAAAACAATAATTATACATCGACTTATTGAACTAAAGAAACGAAGTGTATTTTGTTTAAAAATATCAAACGTCTGTACGCGATAGTTAGAGCGAACTTAAATTATATAAAGCATTTTTCCTTATTTACGGACTCATTCATTTCGTGTAGGCGCCCTAAAGGCAGTCCTTCAATTCCGTAAAGAGGATTCCCTCCAGTGGCGTGGCGTGCTTTGCGATATATCGAAAAATCTGCCATTTAAACTTGTGGAAAAGGATCGATAGACAGAGTATTCGCAACGAACATCTTAATAATCGATTCTTTACCACAGCTTCGAATGGGAAAATATCGATACGTGTAATCAATCATTCACGCCTTGCCACTGATTTCTGCCTCTTCGAATGATAGTAATTTTCTCGCATTCTTTTTTTACAAAAAAGGTTTATGATTACACCGAAAAAAAAGTTTGGTAACATCTACTAAAAGGCTACTTGATTTTTTACACAGTGATACCATTTAGTGAAAATAACCAGAATTATGGTAGTGTTCACCAGCATTCTGTTAATCCTTACCGTAGTATAGTAAATACTACCATACAGTCCAGTATTTATTACCATACTGGTTTCACTGTGTCCGGGTTTGGTAAAATCTACTATATTTCTTTTCAGTGAATGTTATAAAATCATAAGAGTAACGTGTAACGCATAACGCCTGAAGCATGGCATTTTGCGATGGGTTGGACTGCGAAGAGGTCAGAGGGGGCTGGTTTTTTATTTTTATTTTGCTCGCTAAATTAATCGCTTTTAAACGGAAGAATTCTATATCGAGAGTTTTAAAGAAAGACGTAAGTGAAGTAATTAAGGGCTGGTAGCATACCTATGTTAGATTAAGGCGTATACGAACTTAGAGGCGGAAGACGAATAGAGTGGCCAATCAGGGACCGCGAGGGACACTCTCGAAAATCACTCGAGACCGTACTGCCATGCTAAGAAAGATCGTCGTATGAGCCATCAGAAGTTGCCAAATTTTCTTCAATATAATACGAATTTTCAGGGAGACTTGTGGATACTTTTCTTCGCATTCTTTAGAGAAAAATCCGAAAAAATCGGTTCGTAATTCGATCCGAAGATTGTCCGAAAATTTTTGAAAAAAATATTCACAAATTTCCTAGTAATTTCGTTTTTTGTAGAGGGAAACTTGGCAACGTCTGAAGGCTCGCACGGCGTTTTTCCTTAGCATGGCAGATTGGACCTGTTCCGTTTCGAAAACTGATTTTTCACCAACGCTGGGGCACCGATTACTGCCAAAACCACCCTCCAAATTCCGATCCTCAAGCACAATCGATCTCTCGTAAAGATTGTGTTTTTTTACTTCAATTTGTAGATTAGATCGACTCCGTTTTCATAAATCTAGTTCATTCATCTCTTCGAGTAGCACTTGAGACCGATAATTTTTTTTTTTTTTTTTTTTTTTTTTTTTTTTTTTTTAACTTCAAAACATTCAGTGGTATTTTTTTTTGACTGAAACATTTACGCAGAGCAGAATTGGCTCGGAGGAAGTACGGAAGTCAGGCGCATTGCTATTTCGCCTTCAACTTTTGAATTAGGCAAAAAAATAACCTCTAGGTAGAGATAGGACACCCGAGGATGTTTCCCTCACATTTTTGGAGTTTTGCTTCGAAGTAAATAATGTCGAAGTCCACTCTAATGATTTTGATGCTCTGTTTTTCCTGGTCTGTATGACTGATCTTAAATAAATATCAATAATGATTCAGCGCCAATCTTGAGGGAAACCATATAGTGGGGCCGATAAGCATAACAATCGTGCACTTCTGGAAGAAAGCATGAAAATTTCAGGGATTCATCTCTACCCTATAGACATTCGATTCAGACATAGACCCCAAAAATCTGAGCCCCCTGGGGGGGCAGGGGGGCCCCCAAATTTTGAATTTTGAATAACTACTGAACGGCTAATGTTAGCGTAATTTTTTTTAAGCAGGACGATAGGAAATTTTATCAGGAACAAAAATGGTTCTTATGAATTTTTCTGTGGGATCGATATTTAAGGCGTGAAACGGGAAAAACCATCGGGGGACGGGGAGCCGGCCGTTCTGAGGCAGATCCGCGCGCTGCGCTGTTTGCCCGGGACGCGCGCGGCGGCGCAGTACGGTGTTACCGACGAAACAGCCGCTTGTCTTGGTTTAATCTCAACGATGCGCAGTTTTAAAAGTATTGTGAATATATCGTACTACCTATAAAGCCTTAAAATAGGGCTTAACTTATGCAGGTAATATATGTATACAAGCGAGCGCACGGCAACAGAAAGAGAAGGGGTTAAGTGCTGGAGTTCCGAATTGTTTTGTTGTATGGGTTTGTCAAGTTTTATTACAGCATCCGAGATAACTGCATCAGACATCAGTTGAACGGAATAAAATCTGAGGCACAGTTGTCTCGGGAGGGGGGGGGGGCTAAAAGTCACAAATCTTATTTGTGTACCACGATGACCTGAAAAATGATTTTAAAGTGTTTTTCTTTCTCTTTCTCTCGGTGCTGCGACATCAGGATGGTATCTAAATATGCTTACTTAAGACAGGGAGCCTAATTTTGTAAACAATGAGCATACATAAAAACATGCTTATTCTCCTCTCTTTCAGGAACATTTTGGTACATCATTGCTACGTATAGGCATTTTTTTAAGAGGACCAAAACCACCTTCAAAACTTGCTCCAAAAAAACGGCAAAAGAATCTTGAGAAAGCTTGATAGGGATAAATGACCCCCAAAAAACCTTTGTTGGACTGCTTCTTGTACAGTACAAAGAATATTATTAAGTAATAACTAGCCGCCGTATCCGCTAATCTGTCAAAACGGTCCATTTGAGTGATAGGAAGTCGCGCCTAAGTACTGGGAACCTATCCTGCTCTTATGTCAGCGCATCATAGGTACGATATTCCGCAATCTCGGTAATTTTGCAACTGATTACTGATTACTGATTTTGACTGATTTTTTGATATTTTGACGATAAATTAACCTTTTGATAATCTCTAAAGCTAATTCGATCAGTGTTATAATGTACGATAAAGTTTAAGGTGTACGTTTTGTGCATTGCATATTTTGCAAGTCCCGTTTCTTGAAAATTGTCTCCGACATACTTACCTAGAACTCTTCCATGAGCTCCATACAAATCAAAAATCGGTACGAGATTTGCGGGTTGAAAAAGAAGAAATGCAATGAATTTCTTCCTGAGGCCTGGTCCTTCTCAGAGGTTCTTTAAAGAATCAGAACCTGCATGATAAATAAATTTCCTCCTATATTAATATTTTTTTCAAAACAAATGTTACCAACTCCACTCTAAATTCCATACAACAAAATGTAAGATAATATACATGGATTTTTTTTACTGCTCATTCCATTTTCTATGTGTCGTGGTAAGTACCAATAATATCTTCAAGGATGACTCGATAAAAAGAGGCGATAGTATTCAGATATCTTCTTTTTTATCATTTATTTAATGTATTGTTCTATTTTTTTTTAAATATGCATATTTGTTGAATAACTGAAAAAATAGGGAGTTCATGAAAATGAAAACTTCTATTGACTGGCTGGAGGGAAAAAGAGGAGAAAAGAACATTGTCGGAATGTTCCGTATGAATCAGTACCTATGCAATTGCGTGAAACCAATGAACATGAACGAAAAACGATATTTCCTTCATTTTGAAGGAAATCTGGTAACCTTATAGTGGCGAAGGGACTGTGGAGCCCCCCTCCCCTCCCTCCACACTCCTCAATTAATATCTCTACCAAGTTTTGCAAAATTCATGGTTATGTAAGCAGCTCATTGTCTCATTCGCCGAAAGTAACATGAAAAATAAGCTAAAAATAAGTTACGAAGGATCCGCCATTTCCAATAGTCATGAAAAAGTGGGTCAAAATCGTATTAAAACTTGTTATTTCGCTCTAATATCTTAAAAAAATGTAATCCTGTACAAAACTTACGTGAGGAAAGGGTAATTTACTCTGTATTGAGGTCGGAAAAGCTCTGCATTCAGAGAAAACAAGACGCGTGATGCGCGATGACCGATCCCTCCTATTGACTCGGCGCTCTCACATTGGAGTATTTCGCTTTTGCTTGTTTTTATGTATTACTAGTAAAAAGTAGAGCTTATATTACTGAGGAAAAGTATTTAGGCAGTACGGTAAATTCATTATTATTTTTAAAACTGCGCATCGTTGAGATTAAACCAAGACAAGCGGCTGTTTCGTCGGTAACACCGTACTGCGCCGCCGCGCGCGTCCCGGGCAAACAGCGCAGCGCGCGGATCTGCCTCAGAACGGCCGGCTCCCCGTCCCCCGATGGTTTTTCCCGTTTCACGCCTTAAATATCGATCCCACAGAAAAATTCATAAGAACCATTTTTGTTCCTGATAAAATTTCCTATCGTCCTGCTTAAAAAAAATTACGCTAACATTAGCCGTTCAGTAGTTATTCAAAATTCAAAATTTGGGGGCCCCCCTGCCCCCCCAGGGGGCTCAGATTTTTGGGGTCTATGTCTGAATCGAATGTCTATAGGGTAGAGATGAATCCCTGAAATTTTCATGCTTTCTTCCAGAAGTGCACGATTCTTATGATATTTTCCACTTATCGGCCCCACTAATACTTCCGCAGCGTATAATAATCGTATTATGCAGAAAACCACTCCCATCCAGTGGCGAGGCGTGCTTTGCGATATATCGATTGATCTGCCATTTAGATCTATAGAAAAGGATCGATAAACAGGGTGTTCGCAATGAACATCTTAATAATCGATTCTTTACTATAGTTTCAAATGGGGAAATATCGATAATCGATCATTAAAGCTTCACCACTGCTCCCAACCTTGGTGGTTGTTGTGGGTTAGTTTGCTGGGAATCCCGTGTCGCGGATTTTATTATACAGAGTCGAGGATATTTTTCTTAACTTAGTCTTTCGACACTTAAAAATTTAATAATTGTCTATGCTACCAGAGTTTTGACGTGAACCAAGTTTAGGCACCCTCTTCTTAGCGATGAAGGCTCTCATCATTGCTTGGACCTTGATGATCTTCTTGACCTGCGTCTCGTACAGCCTAAATTATCAGGGAAATAAGAAAAGTCACTTAGTCTTACAGTTCCAACATAAAAGGCAATTAGCTTGTCCAGTATAATTTTAAATTATTGAAAATTTTCAATAAGAAAAGAGTGCCCTTAGTGGGTCAGTTGCGCTCGTCACAGAATCATATTTTGATGCTTGATTCTTGTAGATTTGCACAAATAATAAGATCTGGCTCCATCAGAAATATCAGAAAAAATCACAAAAGAAACTGTGAAATCAGCTCTTTGAGCACTTGCAGATGAAGCGATAAAAAAAATTGGGATCAATTTCTCCATTGATGTCGTTGTGCCTAAATATTTCATTTTTTGAGCAGAGTGTTTAGTTTTTGCAATGACAGGAGAAACTAGAGAAAAAAATGGTAAAGTTAGAAAAAATGGTGCTATCAAATTTTGGATATTCTTGTTTTTTCAGACACCATGAATAGCTCTGATACCTTTCATGTACTCTATTGGCAGACAGGGCCGGATTTACCTTATTGCCGCCCATGGGCCGCCTGTATTTTGCCGCCCCCTTTTCATTCGGTTTGAAGTATCAACAAAAGCCATCGAGTGAACGTGCCGGAGGGGAGGGATGTATAAGACGCGTTTACTAGTGTTGGACACATTTTTTGCGAAAACCCTGTCAACACTACCGGCAAAAGTTCATGTAACTTTGCGCGAAAGTTAAGTTCCGTAAACCTATCTCTGTGTGGACAAGGCCTTCCATTTATAAGAAATGAACGAAACAATTATGAAAGAACAAACATAAATGTGGTTTAATACATTTAACTTCCCCCACCGCGCCGCGCCGCGTTGACCGCACTGTGTTTGGCGCAATGCGTGAAGTATTCATGCAGTCTTTTAGGCGCTATGCGTTTCACGCCGATCGCTTCTGACCGCACCGTGTTTGACGCAATGCGTGAAGTATTCATGGAGCCTTGAAGGCGCTAATATGTGTTACATGCCGACCACTAAGTTGAGGGAGTCTCCTTTTCATCTCAAGTCCTCGTCATCATTGCTCTGTGCGCCGTTCCAGGCCAAATTGCGTGTTCGGTTTCTCTCTTAACTCGACTAATTATTAAAAGTTCTGTCCCTTGTATCACCGAAAAACGACTAAGTTAGAAATTATTTTACTCTCAGGAAATGAGAGATTTTGTCGCCTTTTCTCGTTTGTGATTTTTTTTCTGAGTCCAATTTTTTTTATACACCTACATTTAAAATTATTGCCAAATTTGCCGCCATGGGCCGCGGCCCATGTGGCTACCCCCTAAATCCGGCCCTGTTGGCAGATCTCTGCGTCTTAAGATTTTTTTTTACGATTGTCGTTCAAATAAACAACGTGCATGAAACCCATTCACAACCTATGACATCATCATACAAACTCATACTTCAGTTCCATCGCAAAGTCGCTTTCCTTTTTCTTAATATATGTCGCAAGAAATGTTGAGCTTTTTTTTTGAGTTGATTCTGTATGTACGATTCATACAATTTTATCATACCTAGCAGCAGTTTAGATAATCAACAACAAGTACTTACCTCGATAGATATTCTTCGTTATAATATCTTAGGAACACCTTGTTCTTGCCAATGACCCAGCCTTCCATTTTCAAACGAATTAGTAGAAGTCTACAGTTTTCTTTAGTGATATCGACATTCTCATCAAAATCAAATGCTAAGAATTTATATCTGCAAAAAATACGGTCAGAATTGATCAGATATTGCACATTTCGATTGGTGAGACTATATTTTAGTTCAAATTATGTACTGATTTTCCGAAGTAGAACCCTGTTCTTGTTGACGTATTATTAATTAATTTTAATTAAACGTTAAGTTAGTTGGGCAGTTTAATGTTTTACACGAATACGGTTGTGCGGATTTTTGTGCAAATTTCAGTGCATTTTCAGCGTAGCACGAGGCAAATTCCTCAAAGTTTTCAAAGAAATCCGCTCAAATATGCTCTTGTAAAAAATTAAATGGCCGAGTTAAATTTGGCGATGGCTGATGTGTCTTGGTTCCTTTCTGCTAAACGCAGACCATTTTTTCCTTACGATCCTCATAATAAATGCCGTTCATATACTAAAAGAGATAATAATTCACTCTAACTCCTAACTGGAAAAAAAACACATTGGATCTAGAGTCCAGACTCTTGAAAACATTGACAAGAAAAAATACTCTTGATTCAATTAGATTTTTGCTTGAATCAAAAGGAAATCCGCTTAAATGAAGTGGCTTGGTTCTTGAATTAAGCTAGATTCTGATTGAATAAAAAGTACTTTTTCTTGCCGATGTTTTTAAGAGTCTGGACTCTAGATCAAATGTGTTTTTTTCCAGAGCTTGTTTAATACTGAATTAATAATTGTCGTTCGGATTAATCCATGCGAACCTAGTTTTAAAAGGATTGATGCGAAAAGTATTGATCCTAGGACTAACGGCGTTATTCAAAAAATGATAGGTTATGGCTCTACAATATCAAAATGGTTAATCAATATTTGCTGATGTATCTATAGACTAAGAATTAGATGAAATCTATTTTTTATTTATTTTATAAGCTATATTTGTATACTCCAGTGAATAATTAATACATTAGCTTCATCCGTGAAGGGACGAACCTTTGGAGGAAGTCGTTGAAGTTGACCCTGTGTGAGTAGCCCTTCTGACGGGCCTTGGCCGTGTCGACGATGGCGAGGGCCCTCATCTGCTGGCGGACGACCTCCGGCTGGAAGCCCTTGGGTTGCCCGGTGAGGTCTGTGCGGATGCAGCGGACGAAGTGCGTGCCGCCCCCGGACGCGCTCCCCGAGACGTTGCGCAGCACCTCCAGGCACGACGCCCGGAACACCGCGCAGCCAGTCCGCATCCGTCGGGTCTGCGAGTACTCCCCTCGCGACTCCGTGTTGAATTTCTGAATAAATCACAGATAAAGCATATCAGAAGGCTGATTGTTGAAATCGATAGACAAAGCGATAGGCAAAGAAGACATAAGGAGTATGGAGCGATCCTATTGGTTGAAATGGGTGGTTCTTACTAGAGTACCATTATAGACGGAGTATGGCCACTTCTGTGCCAGTTTTTCATTGGTCGCGTGAAAATAGGCTAACACGATGTTCTTACGGCCGTAAATAAACAAACAAGATGGCTGTTATCAGCAAGCAAGTTTGAGGCTATGCACATCTTACATCCTCCTGCGAGAGGCGATTTAACAGTGTTTTCATGTGTTTTTTCAAGTGTTATTCGTAGACATGCTAGTTTAAAATTGTTACTGCCGTATAATTGCAATTTTTGTCTTTTAGCTTCTTATCGATGTTTCGGAGAGCCACCATTTTGTTTGTTTATTTACGGCCGTAAGATCATCATGAAGCCTAAAAACTCGTTGACCAATCAAAAAGCGGCACAGCTTTTCTGTAGTAAAAAGATACGAATGGCCACAGTCTGTCTATAAAGGTACTCTAGTTCTTACAGACTAAGGTGGTAGATAATAGACTAACTATCGGGTATCTCGTGGGTTGCCTTTAGTTGGTCTATCACCTCCCAAGTAGCATTTTTCAATGTAAAAGTTGCAAGAAGTTGAAACAATATTGGTTAAAAGTCGAAACTGAGTTGCAACCAAGTTGTAACTCTTGGTCAACTTTTGGTCGACGAGTGCCGATTTTCGGCGATCTGATCGGAAGAAAAGTTGCAGATTACCGTAACTGTATTGCATGAATCTTGCAACTTTCCAACGTTGTCAGGATGTTTAGAAATGTTAAAAAATTCGACACTGAAAAAAAAAAACTCCGGTCGTGGAAGTCGTACTTACGGGCTATACAGCCACAACGTCCGCGTTCCGGGCTCAGAGGCCGAAAGTTCCGAGCGTAGCATCCGGAGCATTTGAAGCTGCGGCTCCAGCACGCGGAACTTCCGGTTCCTGAGCTCGGAACGGACGGTATGTCTATACAGCCCGTAACTTTTTATTGCAGTGTAGAGCAAGGAGAAGAGTTGTTGCTTATAGAGAATGGCTCAATCATCGGGAAAGTCTGAAATATACTCCTAACTTCACAATTTGCGTAAGAAATATGGGTTGATCAAAACTTTCCGCTTCAAAAGCGATACTGGCGAGGATGGTCTCTAAAAATCTTCTCGCAGACCCAAGAATCCTCAGAGAGGTCTGCTTGCGTGCCACTAATTGTCCATCTCTTTTGGAAAAGGTACTCTAATTACTTAGAATCTGAGGATTCTTATGTCTTTTAGGGTAGGATGGGGTCAGTCCGCCAGTCGACCGTAGCGCCCCTAGCGGTGGTCGAATTGGGAAATTCAAAGCATGGGAGTAAGCAGTTGGAAGTGCTCGTCTACTATATGTTGTTCCATGCATGATTCATTTGTTTACAACTAACCTACAGGCGCAAGTGTTAAAATTGCTCCCGATCGTAACTTTTTTCTTTTTTGGAACTTTTCGTCTGGACTTTGGTGGTTTGGTGATCGAAATTTGGTAAGTACATCATCGTAAACTACTCACTCAAGGCTATTGATTCCGTTTTTGATCTTTGAAATATCTTTACTTCTGTCATGTCAGGTAACAATTTTGTGCAGCGAAGCCGGGATGGGGTCATTCCGCCAGTGACGCCGAGGGTCATTCTGCCACTGGCTAAGTGACCCCTTTTTAGGTTTAGGTGCTGCTACACTGGCTAGTCCTTTATATGTATGTAGTTCAATTTCAAAACCACCGACTTTTTATTAATATTTTAACTTTTTTTTGAAAAAAAAAATTCAAATTTTGAAATTTATTAGACCTTTAAAATTAACTTTTCGTTCTTATAGTTATAGACTTTTTTGTACTGACTGAAGTTCTGAGTTCAGATATGTTTGTTTTCCTTCATTTTTCTTAATTAAATTGTTTTTTCCAGCACTTCTCATGTCTTCATTTGCTACTGACGTATTGACCCCAGCACTGGCGGACTGACCCTAAGTAGAGTCCCTTTATACCCAGAGTTAAGACAACTCGATTATCAGCTGACTCGCAGCCGGCCTTGGCTGGCCATGGAGGCCGAAACGAGTGCACCCAAACGAACGATATTGAGGGATAAGTATCAGGAATCCTGCGATGTCTGTCACACAAAAACAACAACATCAACAAATTGACCAATTAAAAAGAAAATGAGATTGGTTTGTGAATAATTTCTTAATCTATTTTCATTTTGGACCGATGGAAATAACAATTTACTCTTGATAAACCACAATTAGGGAATATTTTCATTATTCTTGTTCACATTCGAGGTGCCGCCATCTTGGTGCACTCGTTTCGGCCTCCATGAGCGAGAACCAATCAGAATTGGATTTTTTTTTAGGCCACTTTCAGCCCAACCAAAAGTGAGTTGTCTTAACTCTGGGTATGAAGGGACTCTAACCCTAAGAATGTGGCGGACTGACCCTACTCGTGGGGTCACTCCGCCACTTTCTTTTAAAAAAAAAAAAGTTCAAAAAAGGGGGGGAAAATGCACCTAAAGTATCCAATTTTTTTTTGTGCATAGTCAAAGGTCCAAAGATCACTCCTAGCATTCAAACAAGTTCATCCATAAATTAGGGAACTCAGGAAAAATCTTGGGGCAAAAAAGTGGCGGACTGACCCCATCCTACCCTACTCCCTACGTCTGTTTCGGCTCCGGGGCTCCGTCGGGATATGCGCCCATTTCGTCCAAACGTTGGAAAAACTTTTACTTTGGGGACTCCAACATTGAACTGTTGAATTGCCTACCAGGTGGATGCTGAACAACGTGTTGCGTATTTCGTGTCGCAAAGATAATGAATTTTGTCAAATTTGCTTGGCTTCACTCGAAGCTCATCATCCACCTAGTAGGTTGGTCAAAAATAGAAAAAAGGGTGATGACTGTTGCTCCCGGGTAATTGCCTATAAAGAGGTGTTGAATCCCCGAAAGTGTAAAAATTCCCATCGGTCGCCAAGAGGCCGCAGTGTAAGGTTTCTCTTTGTTAAATGATAAGAACGTGAGCCAAAGATGCATAATTTTTTACAATTTTATTTGTTACAGAACGCATTTCAGGAACAAACTTCCTTTCTTCAGAGCATTACCTGAAATACATGTTCACCTATGTTTTGTGAGTGTATCATGTATTTTTTCTGATATGTAACTTATCAATGTAGCCACCACCCAAGTAGCATTTTTCATCGGAAAAATCGCGATTTGTTGCGACTTTGTCGGCGACAAAATCGCTAAGATTATCAACATCTGAGCGATTATCCTCAATCTTGTTGCAATAAAATCGCGATTTTATCGCCCGGCAATTTATCGCGATATTATCGCAACCAAAATCGCGATATATGGCGATTTAATCTCGATTTCATCGACAAAAATTGATCGCGATTTTATTGAACAAAAATTTGCAATGCATAGCGATTTAATTGCCGTAAATCGCAATTTTTTATTCGATAATATTGCGATAAATTGCCACCGATATAATCGCGATAATCAACCGATAAAATCGCTATTTATCGCGGTCACTTGCTACTTGGGCAACTGTACTTTAGGTAATGCTCTGGAAATGGGAATTTTGTTCCTGGAATGTATTAGCACCTGTAAAAAATAAAATTGTAAAAAAATTATGCATCTTTGGCTCACTTTTTATCATTTATCATCATATATTGATGGAATATACGGCTGAAAAACTTTTCTCTTTGTCTCTGGTTCGAGTGCTCACCCTAGATTTCTGGTTTTCTTGAACGAGCGCGGCTCCCCATCGCTTCTTCTTGCCGACGGCGACGAGGGTGTTCTGGTCGGAGCTGATGGTGAGGTTCCCGCTCTTGGTCAACTGGTTCGTGAACATCTGCTTGACGATCTTGCACGACGAGGTCCGGAGCGTCTCGATCATCTCCGGCGGGAGGAAGTCCCGGTTCTTCTCCGGCATGTCCTTGATCTCGTAGCAGACTTTCCCCGTGTAGTGGGCCACGCAGAACTCTTTCCCGGTCGCCATCTTTATCCGCGGACCCCTCCCGTCGCTCTCCAGCGTCTCTGAAAATCGTATGGAATTATTTAATGATGACGTCATTTCATTTACAAAATCTGATTCGAAGTTGACTGTATCAACTCTCCAACAAGTTTCCTTCTAGCTCATTACGTCCGAAAGGGAACATGGAGATTAGCCGTCAACCTCAGGCTACCTATAGATTTACTCATCGTATATTCAGTTGAATAAAAGTGTTTAGTTTCATTACACCCCTTTTTCAGAGACGTCTTATCCTCCCTCTCAAGATACGAATACTTCAACTTAATATGAGATCATTCTTTTCACAGTTGGATTGCATCTTGCAAGAAGGAACCAAGAGCATTCCAATGTTTCTCAGATTGTGCCATCAGTTTATCTTACTCCCAAGAAACTATAATTCCAAGTTGAAAATTACCCTGTAAATTTGATTTTTTGCAAGATTTCAGTAATTACATTGCAAGGAATGCAAGTTGCACAATCTTAGCAACATTGGATTACTCTTGGTTCCTTTTTGCAAAATGCAATCCAGTTGCTCCAAGTATTACGCTCCCGCGTGACCAATTTTGAAAGTTCCTTCAAAGCGTCGCGTATGCAACACCATGCACAACTGCAAGTTTAGTTGCCTACTCGAGTTCCTTCTTCAATGCCCAGATACGAAACGAGCAAACCACACAGTCAATTAGTTGTGCCCCCATTTTTTTTG
Source organism: Bemisia tabaci (assembly GCF_001854935.1). NCBI lineage: Eukaryota > Metazoa > Arthropoda > Insecta > Hemiptera > Aleyrodidae > Bemisia > Bemisia tabaci. The sequence continues at coordinate 4,464,569 of NW_017547116.1, forward strand.
CTCCAGCGTGAGACTTACCTGCGATGAAGTTGGCTCCTTGACTACTTCTGCTAGCCTCATCGATCACGTAGAGTAAACCGTCTGGTTTCCTCATCAGCTCGTCGACTGTCGGTTTGTTATCGTAAAATTGGAGTGCCTGAATTGGAATCTCTTCCTCCTCTTGCTCTTGCTAGAAAAAAGTTTTCAATAATTTTCCCATCATCAGTGAATGTTTCATATCTTCTTTTAGCAGCAAAGTTAAGTTCTAAATTAATTTCTATTTTTCCGTTTTGTTTAACTCTACTTTCTATAGGTAGCTTTTAGCATTCATGAAGCGTATCATTCAGTGGCGTGTTTTGCGATACATCGATTGATCTGCCATTTAAACATATGGAAAAAATCGATAAACCGGGTGTTCACAACGAACACCTTAATAATCGATTCTTTACCATAGCTTCAAATGGGGAAATATCGATAATCGATCAGTCACACCTCGCCAGTTGTACCAATAAAAAGAGCCATTAACTATCCATCTGATTAAGTTTGACTCAAAATGAAGAGAGCTATTCACACCGACTAGTTTTCTGGTGGAGCTATGAGAGATATAATGAATTGTTTAAAAAATATGATTAATTTAACTGTATTCTTTTTTTGCTTCAAAATCAGCCATTCTTATAGTTGAATTTATGTTTTCCGCAATCGAATAAAATATTTTTGCATCGAAAACTTACCATCTCCCACGAGAAAACCTTTTGATTATAGTGATACTGCATTTGCTCGTTAAAAGTGTTGACGTAAAGTTGTTCCAGGTAATTCTTCTGGAAGCACTCGAAACCAAACATATCCAAAATGTTAATGTAGTATTTGTCGCCGCTGAAAACAAAAATCAAAAATGATTTGATCAATGCAAGCTCATTGGTGGATATCCAAGTGGTACTGGAATATGCATGCAAGCGGTGGTTTTGAAGAGAAATAATAAAAAACATAAATTCAATTGGGTTGAATAGGGAATTGACCCCAAGAAATTCGAATTTCATGATCTCGAATTCCTTGGGGTCAATTCCCTCTTCAACCCCGCAGTCGCTGACTTCCTCCGACCTAAATCAACCGATGAAAACGCCTGGTACGGGCGCTTTGGGACACCCTGTATAGATACTCTAGTCTTCACTGATGGACGTACGTACAAGCTTATTAGAATTTGTACTCACAAAATGACTCTTGTCATGGAGAGTTTCAAGTTGAGGATGTTGACGATCCAATCGACAAGTCTGAAGTAAAGGCCTCTTGCGAGGACATCCCGGGCAATGGTGGCCTCGACTCTAGTATGTCTTCGTCGCGCCGCGGTGCCCTTTTGAACAACGCAGTAGTTCAGCAGAGACCAGCAGAATTTCTTCTCGTCAACGCCAATCAGCTGTGCAACTGAACAAAAACAACTAAGTTATACAAGCGATATTGAAATTCTGAATTTATCCAGATATCGTCGTTTCCCTCACGATCACTCCATGAAAATTGCATTTTTACGATGAGAATCATGGCTATTTTCATCTCAAAATATTTCACCGATTTTTTCCCCTGATCTCACGCAAAAAATCTGAACATTTTTGAACAAAAATTGCGCAGGTTCATACTTGTTAAAAATGTAATTATTTGCGTCAACTTTGCAACCTCAGAATAGAGTTATGTTCCTCCGTACGAAAAATAACGATATGGAGTACCACGTGAGGGGCAAATATAGGCCCTTGACCTTCCGCAAATGTTTTCTAACTAGGTTTCGGCTGTTCTCACAGGTATCCTTTATTCGACGAAGATTTCACTTCATCGTGCTTGTACTGCCATGCTAAGTAAGAACGTCGCACAGTGGAACGAGTTCCGAAATTAGTCGAATATGAAACTTGTCACAACAATTGTAAAATTTCACGTTTATCTCGAAAAAATTAAAATTTTTAGGGGTGCTTTCTTACAGAAAATTTGACAAGGAAAGCATGAAACTACTTTAAAAACATCAACATCTCATGTGAACGAAGATATACGCTTTTAAAGTTTTTTAATCATGCCCGACCTCTCCCATTGACTCGATCCACTGTGCGCCGGATGCGCCATCGGGTGTTGCCAAATTTCCCCCCCAAAAAATCTCGAATTTTCAGGGAAATTTGTCCATCTTTCTTCTCTCATTTTCCAGAGGATTTCGCACGTAATTTGATCTAAAATATACGAAAATTTCAAGGAAAAATACCCATAACTCTCCTAGAAAATACGTGTTTTATCCGGGAAAATGTGGCAACCACACTAAAAAAATAGTTCTGTTCACAGGGCTCCTGCACTTCTTTTGTAACAAACCCAGAAGCTTCCGTTATGAGGACAGAGTGCTCTGTTCCCACGACCGAAGTTCTGTTCTCACAACAGAAAAATTCCGGAAGTGTAAGAAAGAAACTGCAGGAGTCCTGTGAACAGAGGGCTCTATCGTCAGCACCATCTATTTTGGCGCGTATACGTAGTATATTGGCGCGTATACGTAGTATACCGCCTTTGCGATCGTTTCGACCCCCCCCTCGATACAATAACCGAGTCCCCTAGTTCCTTACCGAAAAGTGACTACCGCGAACTTCTGAGATTTTCCAAAGCGTGTAAAAAGTTTACTAATCCGTCAATAATAATGATTAAAATTTGTTTCTCATTCTGGGGCTCGCTAGTTTATGTGTAATGAATACCAAGAGTCTACGTTTCTTGGTTTTTTTTTAAAAAAACCTTAGAATGGGGCGCGCTGATTTAAAATATGCATATATAAGCGGAAGCAAGCGAACTGATTCGAGGATGGCTGACCAGTTCGGCACTCCTTGAATGAGAATTTCACTCACTCCGTTTTGTTCACAACGTTGCTTTGACATATCTCCACAACACTGTTATCCTTTTCAAAAGTTGGTACTCCTTGCTCTGATAGCCGGGGCCACCAGGATAGTGGTAAGTGCAATCTGTGATGAGCCTCGAGACTCATTAGACCATTTGCTAAACGTGGCTCATACAGGAGTCCACTAAGCCCTCTCGTCCCCACGCTCCTGATCACTGCGTCGGCGTCACGAAGAACAATGGGCCTTGGGTCCCAACGCGGCCGATACCCGTACCCCAATTACTCACGCTTCATTAACCATTTCACCGTCACGCTAGGATTCATCCAATTTTCAAAAAAAATCGTTTCGCATGTATTTAGCAATTTTTTCCTTACTCTCCGTTAAAACACAAATAAAAAGAGACCTCATTCATAAAAATCGGCCGAATAGAAGAGAAGTTACAGTAATCGAAATCCGAAGAAATCAACAAAACCTCGACTCCTCGATACGAAAAATAAAATGAAGGGGAAAAAAAGAAAGTATAAATTACAATTAAATATAATTGACCTCAAAATTTGACAAACAATTCATTTATATACCTAACGCTGAAAAAACTGGGAGAAATTACAAAAAATTTGCCTCTTGCAAGGGGCTTCTTTGTAAGAATTTTGACCTGAAGACAACGGTCGAATAACAGCAGTACTCCATACAATACACGGTGTGCCTGAACGAGTTAAACATTTTTCATACGTCCAAATCGAAAAATCTTTATATTTTTAACTACAATGTTTCTTGAATCGTTTAAGCAAAAAAAAAAAAAAAAAAAAAAAAAATTCCGTCGAGATTCTGGAACGCAAAGGCGCTTTAAAAGTATTCTGGGGCTATAATAGCTAAATCACCGGTAGTAAATTCGTTATATTATTAAAAAGAAATTGACTCCATAGTTTAATTCCTTAGTTTCTTGAATACGATTATTTTAAGCACTTAAACATTTATACCACCAATTTTAGCCATGGGGTGATTTCCTGAGAGCCGATAATATCACGAATTTCTCATAGAACCCCTCAACAGTGGCTTGCTTTTTTGGCAGCCGATTCGGCCATCGAACCGGAGTTTAAATGGAAGCTGATAATAACCCAAAGCTCTGAGAAAAATTTTGAGATGAGTATAAGAACGGTTTGTTGTAAGTAGCGAGGAGAGGCGGGCAAAGCGGCTAAAATCCTATCTAATTTTTACAGTTTTTCTGTTGAATTAATGTTGCCGCGGGCTTCTGACTGTCCACACATAGTTCTGTTCAGCATATCGATACATAAGTATTTACATTTTACATACGTAGAATCTAATTTTCACGTCGGGGAGTTGACATATTTTGATTTTTTCGATTTTATACGGAAAATTGATGGTTTTTCGGGATTGAAATTATTATTGTTTCATGAAAAATAAATGCACCCAAAATGACTATAGCATATTGATTCTTACACATTTGCACTCACAAAATTGGTTGGTAAATTCAACGAGTGGGTGCATCGACCTGGTATATCAAGTTTCTGCAATTTTTTACGGCAAATCAGTAGATTTTCGGGATGTAGATTGCTTACTTTCAATTCATGAATGAATAAAGCAACGACATGGTTGAACTTCTTTGCATGGAAAGACGTTTAAAATAACATAAAATCAAGACGTATTTAATGCAATTGCATTTATATCGAGTCAATTTCTTTTCAATAATATAACGGGATTTTTACTACCGGTGATTTGGGTATTTTAGCCCCAAAATACCTTTAAATCGACTTTATCTTCTAGGAGTTCGACAGAATTTTTCCTTTCTTCGCTTAAATTATTCCGTAGCACTTTTCTTCAAGAATCTGATAAGATTTTGCTTGAGGCAGATCAAAAAACTTAAATTCGATCGAATAGCTTTCTACTTTCACAATACACGGTCTCGTCAAGGTGCGTCTTTGACCTCGCAGTGTTGGATCGTGAATTCTCTTTTTATGCTGTTTGCCTATTTTGAAATCTCTGTAAATGAAAACTAAAGGGGTTGATATGTGCGAGTTAATGACGCGCCTTATCAACACATTGTGTTGGAGTTCACTGCTTGTTTTTCTGTGTATCGAATGTTCATACGGCGTTCTTCCCTAGCACGGCAGTGTAGTAGCTTAGATCTGTTAGTGCAGGTATATAACTGGACGTATTTCTACCAAACAGACCTATGTGGGGGTGAGAAATGTGGTATGTGCTCGTTAGTTCTCTGGCCGTAAGAGTGAATGGGAATAATAAAGCGCCAGTGACGTCAGCGGCAATGATAGTGCGCACTCGAGCGAGGGGGAGATCGTTAGAGGGAGTCTTTAACTCATGAGCCCTGTCCACAACGCTATCTTGCCATGCCCGCGGCTCATGAATTCCGCATTCGGTTGCCACATAGGTCTGTTTGATGGAATGTAATATCCCGCATTCCCGCTTTTCCAATTCTTCAAAAGGAATCACGCCCACTTTTACATTGCTTCTTATGCAGCTTCGACGAGCACACCCCATATTTCTCACCTCCACATAGGTCTGTTTGCTAGAAATACGTCCAACTGACCTTTGGCGGCGACCTGGGGGTTCTGGACCTCGGCGGTGCCGTCCTCGAGGTCGTGGAAGGTGACCTCGCCGAGGAGGAGGATGGCGGCGAGGGTGCTCCAGATGACTTTCTGCTCGTTCTCCTCGATCTCCAGGGCGGCGAAGATCTCCTTGATCTCCTTGAAGTGCTGGACGTTCTCCCTTGGGGTCTCCCGGGCGGAGCGGATGGAGCGCGGCGCTGTCTCGCCGTCGTTGGTCGTTCGCAAGTACTTGTACTGCCGCCCGCTCTCCAGACTGTACTTGCTCAACTCGCCGGATTCGTCCATCGCGTCGTAGAAGTAGTAGAACATGTGGAAGTTGGCGTTCTGGAACTCCCTGGAATCGTCAACGCAAAAGGCCGCATTTGAATCAGTGAGTTCGTAAACACACCAACTCGGGAAACAAATGGACCACTAGACAAGGTACGAATTTAAGCAATCTGATACATGTTTCTCACAGAAAAAAATAGATGGTGCTGACGACAGAACCACACGGCTCCCGCAGTTTCTTTGTTACAGTCACTGAAGCTTCCGTTATGAGGACAGAATACTCTGCTCCCACGACCGAAGTTCTGTCCTCACAACAGAAAAATTCTGTAAGTGTAACAAAGAAACTGCAGGAGCCGTGTGAACAAAAGGTTCTGTCGTCAGGACCATCTATTTTTTTCTGTGCTTAACCAGAATTTTACGTAAAACACGATTATTACAACAAAAATTACGGAAACCAACTTTTAACGAAAATATTAACGTTTTTATTTCACATTGGTTACGAGGAATTTGAACTGCCCGCTCACAAGAGACTCAAAGCTCTACGTGAGTCAAATTGCGCACTACAACGGTTTCAGCAAGTTTCTCAACCGAACAATGTTCATTTCCCACCATGTGGTGTTTTAACTATTGCCAATTTGCTATAGCTGAGCCAAAGCGTCAAGATTGAGGTTGCCGGATTTTTATATCGCAGAGACTGTCATGATGAACGTTCAGCGCGCGATGCGAATCACGTAGAGCATTGAGTTTTCATGAGCGGGTGGTTTGAATTCACGCATCAAGAATTATTGAATATCTTAGTAAGGAGTTGATTTCGGTACTTTTCGTTGTGCGTATCGTGTTCTACGTAAAATTTTGGTTAAGAAACATGTATCAGAATGCTAAAATTCGTACCTTGTCTAGTGGTCCATTGTTCAAGAAACACCTAAAACTCCGCAGCGGGCGAAGAAGTTAGTTTAAGAAAAACCTTTTTGGTGCCAAAGGACAAGTACTTAGAGACTTTGTAAAGCATCAAGTTGAAATCGATACATTATGTTTGATGACAGAGAAATAAGCGTTTAAAAACCCTGGTAAAAATTGGCAATAGGAGCTGCGTTTCACAATACCATAGGAGTTCTTATAGCCGACTGAAGAAGGCTACAGAAAATCATATAGTTGGCTGTAGAAAGTGGAAAAAATCATACGGCCGGGCTACACGAAGCGATAAAAAATTATACAGCCGGGCTATAGTTCCTATCGCCGGGCTTTACACTTTATCGCCTGGCTGTTGCTTTTTCGCCATCGGCTATAAAAGGCTATAAGAAATTGTGTAGAAATTTGTGTGCTTTGTAAATCCTTAAGTTTGCACGGAATCACCTTAATATTTACAAAACGCACATTATATTTTCCTTTAGTGCATATTTTTTTCATCAATTAAAATGAGAAAAATCCATACAGAGTGCAAGCATTTCAAAGTCATGAGTTGAAAAACGCTGACTCCACGAGATTAAATATTAGAGCCTAACACAAAGCGGAGCGGTGGCGCACTGGCGCCTACAAACCTAACAGGGATACTTCACGCATTGCGCAATGCGTGAAGTATCCCTGTTAGGTTTGTAGGCGCCAATGCGCGTTTCGCGCTGGTTGCCCGCCCGCCGCGCCGCGCCGCTGCGTACCACGGCGCTTGAAGCAACTATTTCACACCAGAGGTATTGCAAAGTATCATGCGAAATTGAAGGCGCTCCAACATATTAGGAATGGCAGGCATCCTTCAAAAGTACGGAGCTTTCCTCGCAAAATAAATCAAGATATTACGGCCCAAAAAGAGAGCGGTAGTCCAAAAACTCACTAAGTCCTAGCATCCGTAATTAGTAACGTTTAGCGTACACTTTATCGCCAGGCTGTTGCTTAATCGCCATCGGCTATAAAGGGCTATAAGAAATTGTGTTGCCGGCTATAGAAGCTATTGGAAATCTTACAGCCGGCTGTAGGTCAATGGTATTTTGGAACACAGATTCTGCTGCCAATTTTTACCAGGGAATATCCGAGTTGGTGTTTTTGCGTTCTCACCGACTTCCAGATTCTGATTTTTCATAGTCTGCCCGGAAAAATTTATATTTTTCGACCTGAATAACGCTTGAATATTTATATAGATTGTTGATACAAAGGTATACTGAACCGAAAAAAGAAAACCGCAAAATCGGATGGTCACCCGTTTTCCCTTGAAATGGCCAAACATTGGTATTTCCAATGAAATACTTCGATTTTTCCCTTTTCCCGTCGCTGTTTCGAGCACTTCTGATTGCAATTTTGAAATTTCTTTTTCCAGATGCTTCTATCCATAAGTGTTACTAAACTGTAAAAAAGTGAAAATCGAAAAAAAAACCCGAGTTGATGTGTTTTCGAGCTCACTGATTCATTTATAGTCGTTACTTCAGCAGCGGACTAATTATAGGAATTGACGCCAGCGGGCCGATTATTAAAATTCATAGACAAAGCAATAGACAAAGCTATAGACAAAGAAGTAATGAGGAGTATAGGGCGGTCCTATTGGTTGAAATGGGTGGTTCAGTTAGTTCAAATCAAATGGGACCACTAAAGAAAGGAGCTGTTTACGTAACGACTTTTGATTGGACCCTAAATTAAAACAACTGGTTCGAGGACGTAACGTAACGATGTACTTACTTGCTGCCGGTGACTCTCCATTTTTCCAGCTGGTAGAGCCAGAATATAGCTCCGCTAACTTTTCCCGTGGTGGTGAAAGTAACCTGGGTTTGGAGGACGTGGCGGGTGGAGTTGTCGTGGAGGGGTGTGGCAGCATTGGCGAACGCGTGGATCACTTTCAGGCTCTTCTCGATCCTGTCCCCGATCTTATTCGTCGTTTGCTGTCCAAAAGAGAACAAAAAAAACACCCCATGGATTAGTGAAAGGCACGATAAAATTATAAAATACCAAGGTATGTAAGAAACCAGCGGGCAGATTATTGAAATTTATAGAAAAAGCCATAGACAAAGAAGACATTAGGAGTATAGGGCGATCCTATTGGTTGAAATGGGTGGTTCTTATAGACTAAGGGGGTAAATGATGGACTAATTATCGGGTCTCTCGTGGGTTGCCGTTAGTTAGTCTATTACCTACGTCCTTTGTCCATTGCAACCACCCGCTGCCACCAATGAGATCCCTCCATATCCTTTTTCTCTTCTTTGTCTATTGCTTTGTCTATCAATTTTAATAATCAGCCCGCAGGGCCGACCGTAGCGCAATCGGCACCCTTGGCGGAAATGGAGTGAGGGTGGCAAAATTTCGTGAAAAATTTAATCTTCACGTAAAAGATTTCATGAAATTTCCGAAATTATGAAAGATTTTAAAAATACCGGTTCTTTTCCATGTTTCGCAAAAAGTAAAAATTGTGACTTTCTTCTATTTGTTTGTGTGTTTGAGTGCGGGCCACGTACTCTGGTCCCTGAAAATTATGAAATATTTCACAGCCTCGTGAAATTTTATAAAATATTTCACTGAAATTTCCTATCTTCCATTTCTTTCTTATATTTCATGCCACCCTGGTGGAGTTCTTGCACGTGTCAAGGGATTTACATTTTTAGTATTTTTCTGATGCATTTCGCGAGAAACACGAAAGTGCCAATTGTTTTTTCTGAAATTAACTTTCCAGTTCATAAAAGTTCTCAAGTCTCGAAATTCGCAAAATCAGCGCAAAACCAAAAGGGGGAACGTTAGCGCGGGCCTCCCGCAAAGGCAAAGGTCCGGCTCCCCCCTTCCCGTTAAAATCAGCCTTTTGAGATGAGTTGCGAAAACGGTGATGCTTACTTGTCCAAGGAAAAGGAGGTGTTTGAGAGCGTGTTTCATGGTGGTGGTTTTCCCGGAGAGGGTCTCGCCGGCGATGAGGATATGTTGCGCCTCGTTGTGGTGGAACAAGTCTTGGTAGGCGCTGTCCACGACGCTGAAGATGTGAGGCGCGTTATCAGAGCGAGCTTTCGCCTGGTACTTGTAATGATGCTGTCCGATTAAATGAAAAGTAAGACGTCAGGTAAATTATGCAACTTTGCAACGCAATTAAGTTCCTTTTGATCTGAGATCTTCATGTGGACGTATTTCTGTCAAACGGAACTAAGTGCGCCAATTTGAGTTCCTTTTAAGGAATTTAGAATCCCGGATGGCACGTTCTGTCAAACGGAACTATAAATTCCATGGAAAAGCATTGCGAGTATAGGACGAAACGAGCAGGACGCCCGTTTCCGCCGCCAATCCAAGCCCCCCTCTACCTTCCTCCCCTTATGGCGCTCAGTTCCGGTTGATAGAAATACGTCCATATAAGTAAACGACATTAATCTATACGGTAATTTCAGTAATAGAAATGGAGAATTTGCACGCAATTTTGTTATTGCTTCATCTAAAAGTGCTTAGAGAGCTGATTTTACAGTATTTTTTATAATTTTTCCTATTACGGGAAATAGTATAAGAATAGATTTAAAAGTGAGAAAATGCGCCCCCTATTGACGTCATTTCCCATTAAACCGCATGTATTTTAGCAGATTAGATCATTTTGTCATATCTTCTCCAATAATTGTTCAATTTATGAACCAAGGGCATCCTCGTGTTCTGCTCACTTGGCAGCGTCTATTCAAACACGGAATACCTCAAATTTCAGACACCTGTAAATTCTCCATTGGATTATTTGAATCGCATTTAGCAGAAAGGAACCAGCGCAATTAAAATGTTGTTGAAATGGTGCTTCTTCATTTTTATCTAAAAAATCCCCCAAAATAGCGAAAAGCTTTTGCATCCCACCAAAAATTGTTCATTTTAAAGGGAGATAATTGGACCGCATTTAACAGAAAGGAACCCAAGCCACATCAACTTTTGTGTAATTTAACTGGGAAATTTAATTTTTAACGAGAGAAGGTCTGTGCGAATTCCCATGAAAATTGTAAGGAAATTCCTTCGTACTACGGAGAAAATTCACTGAAATTTGCACGAAAATCCGCACAACTGTTTCCATGTAAAAAATTAAACCGTCCAATTGAATTTGGCAATAGCTGATGTGGCTTGGTTCTTTTCTGTTTAACGCGGTCCAAAGTCCCTTTTTGCCTGAGATCTTCCGCATAATTGGACGAAATTAATTTATGCAGTGATTTTAGTGACAGAAATTGGATTATTTGGATCGCATTTAGCAAAAAGGAACTAGCGCAATCATAGCGTTGTGAAAATGTTTCCTTTTTTATAATTACCTAAAAAATCTCCCAGAATAGCAAATGATTTTTGCTTCCCACTAAAAATTGTTCGTTTGAAAGGAGGAAAATTGTGTAAATTTTCATTCTGTACGTGAATTGAGTATTTTTAAAAGAAAAGAAGAAGTTGCACGATTTTGAAATCACTATAATCGCGCTGGTTCCTTTTTGCCAAATGCTATCCATTTGATATTCGAGTTTTGGACACTGCGTAATTCGCCATTAATGAGAAACAATATTCGATGAAGCTTTATGCCGTTTAACTGTCGTTCACCATCACAATATATAATTTGTTTAATTAATTAATTTATTATTAATTAATTAATTAATACTTTAATTTGTTTAATTAATTTTAACCTGATCCTTCGGGTCAAAATTCAGCGGAAACCGCGGGGCCAACCCGGGCACGTGTGGTACTGGCTTGACCATTCCGGTCTTGTTTTTCTTATGACCGGCCAATTAAAAGTTCCCGTAACCAATAGACAATTAGAACGTTAGTATCCTAGCTTAAGGTTGATTTCAGTAGTTTTCGTCGCGAGAATCGTGTTTTACGTGAAATTCTGTTGAAGAACCATGTATCAGAGTGCTTAAACTCGTACCTTGTTTAGTGGTCCATTCGATCTAAAAAAGCGAACACACAGAACTTTCTTAACTTTTTTCAGAGTAAATATTATATGTCGGAAAAAACTAGGCAACGTTGGAGTGCTCATACGGCATCGATAAACAACATGGGCCTTTCTAAGCCCCATTGTTCGATACCGCGCTTATCCTAACGTGAATAATCGAGCCAAACACGGTGCGGTCGGCGCGGCATCAAACTCATATCAGCGCCTGCAAGGCTGCATGAATACTTCTCGCATTGCACCAAACGCAATGCGAGAGTTATTATTGCGATAACTGAAGATGACTCGACACTCGACCACACTCCCTTCCCTGGCTTGCGCGACGCTAAAATCGCCGCAAAACTAGGTCCACGCATCATTTCTTTTGATGGTTCCTGTCCGATTTTTATCGCAACGATGAGCAACGATTCAGAAACTCCGAAGATGTTTAAAAGTTGAAGCGATTCTGAAACTTGAATTGCATAAAATTAATTTTGGTTTTGTAAAAAGGAAATAGAACAAATGAAAACATCGCGTTGAAATTTTTTGTGATTTTATTTTAAATTATTCCGGTAATTTCTCGGAAACTTCTAAAAACTATGCGTAGCTTTTTTTTTTTAAAAAAAAAAGAAGAAAAAAACTTGGGAACACTTCAGAAAAACTGTGTATACCTTTTGGAAACGGTTTTCAAAAAGAAGACATAAAATTGGTGTATAGTGTAATTTTTGAAGTTTACCTTAAGACTGTAAATATTGAGATCTGTGTAAGGGTTCAAGTACAGTAGGACATCTCCAATGAACGTATAAGGCATGCCGGCCGCTAATCGTGCCTGAAGTTCGGCTACGATCGTGTCTTCGGTGATAACGTCCAAAGCGGCCAAATCTTCCACGTGCATGCTCTCCAACTCTCCCGTTTCTGCCACCTGCAAGCACGTCACATAAAAATGAGAATGATTTTCCTTGCAAGCAATGAATCAATACGTAAATCATGGGTATGAACAGGATGATAGATGCTCATGTTTTTCTGAGCAAAGAATTATTTTGAACTATGAATTTTTTTCTTTTGAAAAATGGAAGCTACCCTTGTTGCAGAATATCAGGTTTCGCAAGGATGTGCTATTTATTGTCATTATGTCATTATTAACAATAAATATATGATTGAATCATCACTTCAAAACTTCTTATGAATTGTATTTTCCTTCTACTTGGGTTATTCAAATCTGCTTTAAATAACAATTTACTATACGGTAAAATGTATCCTGAATTCAAAGTTTTGAATTTTGAGTAATGATTATTTTCAACCTGTTATTATCAATTTTTCACCATTGAAAAATATTCCACGTCGATGAAATTATCATGCGCGGCCATGGTCTAAATACTGACCTTCAGGAGTCCTTTTCTGATTTGAACTTCAGCTTTTCGGTGCTCTTTCATGTTATTGTCAATGGAGGCCATTAGGGCTTTCAGCTCGGAAGCAAACTGAAAATGTCAAAAGTAGAACATGTTAACAGGAAAAAATCCACGTGGACAAATTATCAATTTCAAACATTGTTTAAAATTTCCTATGCGTGAAAGAATAGAGGAAATACACTACAACAATCCCATTGGAACCCGTTTTTCATTTATGCAAGTCTACATTCCTGATTGATACCTCACGCGTTACCACATTATTTCGTTTGGCCATCTCTCAGAGATATTCGTTGCACTGCTACGAATTTAGTTCGTTTATTCAACTATACAGTACTTTATTTAATATACAGTAATATTTTATGTAAATTTACAGTAAATGTATGTAATATACAGTACTTTATTTTATGTTTCGGTTCGTTAAAGTGAAAATTACATTTTAATTGATTCTAAAAATCTCTTAAAGATGATTCCATATGATCCATATCCTCCAAAACCACATACGCGGTTTGAATTTCAATTTTCCACTCTGTGGGCACTGGATAATCGAGGAAGTTGTAGATATGTAATTTGGATTGCATTACGCAATTAGAAACCAAACCAAAACTCAGTGGGAAGCTTTTTACGTGTTGTTGCCTCCTCGTTCCTTTCAGCTCATTCGATAAAATTATTTTCGTGGGCTTTCAATACTTAAAATTGATAACTCACGTACCAGTCATGAGAAAAAAAATCATGCGGAACAAGATTACTTACGTGAAAATCGTTCTCCGGAAGTGCTGTGATGAACGGGTGCTCCATTAGCTCCATTATGAACGGACGATGTTCTGGATTTTTTTCCAAACATCTGAAATCAACGAGCCCTTTTAGTTCTATATTAGGTAGTGGATAGACATTTTTTTAGTTTTATTGATGGAGGTCAAAACACACGTTTTCTGGATGCGATATCTCAATATTTCCGGAGATGTTGCTTTTTGTAAAAATTAAAATCAATTAAAAATGAAAATACGAATCTTGTATTTTGCTTTTTTCCTTCTTAATAAACGTTCCAGTTTCAGGGAAATATTGAAGAGCGGTCGTTGTAAAGAGATTGGCAGATTGGTAGGACATGTTGCCAAAACTTTGTCCAAGACGGAATTGTACTCGACGAGTCAGGAGAGACACGATTCAGATGATTTACTTACTCTGTGACAAAATCGTTGTAATTTTGACTCCAGTTTGACGGGCGAGCTAAGCTAGGGGGAGGATTTTTCACAATTTGAAACATAGCTCTTGTCGGGTGAATGTCTTGAAATGGGGGCTTCCCATCTCCAATTTCAATCGCTGTAATACCTGCAGGGCAGAAAAAAGGATTAGTATTCGAATCTTGGAGCAGAAAAACACCTAATCGACTTTAAAACAAAACTTCAAAGGTTTTTAATTAATTGCGTAAAGTTTCAACACTTTACACCGAAAATCATTATTGCGAATATAGATGTCGCATCATCTTGCTGTTGCTGCAAGTCTTACCACTTAGGAACGTTGCAGCGGTAGTACTCTGCTCACTCGAGATTCGAGGCTTGATGAGGTCAACACGATTCCATATGCAGGAAGTCAAAGCGCTTGCAATTGTGTGTGTATGCCACACAGGCATCTCTTGAGCATGTTTAGTTGCCGGCAAAAATTAAGTATTCTTGAGTTAAAGTTTCTGACATTTTGTTTTAAAACTTCTTTTTTCTGAACCATTTCGATATTGAACTGCTATTAATATATCCCGCTTAAACAGTGCAATTTGAGGCGTATGGTTGAAGAACAATTTTATTTAAACACAGAGAGCACTAGCAGCACCCAGGCGCAACTTTTCGTCATGTGATACGTCATGTGTAGAATTTTACTTCATTGCATTTATAGACGCAACTGAAAAGAAATGCGCTAATATAAGATAAGTAAATCTATGGTAAATATGCCAATAAGGAGCAGGCTAGCTTTTGCGGCGGTTACTTATTTCATTTTAACTTTCATTATTTAATTCGATCACCTTTTAAATTTTTTTATCTGATTCATTTAGAAATATTGTGATGCGGCTCTCTTCCGAACATGAGATACGAGAGAAAGAGCGATAAAGAGAAGGTATAGGAGTGCGCAGGCGCCTCGCAATATACACACATCATATCGTAAAAAACACTCACTGCTATACCTTTCGTTACCCTAATGGAAGTAATTTTTTAATGGCAATAAAATTTCTACAGTGTTTTACGAAATGTGGGCAAACTTGATAATTTTTAATGAAAAAAGATTAATGAAATGTTTACCTAGTGCCCAAACATCTATTTTACTATCATAGGTATTTTCTTCATCGTCACTGCGCCTTGAGCTGTTTACCAACTCTGGAGCCATCCAGTTGGGAGATCCCAAGCAAGAATTTCGGCGGTCTAGAGTGCTTTTCAGTTCACTATGTACATGAAACATGAATGATGGAAATTAACATTTTATTCGGAGAGAACGGGATAATTAGTGTGAAGGTCCTTTTTTGGATGAAATTATGATGGTTTTTGAAGGGAAGTGTTATTTCAGATTGCATTACGCAATAAGGAACTCTATTCTAGTTAATCTGTAAAATCACTTAACTACATAGGCAAATAAAGGCACATAAGTTATCTCTAAAATTAGCCAAAAATAGCGTTTCCGTATTGCAAAATGTAATCCATTTAGGCTGCATCAAAATAAAATTAATGACTAAAATCTTACTGTATAAATGGTTAAAACACATTTTGAGGATTCTACGTGAGAATTCAGTCTCGGGGATGTAGCAAATTTTCAAAGAATGAGCAAAAACTAAAAAAAATTGACACGTGATGGAGCGTATTGCTAGGAGTCTCGGGAACTGAGCATCTTTGTACTAATCGCATGCAGGTATCCTCCATTTTCCCGGAAATCCCCTCCTAGAATCGAAAGTACGTAAACCCACAGTTCATATCTTTACCACCGGAAAACTTCTTTACATTTATATCTCGAATTTTCAGTTGTGATACTTGTCTACTCAAGTTTCTTATTACATTATCTTTGAGTAAAATTACCCCTCAAAGGTAAATGACAGCTTTTTGCGATGCTCCGAAAGTTTGAAAAGGTTGATGAGGTTTACTTTTGATTCTACATTCATAATTTGTAGAGAGGTAAAATACCACGAAGTGAGGAGAAATTATAATCGATCATTGTTTAATGTTCGTTGCTCTATTGAAATCTACAGTAAGAAACAGTCGCGGCGCACAAAAAATTAGTAGATACCCTTACCGGGACAAGCCAAAGTCTGCAACTTTGATCTCTCCGTCTTTTGTGAGTAAAATGTTGCTCCCTCTAACGTCCCGATGGATAACGTGATTTTCTTGCAAATAACATAAGGCCTGAAAACGATAAAATTCAGACGGTTCTGTTCAGAAAAATTGCAGACTTCGAACCAAACCAAGAATGAATTTGAAGGCCACATTTTTAGAAAATACTTGAGCCGAAAAATATTCATGTAACACTGTAAGATTTGCTAACGTAAAAACGCCCTGGTAAAAATTGGCGATAAGAGCTGCGTTTCAAAATACCATAGGAATTCTTATAGTCGGCTAAAGAAGGCTACAGAAAATCATGTAGCTGGCTGTAGAATGCGGATAAAATCATACAGCCGGGCTATACGAAGCGATAAAAAATTATGCAGCCGGGTGGTAGTTCCTATCGCCGGGCTTTACACTTTATCGTCTGGCTGTTGATTTTTCGCCGTCGATTATAAAAGGCTATAAGAAATTGTGTAGAAATTCGTGTGTTTTGGTAATCCTTAAGTTTGATACGGAACCACCTTAATATTTACAAAACACACAATATAGTTTCCTTTAATACATATTTTTTTTCATCAATTAAAATGAGAATAATCCATACAGGGTGTGCAAACATTTCAAAATCATGAGTTGAATAACGCTGACTCCGCCAGATTAAATATCGGAGCCTAACACAAAGCGGAGCGGCGATGCACTGGCGCCTACAAACCTAACAGGGATACTTCATGCATTGCGCAACGAGTGAAGTATCCTTGTTAGGTTTGTAGGCGCCTGTGCGCGTTTCGCGCTGGCTGCCCGCCTGCCGCGCCGCAGCGTGCCACGGCGCTTGAAGCAGCTATTTCACACTAGAGGTATTGCACAGTATCATACGAAACTGAAGGCGCTCTAATATATTAGTAATGGCAGGCATCCATCAAAAGTACGGAGCTTTCCTCGCTAAATAAATCAAGATACTACGGCCCAAAAAGAGAGCAGTATTCCAAAAACTCACTAAGTCCTAGCATCCGTAATTAGTGACGCTTAGCATACACTTTATCGCCTGGCTATGAGTTGCTTAATCGCCATCGGCTATAAAAGGCTATAAGAAATTGTGTAGCCGGCTATAGAAGCTATTGGAAATCTTACAGCCGGCTATAGGTCTATGGTATTTTGGAACACAGATTCTATTGACAATTTTTACCAGGGCGGGTAAAAAACTTCTAAAAAAAAAGTACATATAAAAGAAAATATCGTGCAGTATCTATTACCTGTAAGAAAATACTTTTAAAAAAATCTAATTTGCCCTCATAAATGTTTGGAGTATTTTAATTAACGATTTTCGACTTTTTTTCGAATGCTGATAAATTGAGTCTGTTTTACGACTTAAACGCACAACTTTCAAACTTCTGAGCGTTGTCAAATTAAATTTTTTTTACGAATCGTGTTCCATTTCTCACGTTGACCAAACTTTTCTGATGTCAGTTTTCTCTCAATGTATGTTCAGTTCTCAACCAGGCGTTTAGTTTGAAGTGAATAGTTATTCTTGAATCTGGAATCGGTTAATGTTAAAAGCTGAGAAGCACATTTTTTGATGAGCCCATAACTCCATAAAATTGCGTATATTCTGAGACTCATCAGATAATGATGGTCGATTTTAATGCTAAAACGCTTGGAGTAGGTCAAACTCTCACGGTGCTGTTTTGTACATGCACAGAGAAGTCTCAGTATCAGAGTTTTGTGAAACTTTTGTAGTTTTAATTTGTTTAATCATTTTGGCTGATATTCCCGAGTATGTACCTACTATCGATAAAAATAGGGAGAGACTATAAAAATAGAAGTATCATTGTAGCTTACCTTAAGTGTTTCCTTAAGAATGAATGATATGTGCTCTTCGGACATTCTTTTCCCTTGCATTAAGAGACCTTTGGACAGATCAACAACAGTGCCGCCTTCACACAACTGTCAAAAAGGAAATGTTTTATTTTAGTTTTTAAAAATTCCTCACGGTTCGGTGAGATGTTGTCTCTCCCTTATTTCTTCTGTTTTGGTATATCTACAAGGAGAATGGTATGCATTTGTTTGTAGGAATAAAACATTTCTTATACTTTTTAAAGGCTCTTGGGTAAATTGAATAATTGTAAATTGTAAATCCCCCTGTATTTTTCTCCATTTTTTTCCTCTCCTCTCTGCTTTTTCTCCGAATAAATTGATTAAGATTTTAATCGCTCAGAGAGACCTGCATATAAGATCGGACGCAACCATCTCGGAAATTTTAAATCAGAAATCTCGTCAGAAATCGCTCAGGGATCTGTTTACCCTAGTGCATCACTGGCCTCCATCATTGGATGGGTAGGTGCAAAAAAAGCTATCTCGAAAGAAAACTCGGACGATGAGTCGGAATGGTTGCATCCTAACAGAGTGAAGGGTGATCTTTACGCACGTACTTGCATGACAAACCAGATGTCGTCATATTCGGATCCTCTCCGTAGGTAAGCACCATAGAAGTCTGGGAGGTTGGAGTGGTTCGATAGATCTCGCAGTATCCTATACTCTTCCTTGATGCCACTCATGTTATCAGGATATGCCTTCATTACTTTAATAGCTACTTTCATTCGACCTGCAATAACCAAAGCAATAATTACTTAATGTGTGCTAAGTAGTTTTTGTAACATGATCACATTATGAGTTAATTATAAGCAGTTTTGAAAATACAAAAATTAGATTCACATTATCTGTCTGGCTTGGAAGATATTTTTTAATAATCCGAACTTATGAACATTTAAATTCTAAAATAAGGTTTAATGATAGAGTATACCGTATCGACGGTGCAACTACCAGACCACGTATCTCGTTTTGCGGTGTTTAAAAATCTCTGCTCCTATTTTATTTTTGTAAAGGAAAATAAGCCAATATCATTCCTTGAAATTTCCGCAGATTTTTCTTCACTCCAAGAAGAAAAATCACGGAAGTTTTCCAAGAATTGACGTTGAAAAGTTTTTCATTTAAAAAATAAAGTATGACAAAGAGTGTGCGACGTTGCAAACCGAGATACGGGGTCCGGTAGTTTCACCGTCGGTACACATATAGTATACTGTGAGTATACTGTGTGTACTTGTATGTAGTGTGTAGTTGGTTATAATAATAGGGGGTACCCCCTTAGCAACTACGCGGTCCCACCCCCAGAGGGTGCTGCTTACACTGGCCCTCGTAAGTTAATTTATATAGAGTGGGCTCGCATCGAGGGACTTGGACTATCTACCTATAATTATCGATAACCGCAAAGATCATGAAAATCGGCCCAGTAGATCTGCAGAATGGACTGTGTCAAAATGGACATCTACTTTCTTAAAAGGGAGAATTCACAATTTTATCGTAATAATAATGCGTTTTGTCACGTGGAAATTTCGATAAATTTATGACCTCATGAATTAAATCGAAAAAATATATTTTGGGTTCCTATGAGCTATAAAACGTGAGTTGAGGTTACCAGATTCATTGTCGATAGCTTCGTAGACCTCGCCTCCAACTCCAGAGCCCATGAGCTCACCCAGCTCATACCTGTCTCCTGGATCCGGGAGCGACTCCAGGTTCAGCTGGTCCTTGCTCAACCCTTTTTGTGCCATGTTCACTTCCTTCTCCTTCTGGAAAAACCGAGAAAAGGCAGATGAATTGAACGCATTCATGTATAAATTCATGTACCTCCACACGGAGAAAAAACTATGAGAAAGCTGAAAGTCCACAGACATTGACGTTGTTCCATAGAAAACAGCCAGTAAATATATCTTCTCACAACGTATCACAAGCACCATGCGACGTTTCAAAATTTCTGCCGCCATTTTGTGTTTTGAGGGAGAAATTGTTCAACAGTTTTCCGAAGATTTCATTGAATTTTCTTCGTTTCTTGTTCAATAGTTTAAGGTCGTTTGCCGCCGCATCTCGCACTAGTCGCAAAAATTACGCATATTGAAAAAATCTCATTTCAGCATTAGTGATAATCATGAATCAGTGATATCAGTGATATCAGTGATATGCAGAAAAAAAATTGAGATTCCAAGACTCGTCCTGAGGAAAAACGCCGTATGAGCCTTTGGACGTCGCTTAATCGTAACTTCCCGGCCGATGTATCACAATCGCCATGCAACATTTCAAAATTTCCGCCGCCGATTCATTTTTTAACAGAGAAATCATTGGTCGAGTCTGTTTGAAAATTTCACTTAATTTTCTTCGCGCTGCCAATAAAATTCAGTGAAATTTTCAAACAGATTCAACCAACGATTTCTCTGTAAAAAATAAAACGGCGGCGGAAATTTTGAAACGTCGCATGGCGCTTGTGATACTTTGGCCGGAAGGTATTTGGCATATTTATTCGCGAGTCAACATTCATTCGTCGTTCAGTGACCAGAGACAAGAGACCCTCCACTAGTATCTTGGCCATGGTGGAAGCTTTTACTTTCGGGACTTCAGCATTCTACTGTTGACTTACCTACATGGTTGATGTTCAACAACGTGTTGGCAGTTTCGTTTTGCAAACAAGCCGAAAATGGCCGACGTTTGGGAAAGTTGTTTGGCTCATGACGTCATCCGAAGCTCATCATCGACCATGTAGGTAAGTCAACAGCCGAAACTAGGGTGATGACTGTTGCTCCCTAATAATTGTCCATAAGGAATTGTTGAAACCCCGAAAGTAAAAGCTTCCACCTGTCGCTAGGAGGCCAGTGGAGGGTCTCTTGTCTCTGTCAGTGACCCATTGCTTATCAAATTCGATATCAGGGTGATAAAATCTGTTTCCGTATCAATCCACCAGATAGTATAGGTGTCGACGATCAGTCTGCTTTCCCCAGCGATAATCGTGATCTGGATTTAATGGGGCCCGAGCTAGAATTACTTCATAATCGGTGTACTTAAAGAAAATAGTACGGTTAATTTTTGATAGCCTAGACGCCTCGCGTCTGGGTGATAAAGTAAATAGCTCCCTCTTCTTCAAATATATTATTTGTTTTCTTATCTTACTATAGTAAAAAAATATAAGGCCTTTTTTGTGTGTACGTCCGTGTCATTTCGCATGCTCATTGGTCTTTCATTAACCAATCAGAAAACTTCATTGAAAATCCCCGGGAAATTTAAATGTATTCTTCCGTAAAGGAATTAATGATAGGTAGACACGTATAAAAATGGGATGTATTTCTTCTAATTAACCAGGATAAAAAGGAGGAATATTACCTATACAGGATAGTCTTGGAAAAACGGGATGTACCTGTATTAATAAACCGGGATAACAGGACGAATATCGATCTTTGTGTATCGATCTTCGATACATCGTTTGTTCTAAAGCAGTATTGACTGGGATAAAACGGGATTTCTTCATAATAACCGGGATAAAAGGGAGGGATTTTACCTATACAGGATAGTCATGGATAAAACGGGATGTAACTATATTAAGAAACCGGGATAACAGGAAGGATATCGATCTTTGTGTATCGATCTTCGATACATCGTCTGTTCTGAAGCAGTATTGACTGGGATAAAACGGGATTTCTTCATAATAACCGGGATAAAAGGGAG
>NW_017547116.1:4487325-4548978 GCF_001854935.1 Bemisia tabaci
TTAAAAGAAGGAGCAGTGGTTATGTTACTACGCAACATTTGTATCGAGGATGGATTGTGCAATGGGACAAGATTAATTGTCTTAAAAATAAACAAATGCATTTTGCATTGCTCAGTTTTAACAGGAGAAAATAAAGGAAAAATAGTTGCACTACCAAAAATTACACTTGACACAAAAGAAGAAACAAACCTACCTTTTGTTTTGAATAGGAAACAATTCCCCGTTAGATTAGCATTTGCTATGACTATTAGTGAAAGCCAAGGGCAATCGTTTGACAGAGTGGGAATTTTTATAGATAAATAAAGACCAATGTTCGCTCACGGGCAACTGTATGTAGCATTGTCTAGATGTAGGACTAAAGAAGGTTTAAAAATAAAAATCATTAATTTTGATGACAAAAAAAAATAAAAACACAGCAATGAACATTGTGTATCAAGAAGTTCTGCAATAACTTTGTTTATTTTCTACTGATAAAATTGAGGAATGAAATATTTACTTATTATCTTCAAAACAATTAATTTTGTCACTATGAACAAAACATTTTTTATTATGAATATAACTTCAAACAAGCAGTGAACTCCAACACAATGTGTTTATAAGGCGCGTCCTTAAATCGCACATATCAACCCCTACAAACAATGATGTATATAAAAAAAAATTATGTGATATTCATCATTAATTAACAGAATCCAAGAGGGGGTTGGGCCGCGGAGCGGCCAGGGGGCGTAGCCCTCTAGTATTTTCAAATAAATTTAAGGTGCCGATTTGATCTTCGTAGTCGGAGGCCGTACAAGATCAGTACGCGCAGTTTAAATTGCTTCGACAAATTCTGTGAGGCACATCTCCTCGCCTTCCGGCCAAAGTATCACCAGCACCATGCGACGTGTCAAAATTTCCGTCGCCATTTTATTTTTTTGCGGAGAAATTGTTCAACGGAGGTGTTGGAAAATTTCACCGAATTTTCTTCGTGCTGCCGATAAAATTCAGTGAAATTTTCAAACAGATTCAACCAACGATTTCTCTGTAAAAAATAAAACGGCGGCGGAAATGTTGAAACGTCGCATGGCGCATGTGATACTTTGGCCGGGAGGTGACGATGTATATTCGCAAGTCAAAATTCATTTGTGTTTTAGTGACCCATTGCACCGAAAAAAAAACTCCGGTCGTGGAAGCCGCACTTACAGGCTATATGGATATACCGCCCGCGTACCGGGCTCACAGGTTGAAAGTTCCGGGCGTAGAACCCGGAGCAGTTTAAGCTACGACTCCAGTACCTGGAACTTTCGGCTTCTGAGCCCGGAACCCAGACACTGTGTCTGTCGCAGGCAAATGGTAAATTCAGGCATTTTGTCAAATGCCTAGGCAAACAGTCAAATATTCTAATTTAGATAGAAATACTGATTCTTTTCCAAATTTTAGACAGAAAAATTAATTGCTTAAGTAAGAAAAAATTCTCAGTAAAAATTTGCATCACTCGATAAAGTTTTAAACGATTTTTAGCTCCGGAACAGACTTTTATCTTGAAGTTTTCAACTTGTCATAAAATACAGAATTTTTAGAATTTCAGCATTTAAGAATATGAGAGGCAGTTGAAGAGGAAGCGACAAAAAGAGACCATAGGTTTGATGAGTTATTTTTCCAAAAATATTGAAAACTCGTGAGCTCTTTGCCGTAAATTTACAAAATTTTGTAGACCGTCAAAATTCAACAATCTGCCTCGGCATTTGACAAGACGCCTGATTTCACTATTTGCCTGCGACATGTCTACGTAGCCCGTAACTTTTTTTCAGTCATAGAGTACATAGAGTAGTAATGCAAGTGGGAGAGCTGGCGCCACTTTTAAGCGTTTTCCAGGTCCCGAATTCCGAGATTCCTGTGCGGCGCGGGGTCCCTTTTTCGATACATAATCGATTGTTTGCGATACACAGGGACCCGGCCATATTCCACATCGCCATTTTGGATCGAACATATATCGAAAAAGTGACCCCGCACACCGGGCTCGAAACTCGTCGAGCAGAACATGGCGCAAGCTCTCCCACTTACATTACGACTCTATGTACTCTATGTTTTCAGTATGCTTAGATCGTTAGTGCAGGGTTTCTAAAATAAATTGTGTTCGTTTCCAACAACGAAGACAGAAAAATCTCCACCACGATCCGAAGTTGCACTAGGTCTTGGACCTTAATCCAGGACATCTTCCGGCAAAGCGCGGCGCCGGCCAAGCGGGAAAACGGTGTCAAAAGTCGAATCGATATCCAGTTCAGTAAGGCAAAGGCGGGCGGTCGGTCATTTTATATGACTTCGTGCAAATCGAATTACTCGCATAACTCGATTATCTCCTCAAGGCTTCCGGATCTGCACTTAAACGAGCACCCATCACTCACCCGCCCCGTTCCCCGTTGCACCGCATCAACACCCTCCCCGATCTTTCACTAACCTTTCATCAGCTCCCAAACGGATTTATATATCTGATTTATGTATAACGGATATGTCGCAGGCAAATAGTAATGTCAGGAATTTTGTCAAATGCCTGCATTTTCAAAGTTTATTTCAAAGTCAAATTTTAACGTTTATTTCGTGTCAAATTCAATTTCAAGGAGCGTTTTTGCAAGAAAATTACACAAAGAAACCAATGGAATCATATTAAACTTTTTTGTTCCATATTTTTGAAAAAATAGCTTTCAAAGTTGCCAGATTTTGCCTGACTTCTACTACTGACTCGTTTCATTGTAGGGCGGTACCTCTGAAATATATTGTCTTTGCGCATGCCCATCATAATTTTTGCCTATTGATATGTCACAGGCACTAATTTCAGTCCGGTATTTTAGCTTAGGCAGATAGTCAAATTTTTGCAGTTAACGAAATCTTGTAAATTTATAGCGAAGAGCACGGAAATTTTCAAAATTTCAGAAAAAATCACTCATCCAATTTACGAACTCTCCTTGTTCCTCTTGCTCTTCAAATGAAATTTTCTAAATGAAATGTTATTACTTTCTCCTTTTGAATCATCTTTTTAAATTGTCATTGGTGAATATTTGGTTTTATTTCTATCCTTAAAATATTCGATGCACAATATACCTTATATCGACGGTGAAACTACCAAACCACGTATCTCGGTTTGCGACGTCGCAGACTTCCTGTCATACTTTATTTTTTAAATGAAAAACTACTTAACATCCAGTCTTGAACATTTCTGTGATTTTTCCTCTTTGTGCGGAGAAAATTCCGTGAAAATTTCAAGGAATGATATTGATTTGGTCTACTTCAAAAAAATAAAATGTGAGCGTAGATTTTTAAACACCGCAAACGAGATACGTGGTTTGGTAGTTTCACCGTCGATATAGTATGTGTAGGTACTTTCTTTTTATTTTTTTAATTTTTTCTTTGCGAAATTATTACTTCATTTTGAAAACATTTATATTTTTAAAATCTGACAAATATTTGTAAAACCTTTTCCAAGTGACATTCATCTCAATGAGCCGCAGTTGTGCCGACAGAAACTGCAAAAATGAATAAAAGAGGAAAAAAACCAAGAAGCACGCAATCTTTAGTTTTAATCCATTTGTACATCGATCTTTTAGAGTCAAATACGTCAAATTTTGAGCGTTTGGTTGCGCGTACACCTCGCTGCAGCACAATAAAAGCACGGAATGTAAAAGAAAAAATTGAAGTGCTTTGGAAATCATTAAATTTGACACGGAACCACCAATATTTAAAAAAACACACATTATATTATTAGTCTCCTCTGATAAATTGATACATATTTTTTCCCCATCAATTTAAATGAGAATAATCAATGCAGATTGTGCAAATATTTCAAAATCATGAGCTAAATAACGCTGACCATGCGAGTATAAATATTAAAGCCTAACAGAGCGGAGTGGCGTGCTGCCAGCGCGAGAGGCTCACTGGCGCCTACAAACCTAAGTGGATACTTCACGCATTGCACAATGCTTGAAGTATCCACTTAGGTTTGTAGGCGCCAATGCGCGTTTCGCGCTGGCCGCCCGCCCGCCGTGCGGTGGCGCCTAAAGCAACTATTTCAGAACAGCGGTGTTGCACATATCATACGAAATTGAACGTATTAAGAATGACAGACATCCTATAAAAGTACAGATCTTTCCTCGCAAAATAAATCAAGATACTTATCGTACACAGGAAAAATCTGAGAGCCTTTAGCTGTGGCAAATATAGAGGTTTATCTGGTTCAGGTATAACAAGGTGGGAAAATCTTGAAAGATAGTTAAGTCCTGTTACACCAAAGAGGTGTAGAGAGTTTTAGTGAATTTTGTCTCATGGAATTGACGCTCCCCCATTTTTACCAAAACTCTCAACTATATATTATTCTCAGTTGGACCAAACAGACAAAACAAACAACAAGTAAAGCCTCATTCTTCCAAGACATTATACATTTTCATCCAAAAACGTCATGAGCAATTGTCGTTTGTATTTACATGTGGGCCAATTTACTTTGGGTCGCAACTGCCACGTGGACCAAAACTCCCGTGCCGAAAAAACGCGTGGACGTAAATTACTGGAAAAAACAGGTGCGTGGACAAAAAATCGTTGACAAAATGTCCTATAATCGCCTGCAACTATAACCATCAATAGGCGAATTTTTGCGATCGGGTATGATTTGCAGAGACAACATATTTTGGAGGTACCGACCCTTAATGGAACGAGTCAGTAGTAGAGGTCGGACAAAATCTGGCAACTTTGGAAGTTTATATTTTCGAGAATATTACACAAAAAAGTTCAAATGTGATTCCATTGGTTTCTTTAAGAAAATTTCTTTCAGAACCACCTCTTGAAATTGAATTGGTGACGAAATAAACATTAAAATTTGAAATTTTAGCCAACAATTTCATGTCCAACCTCTTCTATTATTATATTAGCTCGTTTCTCTGTGTGCCTTGACAATCTAGGCTGTTTAATTGAGTGAAGCAAAAATAAATTTGGAGGTCAACGCTATTTCTCTCCTAATGCGGTGGATGCGCAATTTGTTCCAAAATAGAAAAATCATACAAAATTCGCCTAGTGATGACAGATGAATTTGGTGGTGAGTGCTATGCAGTGGTTAAATATAAGGTCCGGAATTCTGAGAGTTAAAGAATTATTTTAAAAATGATTACCACTAGTTATGGGTTCAACGTCAGATGACTTCAATCGTTAAATCAGACAAGTATTAGGACGATTTGGCCCAAGGCTCGGCAGTGCTCGAACTTGCGTGTAATATTTTGCATTGTTTAGATAAAAAATCTTCGGAAATTTTGATTTTTAAGCCAATGAAACGACAATACAGTCCTTTGCACGAATCTAAATCCAATATTCAACATGGCCGACGCCAACCCGCCAAAACACGGGACGAGACAGGAGTTTACCAACCGGCGTGTTTATGTTTACATTTCCCTTCCGTTGATACAGACCATGGTGCTTCGACCCACACGAGAAATCCACCCTTGTTGCTTATAGAACTTCCCGAGTTTGCTGTTTCATCGGCCATTCCTCACACTCGTAGGTTACTAAGGGGTTACCTCACTTTAATTTCTAAAATTTTCAAGCTTTTTAGGCCTCGGGCAGCTAACGTCAGGTTTAGCCTGACCTTCATTATCCCCTCTCAGGTACATATCAGGCATCCCTTGACCCCCCCCCCCACATCCTGATGTCATCTATGGATGATGTCATCAACAAGGAAAAGGTGCAAAAACAAACGTTGATCGGAAAAATTTCACATCAAGGACTTCGAAGGAATCACGCTCTATCAATTCAGCATACGGCAGCGGACCTGTGATCTGTGTTTTTCTCTAATTTAATTCACCTTCCGCAACCCGCTCCTCTGTTTATTTACATCAAGCCATACATCCGATTAGCATCGTTCGTTCGAAACGCTCCCTTTATCAAATTTAATCCTATCAGCGTTGTCAATTCTCGTGTGAACCGCGTTGGAAGACTATGGAATTATCGCACTGAGGCACCAACTTAAAAAGAATGTTATTCGGATACATAATCCAGAATCGGCTCAACTACACTGTGCGATGCTTAATTTTGCGATAGCATGTTTTATTCTTTCGAGGAAAAATGACACTTTGAACCTTTCCGTAAATCTCTATCAGAGTGTAAAGAATGTAATCGCAGAATTTTCTAAGTCTGAATAATGCTTCGATTTCCTGTACAACAATGAACATTAAAAGGAAATGTCTCCTCCAGAACAGGAGCGATACCTTATACTAGCAAACTGGGAGCGCAGAGAAATTAGCTTTCCGAGCGTCATCGTGGCATCGCGCCTTCAATTTTGCATAATGCAACATGGACATCCATCAAGTACGAAAAGTTGTATCTCTGCGCCGTCATCGCCGCGCTCCCTTTCCCTCGTTCTATTTTCCTGTTGTGTTGGTTTCGCTAGTCTTTGTTTTACGTGGAGCTTAAGGGCTACGTGAGCAACACAGCCGATGATAGGAAAGTTATAATCCGACCTCGTTTCTTAACTTTTCTCCCGAATCCAAGCGACACCTCACAAGCAGTATAGAGCGGAATATTGCGAGTATTCTCGCCTCACGCCATTGCTCCTTCAATTTTGCTTTTGCAAAATTGACACCTTGATATCAAGCAAAAATAGTTGTATCTTTCAGAGCGCTTTTAGGTGTCTCTCATTTGTGAAGAAAATTTAAGGTTTAGTCAGCTCAGGAGAGCTAGCTTTAGGTTAGATTTAGAAGCAGCTCCGTGATAACAGCTGGGATCAGGTCACCATTAAATTTTGTATATATTTTTTCGTGTTTTTTGCAGCTGAAAATGAGCTGATAACAGTAATTCGAAGCGTCCTGCCTTTAAGTGTTTTTAATGTTTTTATCCTTGCTCACCCATGATTTCATTCCCTCATATTTATTCGTATATTCGGACTAGGTTTTTGCGCTTTATCGTTAGCTCAAAGTATACTATGATGTACTCATATCAATAATAATTTTGGAAAGAAAGTAAAATATGTTCAGAGATCTCTCAAACGCTAAAGGGCACACGTCCAAACATTGGTATTCATGGCTGAAGTGCGAAACCACGTATCTCCATTTGCGATTTGCAGACTTCCTATCACTCTTTAATTTTTCCGTGCAAAACACTTGGAGGTAATTTCTTGTAAATTTCCTTGATTTTTCTTATATGTATGTTAGCAGAATATACTGTAAAAATGTCAAGCTATAAAGCTGGCTTTTTTTGCTCTCAAAAAAATGAAGTAGGAGCGGACATTTTGAAATTCCGCAATGGAAATATGACCCAATGAATATACTACCCAACATGAAGCAAGGAAGAGGGGCCCTTACCAACTAAAATTCTTCGATTTTCAAGTATCCGAACAATTTGAGAGAGCTTTTTAGATAATTTATCGCTCATCAAACGAAAAGAAGTATCTGAATTTCCAGCCGAGCCCTGTGCTCCATATAACTCTATGCTTTCCGGGGCTCACGTGGAAATAGAGACACTCCCATACTGCCGTGCTAAGGAAGAACGCCTTATGAGCCTTCAGACGTTGCTATAAGTTTCCTCCGATTAAAACCGAAATTACTGGGAAAATTGTGAATATTATTTTTTCAAATTTCCAGACAATTTTGTACACAATTTAATCTAAAATATCTGAAAACTTCAAGGAAAAATATGCACGAGTTTTGTCAAAAATACAGGTTACATAAAGGGAAATTTGGCAACTCCCGAATGTTCATACGGTGTTCTTCCTTAGCACGACAACATACGTCAGCAGAGAGACAGATTATGTCAATTCCTCAAAGAGTAACTGAGAATTCGTTCGATGAAATTTTCCGCCCAGTCGCTACTGTAGGTCAAATTCCTCAGAGCTTCATGTTTGCATTCACTGCTCTTCAGTGGCGATTTTGCGAGTTGACAACACCTTTTTTCCTCCATTTAAATCCATTAAAAATATCGATTATACGCGAGGTAAGCTGCTTTACCAAGAATCGATTGTTTCACATACAATTAAATGGCGAGGAAAAACAGTGTCGGCAATTTTCAAGAATCACCGCTGTTGCTCTCTTCGTTAATATGGCAGCACAGTTGTTCCTGCTTTAATTCACTTATTCTTGGTCCTTTGCAACATACACATCGACGGTGAGACTACCAGACCTCGTATTTCGGCTTACGACGTTGCAGACTTCCTGTCATACTTTATTTTTCAAATGTTAAACTACTCAACGTCGATTCTTTAAAACTTTCGAGATTTTTTGTCTCAGTCCGAAAAAAACTCTGTGAAAATTTCAAGGAATGAAATTGGTTTGTCCTTTCTCAAAAAAGTAAAATGAAGCCGGGAATTTTTGAATACTGCAAACAAGTCACATGGTCTAGTTTCTAGTATAGTTTCACCGTCCAATTGCCAGTCGGACTAAATTTTGCAATTCGGAACTACAATTTCTGGCTCATCTGTAAAAGCACTTATGTGAATAGGGAAACTAATGATAATAACGTTTTTTTCTAAAATTAGCCAGAGATTGAAGTCCCAATTGCAAAATGTAGTCCAAAGTCATCTGTGAATAAGCGAAAGGGCAAGGGCGCGGTGAAGGGTCGGTACCGCAACAACGCTGTATGAACGTAAGAGTATTGGTTAGGCTACATAGTGATACATAATACAGGGTGACACAGGATTAAGTGCGAATATTTGAGTAGTCAATTCTTAGGATAAAAAATACCTTTTTGTAGTAAAATGTTTTTTTCTTCTTTTTTTCTTCTTTTTTTTCTCTCTTCAAAAACGCTTTCCCTGGGGCCGCATTATCCCCCTGTTATCTCTTATTATCCCTTATTATCCCTTATTATCCCTTATTATCCCTTATTATCCCTTATTATCCCTTATTATCTCTTATTATACCCTATTATACCCTATTATCCCCTATTATCTCCTATTATCTCTCATTATCTCCATCTATTCCCTATTATCTCGAAAACGATAAGTCACAGCGAAAAAACGCAAGAAACACGTCCTCAATATTCTTTAACACTGAATCTAGTGGTGCCGTCAAAATGAATTGTTGTAGCTAGAAACATTTTTTGGCCACTTTTAGGTTCGATGCCCCTCTAAACCCGCCCTGAAAATGAGTTTTCCCTTTTTTTGAGGTCAAAAATGAAAAGAGCGCCAAGAAATACCCCTACTCATCAATATTTAATGATATTGGTTGATAAACATTGTCACAGTGTTAAAAAGACGATTTATTTCTCCAACTTTGGGGGGCCGTGGCCTCCGGAGAAAGTGTTTTTGGAGATGAGTTATCACACAATAACGTATTTTTTTACCCACAGAATCGACTCCTTCAATATTCGTACTTAATCCTTGGTCACCCTGCATTGATATGATGTCATTATTATAATTGAGTCCAGATAATCACTCACCACTACTTTCTCAGGACTCTTGGGCTTTTCTTGGTTCAGCTGGATTTTATACGTGGATCGTTGTTGCGTCACGTGCTCTTGAATGCCCTCATTCGATGCCAGTAAGATCAATACCATTCGTCCATAAATACAGATACAGTGTTCTGTTAAAGATTCACGGCATCCTTGATTACGTCACGAGCCTAGTTCCAAACCGAATTCGAAAATCTGACCGTTACCTTTATCTTCGGTGACACGGCGGCGGTGGTGATTTCATTCTGACCCTATCTGCGGGCTGACTGTTGAAATTGATAGACAAAGCTATAGACAAAGAGGACAAAAGGGATATGGAGGGATCCGATTGGTGGAAGCGGGTGGTTGCAATGGACAAGGAAGGTAGGTGATAGACTAACTAACGGCTATCCACGAGAGACCCTACACTTAGTCCATCATTTTCTCCCATAATCTATAGGAACCTATTACTAATAGGATGCTCCATACTTTCTTCGTCTTGTTTGTCTATCAATTTCAACGATTAGTCCGCCGGTGTTTATTAGTTTATACACTGATAAAAACAATAACATTCAGTTCCTATATTGAAGATGAGTTTGAGCTGTTTAAATTGACTTTCCATCGAGGGCAATTGGACTGCATTTTGCAATTTGGACCTATAAAGTCTGGCTCATCTGAAAAAACACTTATGTGCATAGAGAAATTAATGGCACATACGTTGTTTTTAAACTGGGCCGGAATTTATAGGTCCAAATTGCAAAATGCAGTCCAATTGGACTACATTTGAACTGCATTTTGGAATTTGGACCTATAAATTTCGGCCCGATTTAAAAACAACGTATGTGCCATTAGTTTCCCTATGCACATAAGTGTTTTTTCCGATGAGCCAGAGTTTATAGGTCCAAATTGCAAAATGCAGTCCATTTCCCGATTCGGAACAACAATTACTGGCTCATCTGTATAAAACACTTACGTGCATAGGGAAACTAATGGTACATACGTTGTTTCTAACCTGACTTTGAGCCAGAAATTGTAGTTTCTAATTGCAAAATGGAGTCGAATTAAAGTTATTTTACCGACCATTAGAGCCATCTGCGACCGGATCTTGGAAACGGGAACTTAAATTGCACTGCATTTTGCAATTTTGAACTATAAATTCTGGCTCATCTGAAAAAACTCTTATGTGCATACGGAATCTAATGGCACATACGTTGTTTTTAAACCGGGCCAGAAGTTACAGTTCCAAATTGCAAAATGCAGTTCAATTGAAGAGCCGAGAGTGAAATTCAGGTTAATTTTCCGTTATTGATGAAAATTTTCGTCTGGTATTCTCAAATTCAAGTCAAAATTTCTATTATATATGAAGTTATAAAAGTTTCTCAGTGAAAGAGGTCGGAAGCTAGCAACAGCGCGTCGGTGCCATTTAATTGCGTTTTGCTCGAAATTGCGATTTTTCGATCTCGAACTCTAAAACGCTCCATTAAAGTAAATTTGAAGAATTTTTGGGTGTTTCATCCAACAAATGGTGCGGAATTAACCCCTTAAACAGTGGTGAGCGTATTTCAAAATTTTGCCTACTTCATTGTAAGCTCCTATCTTCCCATACCCGGTCACATTTCGACGGTGAAACTACTAGACCACGTATCTCGGTTTGCAACGTTGTAGACTTCTTATCATACTTTAATTTTCAATGAGAAAATTACTCACCGTCAATTCTTGCACACTTCCATGATTTTTCTTCTATGTGCGAAGAAAACTCTTTAAAACTTCGAGCAATTATATTGATTTGTTCCCCTTTAAAATATAAAAAGGGAAAATAATTTAATAAAACCGCAAACGAGATACGTGGTTTGGGAGCTTCACCGTCGAATTATAGTCAATTGATCAAAGTCAAGTGAATTGAAATGAAGTCAAATTTAGTCAGAAGTAGAGTCACAGCCACCCCGATCTCATCCACGACGAAGGAACAGAACATTATAATCTTCAACAGTGTAGCCTATTCTAGAACCTAAGTCAATCGCACAACCACGGCGGCAAGGCATCCGAAAAAACCGCGACTTCCATATCAGAATCTTCCAAAAAATGAAAGAGAACTCACGAATAATCAGTTGCAAAAACACAAAACCTCCGGGAGGAGGCTTGCCCACCGAAAGGGGAAATGTCACGCGCGTAAGATATGCAAAGCTCGGACTGGCCGCTAGTGCGAGCCGCTTGAAGAGCCCGAAAGCTCGCAACTTTTAAGGCTTCCCGGGTCCGAGTCCACGCCGCGAGGCAGGAACCGCGTATCTCCGGTGGTAATCCTATGGAGATGAGTGGTTCCTGCTCAGCGCGGCGGAAGTAGAGTGCTGCGTCTACAGTTTAAAAGCTTATCAAAATCGGCCCGTTGACGGCATGAAAGGGAGGATTCAGTCCTTGGGTGTTTAGTGTGCTGGAAAATTAGAGGTTTTTCCGATACGCCTCCATGTGAGGTATTAGAATTTTATCGCACAATCTGACAACCTTATGGGTGGTTGGTTGCCACACTCTTAAAAATCGTGAGATTTGGTGCCGGAGTCTATTAAGTGCCTAAACACCCCGTGTGATTCGAATGCGGAGTTAAAGTAACACCATAAAAGCGGATGACATTCCAAAAAAAAGAGTAGATTTCGCTCCGTAATAGTGTACACTGGAAAAAAAACACATTGGATCTAGAGTCCAGACTCTTGAAAACATTGACAAGAAAAAATACTCTTGATTCAATCGGATTTTTGCTTGAATCAAAACGAAATCCGCTTCAATTAAGAGGCTTGGTTCTTGATTTAAGCTAAATTCTGATTGAATCAGGAGTACTTTTTCTTGTCGATGTTTTTAATAGTCTGGACTCTAGATCCAATGTGTTTTTTTTTCCAGTGTAAGTCACTCCGTAAGAATGAAAAACAACTTACAGTTAGTCGGCCAAAATTCACGTCGTAAAATAACAACGTAATTCTAACAACTACAAAATAAAAAACCTCACTCCGTAAGGTGGAGAGATTTCCGCTCCGTATTCATATCGTTTGGGGTTTTTCGAGCGCTTTGTAGATTTTGGCACAGAACTTCACTCGAAAATTTTCAACAGGGCAAATTGTGTTGGAAATCAACACATGCGATTGACGCGATGAATGGGAAATTTAAAAATCAATTTCTTAGCGAGATATTAACATTACATTTATTAATGAAAAAGTGGAGCAAACATCATACATTTAAATCATAAAACCTTTGATTTTCTTTACTAGAGCTATTTTTTCGAGCTATTTCCGAGCTCTCATTGTTCGTTAAGTGATTAATTTTCCTCAAAAATTTTCGAGAGGAAATCAGCTGTTCTAAGGATAAACGCCATATGAACCTTCAGGCGTTGCCAAATTTCCTTTGAAAAAAACCGCAAATTTTCTGGTAAATTTATGAATATTTTCCTCCCAATTTTTCAGATAATGTAGTTCGCAATTTTACCCAAAGATTCTGAAAATTTAAAGGAAAAATATTCATAACTTTCCTAAAAAATAAACATTTTATCGAAGGAAATCTGGCAACTCTCGAAAGTTCATACAGCGTACTTCCTTAGCACGGCAGAAATGTATAATGAAGTTCTTCGGTTCGTGCCTTGTGTTGTCCTTCAGTTTTTGGTATTTTAATGGCATAAGAGAAAAACCACGCATCTACGTTTGCGACGCTGCACACTTCTTGTCTTACCTTATTTTTTCTTTTGGAAAAATAATCAACGTAATGTCTTAATTACTGCCTTAATTTTTCATCGCTAGTAAATATTCAGTTAGAATATTCAGTCATAAAGTCGGTTTTTTTCTCCTCGAAAAAATAAAAAAGGGGTAGACATCTTGAAGTACCACAATGGAGATACGTGGTTTCGCTTTTTAGGTATCCGCATCCTTGTGTACATTGTATGTGAATAGTTTAAGCCACGCCGCTTTTAACGTGTAGTTACTGCTTTTGAACCAAAATTATACAAGCTCTATTTAGTTGTATACTACATTTTAAGGTCATCTGCAATTTTTCAAGAGCCACACAGACTTTTGAGACTGCGGCGAGGACACAACGAAAATAAAAACTGAACTAATTTTTAAGTGTCATGATTGGTCACCACTCCTTGTTATTAGGTTAGATCCAGCCAGGGTCTGATTTCTAAGCGCTCGCTCCTTGCGCGCCGCGCCGTATGCTACGGCCACGTAAACCCCTAACCCGCCCGGCCTGAGCAACTATTTTAACGCCCCGGAGATCGGGTTGCATATGCAAAGAATTGAAGGAACTTTGAATGTGTTTAGGTATACGAATCCTCGAGATCGAATTGAGGACATGAAGCTCCCGCGCTTTAAGTTTGATTCAATCCTCGGAGAGGATGAGAGTGGTTGTGGAGGCATTACCCATAACGTTGTCAATGTTGTTTCTTGACATAAAAAACGTCATGCCAACGTGTTCGTAGCCACTACACTGGCGTGCAAAGCAACAATGCCGTAAACGCCATTTTACATTGTTCTGAAACAATGTATGATAGGAGAAAAACTCGTTAACCTTGGGACAATGTTTTTACAGACTTCTTTTGCTAAAACTATCAAGAACTTAATCTGAAAATTTGAGGAGCTTGGGTAAAACAGTTTTTGTTTTATAAAGTGTTAAGTTCCAAAAGCGAGGGCAAATCTTGATGAATTTTCGGCGTTCTTGCTTAGCAAACCAGCACAGCCTACTATAACTCTGCCGTGATAGTGAAGAGAGCCGTAAATGTAAAAATGATCTTCAGGAAATGGGTTCACTAGCGTCTAAGTGTAAGCAGAAAAAGTTATTGAAAGGAACCTCCGTTCATTCTCAAATTGCCACGAATCAACCGAAAGACTCGTAGAAATCGTTTGGATGATAAAAAACAACCAATTTTGTTTCAATTATAGGAAGAGGGTACTTTTCATTTTCATGTTAGGCTAGTGTTAGGGAAGACATCCGTAAGTGCTATCTCTTGCATAATTTCACCGTTGCGTTTTGGACATACAGCAAGCACATTTTCAGGTTGGCAATTGGTAAAAATGGGCGGCATTTTACTTGAATGCACTGGTTTCATCGCTTTTTTGAGGATTAATGCTCCTTACGGCTGTTTTGTCTGAAAACAAGTCATTTTTTGCGCACTTAAGGCTTTCTCACATACGTCTCGTTTTCATACAAATAAGACGAATTTTGTTCGAAGTGAGTGGTGAGAAAAGAAGCAAGTCGGTCAGAGATTGAATTTACTGAATCTACACCTAATAAACCTACGCATTGAAGATGAAACAGCAGTGACGTGGCGTGCTTTGCGATATATCGATTGTTATGCCATTTAAACCTATGTAAAAGGATCGATAAACAGGGCGTTCGCAGAGAACACCTTAATAGTAGGTTCTTTGCCATAGATGTAAATGGCATAACAATCGATATATCACGATTTACGCCACGCCACTGGAAACTAGAGGTATGCCGTCTCCGTGCCTGCAGTAAAAGTCTCCAGTTTACGGAGGGGAATTTTAGTCAATGTTATGCATGTTGGCTACTTACTTATTGAAGGAGTTCCTCTTATTGAACTTTTATCGCAATAAAAATTAAAATTGGTCACATCTTTTCTTATGACTGCAAATTAAATACCTTTCTGATATGTGGTACTCATTGGACGGATCGTTCAAAATTGACATCTTTTGACCAAATCATGTAAAAATATTACATTTTTAGGGCAAGAAAATTGCAATTTAATTTGGCTCACTTCGATAAGTTCGTCGTAGAATGTCAATACGGACTTGCTTTCCTTCTATTTCTTGATGCAGCATATTTTCTATCTAACAGAGAGGTTTTAAGTAATGACGCAGAATAGAAATATACTTAATTATTGACCGAATTTGGACCACGTTTAGCAGAAAGGAACCAATAAGCCACATCAGATATTGCCAAATTTAATTTTTTACGAGAGAGCGTTTGTGCAAATTCCTCTGAAAATGTTATGGAATTTGCATCGTATTATATAGAAAATTCCCTGAAATTTGCAAAAAAATCCGCAGAACCGTTTTCATGAAAAAAATTAAGTTGCCCAATTAAATTGGCTATAGCTGATGTGACTCGGTTCCTTTCTGCTCAGGTCCATTTGATTCCCTTTCGGTCCGAAGTAAGGAAAACATCAAATAACTTATATTGTTAATTCATATCAAAATTTTTGCACTAAAATTGTTCTTCAAAAGAATAAATTTGGAATTCTGCCGACCATTTTTAAAGAGCAGACCTCTTCTGCCATGCCACGGAGGAACGCTTTGTAAGCTTTCGGCCGTTGCCAAATTTTCTACAACTAAATAAATATTTTCAGCATAACTTGTGAATATAGTCTGTCGTAGAATTTCTCCCACATCTTCAAGAAAAAAAGGATTAAGGGTCATCCCCTAAAATTGTGGCACACCCCCAATTTTCGTATCATATGGACATTACCAATTGTTTTTGGGAGTACCACAACATTTGGGTTAGTAACCCAATTTATCGGGGTACTGGCACAGTTAATTAGGGCACTAAGTACTTCAATTAACTGGAAATGTCCATATGATCTACTAGTTGAGACTGAACCCCTACCTCTTTTTGCCCGTGTTCATTTAAAGTATCTGAATATTTTGAGGACTAATATTTGGATTGCATTTTGCAAAACGGAGCCAGGATAGGATTGTGCATTTTACATTCTTCACAATAAAATCACTAAAGTCAATCAAAAAATTAAATTTACGAGGTTAATTTTCGTCTTGAATTTATAGTCCTTGGGAGTAAATATAGAATTTGTTTAGATGATCAGTTGGATCGCATTTAGCAGAAAGGAACTAGCGCGATGACAGTGTTGTAAAACTGTTGCTTCTTCACAATCATCCACAAAATCTCTTAGAATAGCAATAGTTTTTGCGTCCACCAAAAAATTGTTAATATTTTAAAGGAAAATAACTGTGCAAATTTTAATACTGTACTTATATTAGGTATTTTTAAAAGAAAAGAAGAAGTTGAACGATTTTGAAAACACTTTAATCACGCTGGCTCCTTTTTGCTAAATGCGAACCAGTTTATACTTACGAGGTAATTTTTTTTTTTTTTTTTTTTTTTATAATCTTAGCGACATTGAGTGCTCTCGGTTCTTTTTTGCAAAATGGAATCCATTTATCACGGAAAAAATTAAATTGCTGATTTAACGATTCAACTGCTAAAAATAAGTGACTGCAACGCTTCAACGTGTATAATTGTAGTTTAATTTATCACTTTACATTTATTCTTCTTTTAATAACTTTGCACCATCTTTACTTATGTTTTTATACTCTTTTCATAATTAGACTGTACATATAGGCCTTCGTGCCAATTTCTGTTAAAATTGGTTACAATTTGTATATTCACTAATGAATTATTACATAAAAAAAAAAAAAAAAAGTTTCAACGTAGATTTTACAACAAAGAAAAAATGCTACTCTAACCACAATTGTAAGCTAGTTTAAGTTGCATTTTTGTGTTGTAAAATCTTCATTGAAACATCGCAGTCACTTTTCTTAGCAATTGAATTGTTAAGTCAGCAATTTAATTTTTTTCGTGTTTTTTTTTCTATAAAGATGAATATTTTATCGGAGAAAATCGTTTAGCGTCCGAAAATTTACACGGCGTTCTTCCGGAGCACGGCAAGTCTTCTCCTTCACGAGAGCTGGTTCCTTTCGGCTAAACACTGTCGAAATGGAGGTGGAATCTACGAGACAGAATGAAAGAATCACCTGTTCCGAGAAGTCCGGCGGCCGGAAGGAGAGCGAGGAACAGACTGATTTCCCGTGAAGCTGTGACGAGTCGCCAAGCGCCGAAGCCCGTCAAGTGGCGCCTATTTTAAGCTCGTCGTGACCTAGGGAACCAGGTGTCTCATCTATAACAGCCGGAGCTTTTGATCAACTAATAACGACAAACCCATCATTTCCCTCGTTGCCGCGATATCTAGCGTTTGCAGAATGGTTCATTTTTCTTTCAATAGAGACGTTGCATGTGTGAGGAATTTGCTATTTGACTATTAATTCTTACGTAAAATTTCGCGAGAAATACGATGGTGCCACTGGTTTTCTCTGAAATCATCTCCCAAGCTCAAAAAAAGCTCTCAAAGTGAAGCCAACATGGAGGGGATATCCCACCCTACCCTGAAAGTCCACCTCTACATAAAAAAACTGTCCATGCAAAGATGGGGAGCAAATACATTAGCAGGGTTGCCGTGTTTTCAGTTTTGGCAAAACTGAAAATAAAGTGGCAACCCTGCTAATGTATTTGCTCCCTATCTTTTGCATGGAGAGCTCGTTTTGATGTAGAGGTGGACTCTCAGGGGGGTGGGATATCCCCTCCATTTTGGCCTAATTTTGAGAGCTTTTTTTGAGCTTGGGAGATGATTTCAGAGAAAACCAGTGGCACCATCGTGTTTCTCGCGAACTTTTGTCAAATCGCAAATCCCTCACACATTCAACATCTCCATTGTGATCGTCAGACAATCTTCTTTAAATGTCCATAAATCTGGCTCTGCCTACACTACACCAGTCCCTCTTTTTTCACTCTGCTGAAATGATGGTATAAGAAATGCTGGTACAACAGCTGCGATGAAGGGTATAGCCACTTTTAGAAGAGGCCATCCCTTCTTCTTAAAACTCCCAAATGATCCAAAGAAAATTTATGATGCAACAAAATTTTAAAGCGAAATTGAAAGAATATCTAATTAACGGCGAGTACTATGAAATTAATGAGTACACTCATTGAATCTTAGTTTGATCTACTACTATATGCTTTAATTATTTTCCCTACTTGATAAATGTACTAAAATATCAATGTATAACCAGGGCCGGATTTACCTACTTGCCGCCCATGGGCCGCCTGTATTTTGCCGCCTCCTTCTCATTCGTATTGAAACATCAATAAAAACCATCAAGTGAACGTGCCAGCGGGGGAGGGGTGCATAAGACGCGTTTACTCGTGTTGAACACATGTTTTGGGAATGCCCTGTCAACACTACTAGCAAAAGTTAAGTTTCGTAAACCTATCTCTGTGTGGACAAGGCCTTTCATTCATAAGAAATGAACATAAAAAAATTTGAAAGCATTAATGTGGTTTAATGATTTTAACTTCCGCCGCCGCGCCGCGCTAACCACACCGTGTTTGGCGCAATGCGTGAAGTATTCACGCAGTCTTGTAGGCGCCATGCGTTTCACGCTGACCGCACTATGTTTGGCGCAATGCGTGAAGTATTCATGCATTCTTGTTGGCGCTATCCGTTTCACGCTGACCGCAATGACCGCACTGACCGCACTGTGTTTGATGCAATGCGTGAAGTATTCGTGCAGTCTTGTAGGCGCTAATATGTATTACATGCCGATCGATCGCCGCGCCGAGGGCTTCTCCTTTTCATCTCAGGTCCTCGTCATCATTGCTCTCTGCGCTGCGCCGTTCCGGGCCAAATTGCGTTTTGGTTTCTATCTTAACTCGACTACTTAAAGGTGCTTTCTCTTGTACCACTGAAAGACGACAAAATTAAAAATTACTATACTCTCAGAAAATGAGAGATTTTGTCACCTTTTCTCGTTTGTAATTTTTTTTCTAACTCCGATATTTTTTTATACCTACATTTAAAAAAATTGCAAAATTTGCCGCCCTCTAGATTTGCCGTTATGGGCAGCGGCCCATGTGGCCACCCCCTTAATCCGGCCCTGTGTATATCTTGACATATTTGTATTAGTCTTTTTATGCAGAAACAAACAAACAAATAAATCCAAATTTATCTTATCAGTAAGTAACAGGAGCTAAGTAAGTAGTGGAAGTGGAAAGATGTCCTCTGAAAAAGTCTGAACAAATTGGCGAAAACCAAGTAATCGTAGAAGCATCCCAGGAATATGTGATGCTGGAGGAGGACAAGATGGTTATCGTAATGAGGAGCACAGTTTCCCTTAGCTGAACTTCGCGAATAGGAGTTGGGCATATATCCCTTCCAGCCAAAGTATCGCAAGCGCCATGCGACGTTTCAAAATTTTCGCCGCCATTTTTTTTTAACAGAGAAATTTTTGGTTGAACCTGTTTGAAAAGTTCACTGAATTTTATCGGCAGCATAAAGAAAATTTGGTGAAATTGTCGAATAGCTTCGTTGGGCAATTTCTATTGAAAAAAATGAAATGGTGGCGGAAATTCTGAGACGTCGCATGGCGCTTGTGATACTTTGGCTGGAAAATGACTATATATTTACTGTCTGTTTCCAGTTTTTCCTACTTTATTGTATCTCATCTATAACAACCGGAGCTTTTGATCAACTAATAACGACAAACCTATCATTTCCTTCGTTGCCGCGATATCTAACATTTGCAGAATGAATTGACGTATTTCTGCTAAACGGAACGAGAGACGTGTGAACTTGTTTTTTATGGGATGGTGTCGTTTTTTAAAAAAAAAACAAGCGGGAAAGCTCCAATACGTAGGTATTAGCGAAGCGCTTAGCAGTTAGACCCGCCTTTCATTATTACACTTCATCTAGCGTTGAGAGTCCACTAATTACTTCACACGACCAGTGTGTAATTTCAAAAGTCAGAAATTAAAAAAGAAATCGAGTCGAAATAAAATGTAAATTTTACTCCTGCACAATTTTAAGATTGAAACCATTTGGTTTATCCTTATAATGGACCACTAGGCAAGGTACGAATTTCAGCATTCTGATACATGTTTCTTAACCAAAATTTCACTTAGAACGCGATGCGCACATCAAAAATTACCGAAATTAACTCCTTACAAAGGTATTTAATGATTCTTGATGCGTAAATTCAAACCACCCGCGCATGGAAATTCAATGCTCTACGTGATTCACATCGCGCGCTAAACGTTATCATGACAGTATCTGCGATTTAAAAATCTGGCAACCTCAATTTTGACGCTTTGGCCCAGCTATAGCAAATTACTAATAGTTTGAACAACACATGGTGGGAAATGAACATTGCTCGATTGAAAAGCTTGCTGAAACCGTTGTAGTGCGCGATTTGACTCAAGTAGAGCTTTGAGTTTCTTGTGAGCGGGCAGTTCAAATTCCTCGTAACCAATGTGAAATAAAAACGTTAATATCATTCGTTAGGAGTTAGTTTCAGTAATTTTCGTTGTGTGAATCGTGTTTTACGTGAAATTTTGGCTTAGAAACATGTATCAGATTACTTAAATTCGTACCTTGTCTAGTGGTCCATTGCAACTTATATGTTTTATTACACTCCTCCTCAATTTTTCTATATCATTCAATCTAATAATCCTGTTCATCACTCATACATGCATAAATCCTAAAACAAGTGACTCGACGAGTTCCTCCGCCAGGGAACTCTCCCCGTCAGAAATCGTTCACCATCCGCCCGCCGGGAGCGCCGCGGCGTGCTGCCGCGCTGCCAGCGCGGAACGCCTACCGACGCCTACAAACCTAAGGGGATACTTCTCGCATTGCGCAATGCTTGAAGTATCCCTTTAGGTTTGTAGGCGTCGGTGCGCGTTTCGAGCTGGCAGCGGCTTCAGCACGCCGCGCCGCAGCGTGCCATTAACTTGCCCATAATTAATAGGTAAGGTTATTTAAATCTTGGCAATTTGACATCAAATTCGAAATTAGCGGCTCAAAAAACAATAATAACGAAACTTTCGTGATCTCTCAGGCATTATCCAACTTATTTCTTCCTATTCTTAAGTTTTGGAACATAGTGTGTCGCGGGCGGCGGCTTATGAAATTCTCCCCTTCGCTCAATCGTAAACTCTATAATCTACTCTTATATAAAAAAACCTTAGTCCTATTTTCAAATTCTGATTACAACGAGCTCATTTAAGGACTATCACCTGTCGATGATCGCAAAAATCATGGAAATCGGTCCAGTAGAACGCTCAAGCGAACTGTGACAAAAAGTACAAATTTACATTGAATTCGCAAATTTATCTCGTAATATAAAAAAACCAGGGTCATATTTTGAAAACTAATATAACGGGCTCATTTAAAGACAACTGCCTGTCAATAGCCCCAAAAATCATGAAAATCAGCCCGGTAGAACGCCAAGCTAGAGCGTTACCGGATATGCAAATTTGGGAGGTCTCGAAGCTTATAGTGGATATATTAGATCAATCAAAAGACTTTTATTTTTCCTTGTATGCGCCTTTATTCTTCCTCTGCCCATTCCTTTTTCGTTTGGGGTTATATTTTGAATTTAAGTAAACTCTAAAATGTTAAAAATAGTGTGTTTCTTTTTTTTCCCTTTCTTTTACGGATAATCACTCTATGTTAAAAATGACGAGCAAAAACCATCAATAAAGTATGAAATCAATCGCTAACATAATTTGTCATCATCCTAAGGTTTATACATAAATAAAAAATCATCATTTAAATCTCCGTGGATTTATTTGTAACTCGCAGAAAAATGATGCGGGAACTTAAACTGGACGTATTTCTGCCAAACTGAACTTTGTGCATTATGACGAAGCATATATTCTTATGGGTCTCAGGGCTCATGTCTTAATGCACATAGTTCCGTTTGGCAGAAATACGTCCAACTAAGCTTTGATCGGAAGCTTCGCTCTATACGGCAATCTAAAGTACGCTGCAGTTTTCAAGCGGTTTAATTTTCAAAATAAAATCTTAAATTTTTAGTAGTCCTAAATTGAAGCATATTAAGGATAAAGCTTCTACCTGCAAAGAAAACCTGCTGCAATACAGGCGATACATATCTAATTCATCCTAATATCTCGTCTCAGAGCATTTGAATTGAACGTTTTCTCCTTGACTAATAAAACGCCTTCAG
Organism: Bemisia tabaci; assembly: GCF_001854935.1. NCBI lineage: Eukaryota > Metazoa > Arthropoda > Insecta > Hemiptera > Aleyrodidae > Bemisia > Bemisia tabaci. Next base: position 4,509,504 of record NW_017547116.1, read on the forward strand.
TTTTCAATTTAGGCCACATAACCTACGTAGACGTTGATTGTTATGTATTCAACACGGTTGGATTTTTCATCAATTCGCAGATGATACCTTTCGTCGCTTGGCTGACATAAGGGCGTAATTACACATTGAGATGAGCCCGGAAAAGCATTGAATTGTATGGAAGACAGGGTTCATTGCAGAGTGTAGTTACGCCTTTATGTAAGGTAGGCGACGATTTTTGAACAGAAGCCTGAGGATTCACGTTTACGAAATGAGAAGAAACATCCTGCCTTATCATCCATCTCTCCGAAACTTTACCGCATCATTTCGTTTTATCGACATCAGGCATATCGGCGATATTAGCAATGAAAACTCCAGTGATTGATTTGGAGAGATGTAGTGTATTTGATAACATTGAACAAATAAATTAAGACAGTTACATTTATTTACACACTTGTATGAGAAAATGTATGATAATTCAGGACCTGAGGCCTTGATTGTATATTTTATTGATGCGTCTTCTGGGTATGTCGAATTCTTATGACTTAAATACCTAATCTTTGGAGCGGGTAAAACAACGAGATATTCTAAAATATAGACTCTTGCTCACATATTTTTTTTATTCATTCAGAGGAAAAGTTAAACCAACGAGAAGTCAAGATGTTTAAATTCTTTGGCAATGAATTGTTCGTAATTAATATTTTAAAATTGAGAGTCGTATTCACACTAAACATGAAATTTCGATGCACTTGCTCAGTGGTAAATTAAAAACTTAAGCTCCTCTCAAAAATTGATTTAAAGGGATTGTGGCATTTTATACAACTCATCGTTGCTTCGATACGTTGAGTTTATATCCAAAAGGAATAAATCGGTGAGATTTTTGCATGAATCTGATATGCTGTTGAGGTGAAATTTTATACAAAGAAATACAAACTAACCTACGACTAATGAATTAGTTAAAGTTAAGTTAAAAGTAAAAGATCATCACAGACTATACAGGTTTATTTTACACGATTTTTAGAACTGATCACGATAAATTAGAATGGCAGGATACTTACAGGGCCAAATACATACATGATAATTTACGCTTGAGTTATATATACTTTGAACTATTCGGGAGAATTTGATCGTATACTGAACATGTGCCTAACACAAATCGAATATTAAATCGACTGAATTTGAGAAAAAAAGATGTGAGAAACAGGGAAATGAAAAGTACAAAAACGCTGACAAATACATATAATTATGGCCCCAAATCGCAGTATTTTGGTGAAGGGAAGGGAGGGGGGCTACTTAATGAGCATATACTTTTTCGCTGCTAAAGATGTAGGTAAATGGAATCTTTGAGGCATGGCAAATATGTATACACTGAACACAACATTCTCCTGATTGCAATAATCATGTTTTTAATAATTAGGCTATAAGCTGAATTTGCGTCTCACAAACCACCATTCTAATACTTTTCCTTAAGGTGGCTTTGAAGCAATGAATATACACGGTTTCGCACTTCAGCCATCGATATACCGTTGTGATAGATTTCGTACCCTGACTTGTAGTCACTTTTCCCAGAGGAGCACAATTATTTAGGTGGTCTTATTAGGTGGTCTAATAGGCGTTCACTGGAAAAAAAACACATTGGATCTAGAGTCCAGACTCTTAAAAACATCGACAAGAAAAAATACTCTTGATTCAATCAGATTTAAGCTTAAATCAAGAACCAGGCCTCTTAATTTGAGCGGATTTCCTTTTGATTTAAGCTTAAATCTGATTGAATTAAGAGTCCTTTTTCTTGTCAATGTTTTCAAGAGTCGTCTGGACTCTAGATCCAATGTGTTTTTTTTAGTGTTTACCTGTTATTATGAAAAATCCTGCATACCTCCGTGGGCTTAAAACATCTTAATACAAGAGAGAGGGATTCATTATTTGTCTCGCTGTACCTAGTGTCGCCCGAGGGGAACTCGTACCTACTCGTACGTGCTTCATGCATCATCATCGATGTAATGGTTGCATCAACACCGATTTAAGCGTGAAACTCCTCCGCCGCACAAAAGAGCGAGTCGATGGGCGTTATCGAACAGAATGCACTGAAAAAAAAAATCTCGGTGTATTTCCTAAGAAAAGGGTAAAATTACCAAAAATTCTGGGTTCTATTTGATCCCAGTTTTTTCTTGGTAAAATTACCATTTATGGAATTGGTAATTTTACCGAGAAATCTCGGTAATATTACCGGACCTTGGTAAAAACGCCAATATTTTTATCGACTGTGGTAGAATTACCGAGATAAAATGGCAAAGTTACCGGGAATTGATTACCAATAAAAGTGGTATTCTTACCCGTAAAAAACAGCAAAAATACCGGTTTTTAGGTAAGCTTACTAGTGTGTCTTGGTAAAATTACCAATAATTGGTAACAAATAAGTGAGATGGTAAAGGTACCAACGGACCTTGGTACAAACGCCGAGAATTTTTTTTCAGTCTGTGGGAATTTTAAAAGTACCGAGTTTATCAGAAAGGAGCCGACCCACATTTTTAAAGAAGTTGAGTTAAGACTGTTTTTGTGTTCCACGAGCACATTTTCTTCTGCCAAAAACTCAAAGTCGAAAAATTTATGAAAAGTTATGTTCATGGTTAAAGTTTATGAAAAGAGGGGTTCAGAGTTTATTCTCTACATTGAGTCTCATAGAGGAATAAAACTTCAAACCTCTTTTTCTCAGTTTCTACTTAATGTGAGTTGGTTCCTTCCTGATAAACTTCTGATCCACATAGCACACAGCTTCGTCGATACAATTGATACAAAATATGTAAGTATGCGAGTGGCTCCAGCTCCATTGATTTTCTTGTACGTGGATGGGTACCGATAGGAGCCGGTTTTGGGACCCACTCTAACTGAATTTCCTCAAGTCTATGATTTTTCGGTCTAAATTTTACGAAATGAATCATGATTTGGTCATTTCCGGTCTAATGCTGGCCTAAACATGAGCCTGAAGGCCGGTTTGGCGAAAAGTGCGGATCATTCGGCATTTGACCGCAAAATCGGCATTTTTGCCAAATTTGACCTATAAATTCATGTTTAGGGGTCAGTATAGTGCATCCGATAAAGACTGAGAACGTCTAAATGATGATTTATTTCGTAATATATAGATGAAGATACACTATGGCAGCCCGAGAACATAGATATAAAATAGGACAGGAAAAGGCGGGGAAAAGGTTAAAAAACGCACAAAATTAATTAATGAATTGTAAATTATTGTGTGTTTTTTCAACTTCGTCCTCGCTTTTTCTTGTCCTATTTTCCGTACAATATAGACCCTCAATGAGAAAAAAACCCGTAAAGTTGAGGATAATTATAGGTTGAGCCCAAAGACGGCTCTTAATGGCATCCCCTCTTTCCATCAAAGAGCATATTTTAAAATCTGTATTGTGAATAAACAACCAAATTCGCAGTTTTAATCAAAAATTTCATGTCTGACCTCTCGTCCCACTGTGCGGCTCGTTCCGACAGCTCCTCTATCGATGATCGTGCGGTCATCAAGAGATATCAAGAATAATCGGAAATGTCAAAAGCATCATGGGAGGCAGCCCCCGTAGCGTGAAGCACGAATAATCTCGCAAAAGTTGTAGGTTGAGGTTATTTTAGAGTCGTGGATTACATGGCTGCGCGGGAGTTAATAGCTTCATCTAAATTTGCACTCCTCCAAGCGAGTTACCTTGCTCCCACAAATGCTTCCAAATCACTGCTTTTCAACTTCATAAAGAGCGGTTTATTTTAGAAATGTTTCTTCTTGCGGGAAAGTGTTATGAGGAGAATTTCTAGATATTTGTGGTATTATCTTTGGTAATCTGAGATATTCAATGAACCGTCTATTATTCTGTTTGAACTATTCACGCAAAGATTAAGCATAACAAGAGGATGTTTGTCCCGGTCATGAGAGTTGCAAAGTTGTAGACGAATTGTTGAAGCTAGTGCAAAGATGAAGCATAACAAGAGGGTGTTTGTCCCGGTCATGAAAGTTGCAAAGTTGTAGACGAATTGTTGAAGCTAGTATTAGAACTATTTAAGCATCAACATGGATATAGAAGGGTGTCAGTGGTTGAAAAATTCCTAATTTATATGATCCCTAGGAAAACTTGTAATCAGTACTGTATTTCTATCAGTTTTACGCATGCATCGGGTCACTTATGTCTGCAGCGCGATAAGCACTGGCAGAAACTGGCCACTAGGTTTTCTGGAGATTACGACACACGTAATCTGGAATTTATAAATCATTTACATTTTTTTTCAGTGAATCTCTTAAACCATTCGCTCACTGGGTGTCGTTTCAAAACTAGGAGTATCTCAATGCACCAATGTTTGAAACTCTCAGACCAAACGGTCTGACAGACAGTGATCCACTCAGTCTTGAGGCAGGTCTCGCTGCTAACGGTGCAGCACCACTGGAACTTGCAATAGCACCTATCTTTCTTCAACTTCTTGACGCTGATGTACCCGCACCCGCAACACAACGACGTACAACTGATTTTTCCATGCAGATCCGTGTTTTCTACTGACAGGCGGTGATGCGCTTGGATTTGAGGCAGGTCTTGCAGCTGAAACGGCAGTTGAATGGAGTCCAGCAAAGAAAAACCATATTTCAGAAGCGTCATATCTTCTACTGATTTGTCCATGCAGATACGCGTTTTTTATTGACAGACAGTGATCCACTCGGTCTTGAGGCAGGTCTCGCAGCTAACGGTGCAGCACCACTGGAACTTGCAGTTGCACCTCTCCTTCTTCAACTTCTTGACGCTGGTGTACCCGCGCCCGCAACACAGGGACGCGCAACTATCGTGCCCCTTGCTCGTGAGGTTGCACTGCCGGCCCTCGGTGCCCGGCGAGTCGATGCTCGGGTCCTTCTCGCAGAACGTCGGCGACTTCTCGTAGTACAGGAGGGAGTTGTCGAGGTTCCTCTCGGAGCCGGAGCGGCGCTGCTTCTTGCGACCCCGGCCCGCGGGCCCGACGCCGGGGCGCTTGGCGCGGCGGTTCCGCCCGGCGTTGGTCTCCTCGATGAGCTGCGTGGCCCCGTTGCCGAGGTTCGACTGGTCGACGAGGATGGCGTTCTGGAACTTGGTCTTCAGCTCGTCGCCCACCACCCGGAACTCCGGCGCCGTCACCCAGCACGTCTTGATCTCGCAGGAGCCGGAGACGCCGTGGCACTTGCACTTCACTTGCTTGTTGTTCTCCACAGCCTGCAACAAAACGAACAATATTAAAAATTTAGGCAAATATGACATATCAACAATAAAAACACACTAAAATACAAAAAACAAATGGGTACACACGAAGAAAAAAACCTCGTGCGTGGGACCCGAAGTTTAGGTCATACGAATCTCTGAAGTTTTCGGATTGAGCATCGAACACTTTAGGTCTAGCTGTCGAGGTTCGGATCACACATCTGAAGTACTTCAGATGTGAGAACCGAAGTTTTTCGGATGTGAAAACCGAAGCACTTCAGATGTAAGAACTGGAGTTTCAGATGTGTGATCCAAACCTCAGCAGCTGGACCTTAAGTGTTCAGATGCTCAATCCGAAAACTTCAGAGATCCATATGACCTGAACTTCGGGTCCCACGCACGAAGTTATTTTCTCCGTGTACAAGGCTAGAGGAGACATAAAACAACCAGGACTTTTCGGGCCAATTACATGCCCATTCTCAACTGGAACAGAAGCTAAAAAATGTAAAAATTGAAACGAGAAAATGAGCATGCAACTGACCGAGGTGGGAATCTGTGCAAACTGAAAAACGGAGCAAATATATATATAATATATATATATGCACCTTCTGGGATAGGACATATCGTCACCTCCTGGTCAAAGTATCACAAGCGCCTTGCGACGTTAAAAATTTCCACCGCCATTTATTGTTTTACAGAGGAATTGTTCAACGCAGCTGTCGGAAGTTTCACTGAATTTTCTTTGTGCTGCCGATAAAATTCAGTGAAAAATTCAAAAAGATTTAACCAACAATTTCTCTGTAAAACAATAAAGTGGTGGCGGAAATTTTCGGGACGTTTTTAAAAAGAGCTTATCTTTCACATATGGACTGCATTTTGCAACTATGAACTACAATTTCTGGCTTATGTTCAGAGATGGAAAGTGAAATTTCAAAAGGCTCCAATAAATTCCACAAAATTTTCTGCGCACAGAGAAGAAAAATCAATGAGGTTTGAAAGAATCTACGTTGAGTAGTTCTTCATTCAAAAAATAAAGTATGGCAGGAAGTCTGCGATATCGCAAACCGAGATACGTGGTGTGGGAGTTTCACCATCGAAGTGTGCCATAACTTCTCCTATGCAGGTGAAGCTTTTATTGATGTGCCTGCACTTGTAGTTCCTGATTGCAAAATGTAGTCCATTTGATCGATCAGAAAGATTTAACCGGAATTAGTCTGACTGCAACTGGATTACATTTTCTAATTATTAGGAACTACAATTTTGGCCCATTTTTAAAATCACTTATCTAAGTAGGAAAACTAATGGAAATTTCGTTTCTAATGTGAGCTAGAAATTGTAGTTCCAAACCGAAAATGGACTACATTTTACAATTAAGAACTGCAATTTTTAGCCCATGTATAAAATCACTTATCTACATAGAAAAACTAATGGCAATTACGTCGTTCCTAAAGTGGGCTGGAAATTTTAGTTCCCAATAGCAAAATACGATTCAAATTAGGATGCTACTATTCGGGTGCTTACGAATAGTAGCACGAACTCAAAACCAAATGAGGGTGCATAGAGGCTTCAGAGGTAGTCAAAATATTCACAGTATTTTGAAGGTTCTTCCCAAAAATGTATTGTACGATCGGCGAGAACCTCATGTTTTGTCGTCGCTTCATATTTGGCTTCACCGAAGCGGAGTGATGGATGGGCGCGGGTACAGCGTTGAGCTTGGGACCCTGTTGTGCGCAGCGGCCCAAATTCGATTGAGAGCCCTGCTCTTTTTGTATCGCACCTTTGTTTCTTGCCCGCTTTCTTTTTCCACGTCAAAACGCTGTCAGACGCTAACTCTGGGGGATCCGACATCTTAATTCACTGCATTGTGAAACCGATGCATCGCTGGTCACAGGTCAACCAATATTGTCGGCTCTCTTTCAAAAACAACTACTTGCTCATTTTTAGCTCTTACATTCATGGTGCCAGGATTTAGAGGGGACCCTAAGTGATTTGAGATTACTCTCCTCATACAGAGTGTCCCTGAGTTAAACGGTCATACCGCAGGCGCGTAGTCTATGAGTCTGAATAAAACATTTTCTCAACTTCGCTCATCTTGATGTATTAGCCATTTTCTATTAGAGATAACCCTTCCTTTTGCTCTAGCTGAAGTTTGCAACAGGCCCATCTTTACCGACACTGAGAAAAATCTATCACTGATAGTGGTGAAGGCCCAGTTAATTAAAAGCATCTAAATAGTTAGTTAGTTAGTTAGTTAATTAATTACGACGACCAGTAACTAGGCTATTCACGTCCAAGGCGAGACATTCACGCTTTTTTAGATCATAATAGCATATACACCTAAGTGATGGAAAAAAACACTAAGAGATGGCCCAAATACTGTATGTAACAAGGTGGAGAAATGATGAAAAAAAGGTTTTGCGGGGAAATCAAAGCCAAGAAGTTCCAAAAATTGAGAGAAGAGTCAAAAATAAATGTTTTAAACTCTAACGAGTACCAGCATATAATTGAAGGGGGAGAGTGTTCAGCTCAGGCAGTTTGCATTGGAATATTATTTATTGCCCCTTGGAGTTGCCACTGCATTTACCAATATTAGTGGTGTCCCTGTTCCATATGAGCCAATAATTAGTTTAGAGGCCATAGCTATTCCTCCGATTCATACACGGAGAAAAAAACCTCATACGTGGGACCCGAAGTTGAGGTCATATGGATCTCTGAAGTTTTCGGATCACGTATCTAAAAACTTGAGGTCCAGCTGCCGAAGTTCGGGTCAAACATCTGAAGTACTTCGATATATACCGAAGGGTTCGGGTCACACATCTAAGTACTCCGGTACATACCAAAGTGCCTCGATGTCTGACCCGAACTTCGGCAGCGGATCTCAAGTTTTTAGATACGTAATCCGAAAACTTCAGAGATCCATATGACCTCAACTTCGGGTCCCAAGCACGAAGTTTTTTTCTCCGTGTAGAACAGGCTTTTCGCACATGCCGGTTCGGCAACTATGAAACACCCTGTATATGTTTCCTCGTTGCTTGATACAATATTTCTACAATGCCCGCGCTCAACGCGCTGACTCGGAGTAAGGAACTGTTGGCAACTAGAAGCGTGGCCGCAGCGTGTTTTGCGATATATCGATTGTATGCCATTAAAACCTATGGAAAAGGATCGATAAACAGGTTGTCCCTAATAGTCGATTCTTTACAATAGCTTTTAATGGGGAGGTATCGATAATCGATCATTAAGGCCTCGCCACTGCGTGGCGGGTGGCTCGGCTAATGATAAATCAAAAATCACGCGCATGACTAGTGCTTCCAGATCATGCTTTCTTCTGCACGAGGACCTCCCGACGACGGGCCAGAGCGGGCAGGGGCTGGTTTTTTCATTAGTGTCGACAAGCGCGGATATGTTGGTTCAATTGATGAGCAGTAAACGGCATCTGATATTAATTCGATCCGACTAATGACCCTCGGAAAATTGATTCATCTCCGCCAAGCAAGACCCCCTCTCTGATCTTTGCCTCCCTTTTGTGTTGGGATGCCCCGTCGCGCTCACACGGGTCCTGCCGGATTTACTGCTTTATTTTATTTTTATTTATTTTATTTTTAATAAATGGAGAATTTACACACGAAAATGTTATTGTTTCATCTGAGAGTGTCTAAAGAGCTGAGTTGGCAGTATTTTTCATAATTTTTGAACTTTGAATTTTTGAAAGGCGGCGCCTTTCAAAAATTCAAAAATTCAGGTGGCGTGGCCGAGGGCCACGAGATGAGATCTTAATTAAAACAATCCCGCATGTTTTCTCCCTCATTAATTTTTATGTTGGTTAGAATGATTATTAGGACAGGAGCTGGTACCGGCTGAACTGTTTATCCTCCTCTGTCTTTGAGATTAACTCATAGAGGCTTATCAGTTGATTTGCTAATTTTTTCTTTGCATATTGCAGGTATTTCATCAATTCTAGGCTCAGTTAACTTTATTGTTACTATTTTTAATATACGAACTCTTGGTATAAATTTTGAATATCTAAGGTTATTTGTCTGATCAGTATTAATTACAGTATTTTTATTACTGATTTCTCTCCCTGTTCTTGCAGGGGCGATTACAATGTTGTTGATAGATCGAAATTTTAATAGATCTTTTTATGATCCTCTAGGAGGAGGTGATCCTATTTTATATCAGCATTTGTTCTGGTTCTTTGGTCATCCAGAGGTTTATGTTCTTATCGAATCGGTCAGTATTTCCGTGGAAGAATGAAAGACGAGTGAAATTTTTCAAACCGAATCAGCTTTAGAGGTTCGTGGTTTGATATTTTCGCCTCCGCTTTGGTTATTCAACAAAGGTGTGGCGCGCAGCGCAACATCCGCATTGCACGCATTTCGGCGCGAGAAAAAGAAACCAGGGCGCCTTCAATTTTTTTCAAGCAACACGCGCATCCATGGAACACGAATAGTTGCATCACTTGCACCCAGGCGCCGTGACGAGTTTTGCCTCCTTTTGCGCACCCATCGACTGCAAAACTCAGGGAACCGGACAAGGATTCGATAGTGAAGGTGAAATTACCAAACCACGTACCTCGCTTTGCTCCATCACAAACCTCCTGTCACATTTCACTATAACCAAAGAAGGCCTAACTATCGTTTTTTTTCAAAACATCGTTTGTTTTTCTTCGTTTTTTGATCATATTTTCTAAGAATTTTGCACAAGAAAGCCGTGTGGTATTTTCATGAAAAAATGAAAAATAAATGAAAATTTTCAAACTAAAGAGTTACCGCATTCGGGGTCGGTGATTTGGTATTTTCGCCCCCCCCACCCAACCCTACTGTGATTATTAACCATCGGCACGGCGCACAGCGGATCGAGTCAATTAGAGAGGTCGGACATCAAATTTTTGACTAAAACTGGAAATTTTGATGTTTATTCCGCCACCTTTTAAATTTTATGGAGCCTCGAGAAGAAAATTTCACGAGAAAACCAATGAAACCAATTTTCGAACCTTAAAGTTTTGCATAAACGGAGCTATAAGCTTTTAAATTTTCCGAACTTTGTCCGACCTCTCTCATTGACTCGATCCACTGTGCGGTGCATGGCGCACCATTCGCATTGTGTGCATTTCGTGATTATTTATTTTTTTCACAGCTTCTTTTTCTTCACACCAACACACTTAGTCAGTTTTTTTTTCAAAAATTGAACTATAAACGTGGATGTTCAAACGTTCCTATGACTTACAGACCTCTCAATTTTTGTCATCTGTAGAGACGGAAGATTGAGTCAGAAAATCAACATTAGTCCACGAAAGGGTTTTCAAAACCACTTCGCACAAAGTCATCCGTTTCCGAGAAACGACGGGATGGCAAAATGCGCCCAGATTAACCATCACGCCCTACAGCCCATAAATACCTCAAAAGCCCATAAAAACAGTCGCTCGGTGGAAAGCGTTAAAATTTCTAGTCATAAAACCAAGTCTATATTTTCTCTCGATAATAGATAAATAATTCATTCCGGTAGGGATATTAGGCGTTTGCTTAGTCTGGCGTTGCCAAACCAGCTCAAAGTAGCAGAGGCATTGTCTCGCTATGCAGAAACCGCATATCCACGGTGAAACTGCGCCAGACCGCGACCCAGACTGAACCAGCGCGGAAATTTCCGCAGAAAGCGCCAATTTGAGTTCCTTTTGAGGAATTTAGAATGCCGGATAGCGCGCTCTGTCAAACGGAACTAAGCGCCATTGAAAAGCATTGCGAGTTTAGGACGGAACGAGCCCGGCGCCCGATTCCGCCGCCAATCAAAGCCCCCCTCTACCTTCCTCCCCCTATGGCGCTTAGTTCCGTTTGACAGAAATACGTCCATTTAATCCGAATCGTCTGAAAATTCCAAGGAAGAATGTGCATGAATGTCGCATAAAAAATACATATTTTATCAAGGGTAATATGGCAACTCTCGAATGTTCTTACGGCGTTCCTCCTTCGCACGGCAGCGTGCCTCGTGGCATATTACAGACACGGCAACGTCCCATACGTCGTTTTTCCAGGGCTAGGAAGTTTTACACTGAAAAAAAATTCTCGGCGTTTTTACTAAGGTCCGTTGGTACCTTTACCATCTCACTTTTCTTATCAATTATTGGTAATTTTATCAAGACAGACTGGCAAGCTTACCCAAAAACCGGTATTTTTACTGTTTTTTTCAGGTAAGAATACCACTTTTATTGGTAATCAATTCCCGGTAGCTTTGTCATTTTATTTCGGTAATTCTACCACAGTCGATAAGAAATATTGGCGTTTTTACCAAGGTCCAGTAAAATTACCGAGAAAGTTCAATAATTTTAGCGAGATTTCTCGGTAAGATTACCAATTCCAGGAATGGTAATTTTACCAAGAAAAAACTGGGATCAAATAGAACCCTGAATTCTTGGTAATTTTACCCTTTTCTCAGTAAATACACCGAGATTTTTTTTTTCAGTGTTATGGTCACTCTCGAATGTTCTTACGGCGTTCTTCCTTCGCACGGCAGCGTACCCCGTAGCATATTACAGACCCAGCAACGTCATATACGTCGTTTTTCCAGAGCGAGGACGTTCTATCCCGGACTTGAACAGTCGCGGCAACGGAGCGGGCCGCGTCCAAATTAAAGAGTCGGAATCGGAGGGGCGAACATTCTCACCTCGCCCGATTCCGAGGGCGTTCGTGGATCATTACCCAAATTAGTTTTGTTTACAGAAAAATCAAAATACAAGTGTCTAACTGGAGCCCGGGTCCCGCCTCTGTCGCCTCTTACGATTAGTTTATTAACTGTGTGTACAGTTAATACTCCGGGGCCGCCGCCGGGGCCGCCGCCGGGGCCGGAGGAAGCAAATTACCCGGTCGAGGTGTGGGATAAAAAGAAAAAAAATAAAATAAAATAATAATCCAGGGTTGCGGGTGGTCCGCTGCCCGCGGCGGCCGCCGGGGTGGCGAGAAGGGGCGGTTAATGATACACCTCTTTACAACAATACTCCACGTCCGTGCACCTAGATACATGGCTTCCCCCCGCGGTGTTGCCGATTCCCGCAGTATTAATTATCGAATTCGAGGTGGGGTATGGAGATTTGGCAAGGGTGGTTTCGTTTAATACGTCTTCATCGATCCCGGCTCCTCCCGGAAATCACGGAGTCCTGCGGCCCCTGGCGACCCGCCCCCGGTGGTGCTTATCATTGCCTTTGTTGTGAAATTTTAATTATACAATTCGCTCGGCGGCCATCTTGGGGGAAATTGAAAAACGAGGCTCCCGCCTAAGTGGGACTCGCCGCCGCCAAATGGGTCTGTTAGGGCGGGAGGAACGCTGCCGTACTCAGGAAAAACGCCGTATGAACCTTCAGGCGTTGCCAAATTTCCTTTGATAAAACACAAATTCCCTGATGAAATTGTGAATATTTTCCTTCCAATTTCTCAGATAATTTTGTTTGCAATTTCGCGTATAGTTCCTGAAAATTTCAAGGAAAAACATCCATAACTTTCCTCAAAAATAAACATTTTATCGAAGGAACTTTGGCAACTCTCGAATGTTCATATGACGTTTTTCCTTAGCACAGCAGAACAGGTGGTCTGTACGGGAGATGACTCAAAGATCGTGATGGCCGAATGGGGAAAGTTAAAAATTGGTGTGTTGTGTGCAAGACATACAGTCAATTGCATTACATTTTGCAATAAGGAACCACCATCTCTAGCTCTTTCATAAAAGCACATACCTGCATAAGGAAACCAATGGCATGTATGTTGTTTCTTGAATGGTTCAGAAGTAGTGGTCCCTTATTGCGAAATTTAATCCAATTAGTCGTTTTCCGGATGTTGCTGTGCTAAGGAAAAACGCCGTATAAACCTCCAGACGTTGCCAAATTTCTCTTGTAAAACTCGTATCTCCTGGTAAATTTATGATTATGTTTCTTCCAGTTTATTAGATAATTTTGCTCGCAATTCCACCGAAAAGTCTTGATAATTTCAAGGGAGAATATTCATAACTTTCCTAAAAAATGAGCAATGTGAACGAGAGAAATTTGGCAACTCTCGAATGTTCATACGGCGTTTTTTCTTCGTCGGCACGACAGAATGAGAATGTAATTTTGCAATGCTGACTAAAATTAATAAATTTTTTTTATGAAAAATATGATAATGCAATTTTTGTCCAACTTTCACTGATTTTTGCATGTAGTCCGAAGAGGATTTTTCGATCTTCTTCTAACCAAAAATCTCATGTACGTAATTTTTAGTAAGACAAACAATTCTCAGTTCTCAGAAACAGTTTCTGATAAGAATACACTCTTTGAGTCCCAATTTTGTTGAACAATGTTGAAATTTAGTCACATTTTTTGTCCAGAAATCTACAAATCGAGTGGACTTTTTATGCGTAAAATCGTACGAGTACTTGTTAAATATAAGCAGCTGAATGTAATTGAATGTGAAAGTCTTTCTTTGGTTGAATCTGTTTGGAAATTTCACTAAATTTTATCGGCAGCACAAAGAAAATTCAGTGAAATTTTCGGACAGCTTCGTTGAACAATTTCTCTGTAAAAAAATAAAATGGCGGAAATTTTTAAACGTCGCATGGCGCTTGTGATACTTTGCCTGGAAGGTGACGAATTGTCCCATTGCATTGATAAAACATATCGTAAGACAGAGCTGCAGTGTAAAATATCATATGTTTTACCTACTGTTATCTTTGGAGACTTAAACGACAGGATAGGAAAGTAAGCGCTCAAATCATTTCACTTTTACATGGTTTCTTACCCAGCTTCCTAGAGTACACCCCGTCTTTCCCATTCGTCTACAGTTCCGTTTAGCAGAATTGCGTCCAAATGTCATGAGGGGGTCCAAAAATGTCCGTCCCACCGCGGTCATCTTTTCCACCGTTTGATCCCTCTGTTGCCCATTCGCCGCTATGGGAAATATGGGGTGTACTCGTTAGTTCTCGGGCGGTAAGAATGAATGGGGGTTATGAGGCGCCAGTGACGTCAGCGACTACGAAGCCGTCGCCGAGCTCCTTCTTCCTCTGCTTCAACTCATGAGCCCTGCCCATAACGCTCTTGTCACATGCCCATGGCTCAAGAGTCCCGCATACAGTATAGGCACATAGTTTCGTTCGGTTAATTTACAATCCCGCTTTTCTATTTCACCATCTCACATTTACATTATTCGGCTTTTACATCATTTCTTAGCCAGCTCACCACGAGCACACCCCATCTTTCCTAGCCGCACATAGTTCTGTTCAACGGGCTGATTCTTAAAATTGATAGACAAAGAGGACATAGGGAGTATGGAGCGATCCTATTGGTTGAAATGCATGATTCCTATCGACTAAGGGAGAAAATGATGGACTAGAAATAGGGTCTCTCATGGGATGCTGTTAGCTAGTCTATTACCTACTTCTTTTGTCTATTGTAACCACTCGCTTCCTCCATACGGAAAAAAAACTTCGTGCGTGGGACCCGAAGTTGAGGTCATATGGATCTCTGAATTTTTTTGATCACATATCCGAAATTTGAGGTCAAGGTGCCAAAGTTCGGGTCAGACATCGAGGCACTTCGGTATGTACCGGAGTGCTTCAGATGTATGACCCGGACCCTTCGTTATATATCGAAGTACTTCAGATATCTGACCAGAACTTCGGCAGCTGGACCTCAAATTTTTCGATATGTGATCCGAAAACTTCAAAGATCCGTATAACCTCACCTTCGGGTCCCACGCACGAAGATTTTTTCTCCGTTTAGGATCCCTCCATGTCCATTTTGTCTTCTTTGTCTATAGCTTTTTGTTTACATATACGACTCCTAACCTCCACTGCTCTCTTTCAAACCACAAATCTTGGGGGATTGAGCACCTTAACATTTCCGCTTCAATCCCTTCCCTCCAACCTTTCATTGGGCGCCCTCTGCGTCTTCTCCCAGGAGGAACCTAGTCAAGGATCTTCTTCGGCAACCTGTCTCCTGCCATTCTTTGGACATGACCGTACCAAGTGAGTTGTTTTGTCATAATGTCATGCACGATGGTCTGCTTGGCATCCATGATATCCCGTACCGTCTCATTCCTGACGCGATCCTTTCTGGAAATACCAGCGGATCTACGCCAGAAGTCCATCTCTGTTGCCTCTAAAACCTCCCGGGTCCGCTGTTTCATCGCTTTTTGTTTATCAACTTCAAAAATCGGCCCGCTGTAGAAATACGTCCATCTAATGTTTCTTACTCACCAGTCTTCCAGCTTTGTTGTTGTGGAGGTTGATGCTGGACTGGATGTCGAGCGCGTTCCGCTCGCGGGCGTCGAGGAAGCGCCGGGAGAAGTCGAGTCCGTAGCGGAGGTTGTCCGAGCAGCCGGACCACTTCCACCCACCGCGGCCGCTCCGCCGGCGCCCGCTGCTCCCGCCGCGGTGCCGCTGCCTCGCGCAGCTGCAGTCGCTCAGCTGCCCGCTGCTGCAGGCCCGCGCCACCGAGGACGCCACCCCCGCCGAGGCGATCGCCTTGAAGAACGCCGAGACCGGGTAACCTGCAATCACAACACAAGGATTCAATTAGATTCATCAGCCGAAGAGAAGAATTTGCATAATTGTTTATTGCTACATCCGCATCCTGAAAACTATACTGAGTGAACTGAGCACGAGGATACCCTTGGTTCATGAATTGAACAATTATTGAAGAAGATATTACAAAAGGATCTAATCGGCAGTTATGCTGGTATGGACATGTGCAAAGAATGCCGGAGGAGAGGTTGCCCAAACAAGTTTTGGATTGGGTACCACCTGGGAAGAGGCGACGGGGACGTCCCGTAAAGGGTTGGCGGCAGGGCGTTGATGAAGAGATGTTGCGGTGTCAGTTGCCCGATAACCTCTGGGAAGACAGGCATATGTGGCGTTTGGGTGTCGTAGAACGCCAGAGTGCGTTGTAAAGCGACTTTATATATATATCTAATCTGCTAAAATACGTGTGTCTAAATGGGAAATGCCGCCAGATGACGTCACTAGGCGGTGCATTCCTCACTTTTAAATCTATTTTTATACTATTTCCCATATCAGAAAAAAATTATAAAAAATACTGTAAAATCAGCTCTTTAAGCTCTTTCTGCAGCCTGGTTGCTGAAATTTCGTGTTTGTCAGGTCGACATATATGACATGAGTTAAAAGGCGGAGTGTGATTGGTCGGCCATGTTTTATCGCTGCTTTATCTTGCTTGATCAGCAAGTTGATCCGTCGCTTCGTTCGAAAGTTATGAACCCCCCCCCCCCCCCCCCCCCCNGCCCCTCTTTGAGGGCTAGACGAGAAATGTCACCGGATTTAGGCCTCTCCGATGATCCGTTATGATTCCTGAAAGTATGGATGTAAAAGCTCTTGCGGCCATTTCCTATGGAAAACGGGACAGCCTCTTTTTATTGCTTCATCTGAAAGCGCTTAAAGAGCTAATTTCACAGTATTTTTTATAAATTTTTTCTGATATAGGAAATAGTATAAAAATATATTTAAAAGTGAGAAAATCCACCGCCAAGTGACGTCATCTGGTGGCATTTCCTATTTAAACACCTATATTTTAGCAGATTAGATTATTTTGTGATATATTCTTCAATAGTTGTTCAATTCATGAACCAAGAATATCCTTGTGTTTATTTCACTCAATAGTTGCCATTAAACACGGAATTTTAGGTGCACCGGTCAATCGATATTTTTAATGGATTTGAATAATGTGCGATAAACAGAATTGTCGACATAAAATCGCCACTGCGCTTCCTTTAAATATCATTATTTTCCCAATCTTTGCAGTATAAATTCCTTTCGGTCGACATTGTATACATCGCGCCCAACGACCCCCATAAAAGGCCTAAAGCTCCACCAATGAGAGACGAGCTCCAACATGGCAAACCTCTCTCATATAGACCCTCGCTAGAGGAGGCCATTGATACGTGCCAACTAATGCCATCTAACAGCACCGAAGTCACGTTCGGCCCGGCCAAGATGGTGCTCTCGGTTTAGCCGGGGGCTTGGTCTCGTAAAAACAGCCATAAACCGGGCTCCGGGCCTGGCCGCGCAACAAAGACGTATCTGCTTCCCGACGTGAGCCCCAGAGGCCTGATAAAGCAACCGCGGTGGGTCCCGCGTGGGAATTCGGATACGCGGGTGTTGCAGTATCATATGGCTGCGGGCCGATGGGCGGGAACTGCCAAGGCGTAAAATCGACGACAGCCAACGAGCCACGTCTCCGTGTGCTTTTCAGCGTCTCGTGCTAAACTGACCGCCATTTTGCCCACCGGAGCGGATCTTGGCCCCGGCTAAGTGTCCGGTTTCGATTTCTGCTCCGGTCGTCGTGTTCTGTCTTGCTGAGGAACAGTGCTCCCATTCCATGTCCGTCGAAAGTTCCGAGGTTCGGAACTTTTTTGTTCCAATTTCTCCCACTCCATGCGACCGTCGAAAGTTCCGGAATTCCTTGATTTCTCCTAAATTCGGAGGAAGTTCAGGAAAGTGCAAAAGATCCGGAACGTCCCGGCAATTTCAAAAGTTCCGAAACTTTTTCGTTCCAATTTCCCCCACTTCATGACCGACAAAAGTTCCGGAATTCCTTTCAGATTTTTCCTAAATTCGGAGGAAGTTCAGGAAAGTGCAAAAGATCCGGAAAGTTTGGGCAATTTCAAAAGTTCCGGGAAAATTCAGGAAAATCTCAAAAGTTCCAGAATTCGGAACTACTCCCGGGAAATGGGAGAACGACTCATGAGCCTTTGGAAATCTCTCTTGATAAAATACAAATTTTCAGGAAAATTTGTGAAAATTTCGTTTCCAATTTTTCAGAGGATTTTACTCACAATTCAATCTAATATTTGAAAATTCCAGGGAGAGACACTCGTAAATTTGCTTGAAAATAAATATTTTATCACGAGAAATCTGCCGACCTTCAAATGTTCGTGCAGAGCACACTCGACTGGATCAGTAGTAGGAGTCGGGCAAAATCTGGAAACTTCGAAAGCTTTCATTTTCAAAAGTATGAGACAAACAAGTTAAAGAGTGGTTGCATTGGTTTTTCCGTAAAAGTTCCTCTCGGAGACACGCCTTGAAATTGAATTTGTGACGGAATAAACGTCAAAATTTTCAATTTTAACCAAAAATTTCATGTCCGATCTCTTACATTAGTTCGTTCCACTAGACCTATAGACCGGGCCGAGACCTATATCTATCTATTGTGCCGCTTACGATGCCTGAATTGTGGCCCGTACGCGAGTTTTCGTAACTGTATTCTAGTATTACTAGAATTGTAGTAAGCGGTATCGTGAGCGCAATCGCGAATCATATAGCAGGATTCCAATCCTTTTTTCCCGTATTTCTCATACTTCATCATATCTTTTTATAAAAAAAGTTCAAAATTCTAAAGAACTCCAACACTCTCTTTTTGGAAACTTACTTGCTACTGCACCATCACCGGTGTTTATTTCATCACATTTTAAATTTCAAGGGGTGTTTCTGAAAGAAAATTTTTCGAGGAAACCAGGGAAATCACTCTCAGAACCTCAAAGTTTTGTATACACGTAGTTATAAGCACTGGAAAAAAACACATTGGATCTAGAATCCAGACTCTTGAAAACATTGACAAGAAAAAGGACTCTTGATTCAATCAGATTTAAGCTTAAATCAAAAGGAAATCCGCTCAAATTAAGAGGCTTGGTTCTTGATTTAAGCTTAAATCTGATTGAATCAAGGGTATTTTTTCTTGTCGATGTTTTTAAGAGTCTGGACCAAAGACATAAAGACGGAGTGCTCGTATCTAAAAGCACGGGGAAAAAGTGAAGCTAGGTTCGGCGCTGCGCGTTTGTGTGAGTGTGTAAATGAGCGCGGGAATCCATGGCGGCAAACGGAAATTTGATTTGAACTTGTCCTCTTGATTTTTCCTTATTTCTTCTTCGAAACGTGTTTTAAATGCTTAAAACGATTATATTAAGAAAGTTCGGTCTGCGTCCTAATATATTACACCTACTTTTGCTCGGTAACAGGCAGTAATCTCAGATAAAGTTAGTTTTTCTTCTGCTTATGGTGGTTCTGCAGGTTCAAACAGGCCGTTACAGTTCTAGATCTACGTTACTCCCAAATGAAATCAGTCGGTCGACGACGGACCGAAACTAACCTAAAGTTAATAAAATATGAGTGTGTACCTGAATTTGGGCAAAAATCAACCTAAAATACTTTGTTTCCGCAATTTTATTTATTAGTTCCCGCCCTACATTTGAATTCAAACTTGTCCCGATTTCGCCGCCAATCCTCTAGCCAATAGTAGAGGTGATTGAAAAGAAGCTCTAGAAGCTTCATTTTTTGCTTTTAGTGCTCCGTCTTTATGTCTTTGGTCTGGACTCTAGATCCAATGTGTTTTTTCTCCAGTGCCTATCAATGTTCTTTCTCTTTTTTTTCTTATCACGACAGAAAGAGAGCGTGCGTTGACGAAGAGCGGGTCGCAGCGCAGCGTTGCATCGGCGGGGGAAAAACAGAGCCGTATACATTTCCCATTAACTTAATAAACAGCTAATTGTTTGCTCTCACGTCGAGAAAGGGCGGGGGCGAGAGGCGAGGGGGGATGGAGGAGGGGGGGGGGGGGGTGCACCGCACGGTCGACGTAACTTCCGCATTTGTCGCGCGGTCACCTGTAATTAGCGGCCGGCGTCGACCGCGGTCAGGTGAGGACGCCGAATACGTCATCGCTCCGCTACAATGCACGTCCCCTTGACCTAATAACGCCGATCGAGTCCACTAACTCAGGCGCACGGCCGTGCTGCACTGAAAAAAGTTACGGGCTGTACGGACATACCGTCCGTTTCGGGCTTAGGGGCCGAAAGTTCCAGGTACTGGACAGTGGCGTGGCGTGGATTGGGATGTATCGATTGTTATGCCATTTAAACCTATGGTAAAGAATCGATTATTACGGTGTTCGCTGCGAACACCCTGTTTATCGATCCTTTCTCATAGGTTTAAATGGCGTAACAATCGATATATCGCAAAGCACGCCACGCCACTGGTACTGGAGCCGAAGCTTCGATTGCTCCGAGTGCTACGTCTGGAAGCTTCGGTCTCTGAACCCGGAACGCAGATAGTATGCCTATATACAGTCCGTAAGCCCGGCTTCCACGGCCGGAGTTTTTTTTTTTTGAGTGTGGGGAAAAGAACATTGTGCGGTTTTATATCGATGACCAAAGTGCAAAACTATGATTTATTATTACCATTGTCACGAAACTTCGTTTGTAAAACGCGTATTTGACTCAGTTTTTGCATAATGCACTCATTTTTTCGGAAGAAATTTATGAGCATTATTGGCCATCTTGGTTTGATATCGGTATCTGAAGATTGGCGGTGGCATTTTTCTAATGTTTTTCGAGTTAGATGGTTGGCTGCCCTTTTAGGCCATAAGAGCTTATATTTAGACATGTCTAAACTTCCCCCGTACAGATACCTTACAGAATACTATGCAAATAAAGAGGAAAAATCAAAGACAATTTTGAAGCAATCACGTTGACTACTTTCCCTGAGAAAAATGAAGTATGGTAGGAAGTCTGCAACGTCCCAAACCGAATATCTAGTTTTTTTACATGTGCGTCTTTGCACTTAAGTAAATAATTTTATGTGATTTATTCTTCTCACCAATCCGGTATGGTCTAGTGGCTAGGATACCTGGCTCTCACCCAGGAGGCTCGGGTTCGATTCCCGGTACCGGAAGAAAGTTTTGCTACTTTTCTCTTACCTAGTTCATGTTAGGTAGGGTGGCCCTTATTTTTAACTTTTCGGAAATTTAAAGTGCGGAACCCTGAAAATGGTTCCATTTGATGAGGAAATAATGGGAAAAAAATAAAAATGGAGAAAAATTTTTTTTAAATGGCGCCTCAAAGAGCCTAAAGTTGCGAGCGTGGACGCGTTTTCCCGTCCTTTCGAAAAAAGTTTTCTCCCCTTTTAAATGTTTTTACGGCTTTGAAATTTTTGGAGGTAACACACTTTTTAGAGTACTTTACGGAAAAAATAACCCAATTATCCTCGTCCATTTTACAAACTTTCCCCCTCTCTTTTCTTCCCCTCAAAGTGGCTACATCGTGAGATTTCGCCGATTTTCCCCAACAATCTCCCCGCACGGTGTGTCTTTTTTCTACCTTTCTAGAGTTTGCCAAGTTTCCTTAGATAAAACATGTATTTTTGACGAAAGCTCTTCTTCTCCTGAAAATTTCAGATATTTTAGATCAAATTGCAAATGAAATTGTCTGAAAAATTGAACAGAAAATATTTACAATTTTCCCAGTGAATTCAACGCTTGATGGCTCATACGGTGTTCATCCTAGCACGGCAGTGTAGGACTCAATACAGTGGCATAATTTATTTCGGCTTTTTTGACCCATTTTGGATTTTAACCTACATAAACAGAGGGCTTCTCATTAATTGAACTGTGAGGAGAAGATTCTTCAGTGAAAGAGTAATAATATGGAAAGATGGGGGGGGGGGAATGCAGCGAATTTGAGACGTGCACCTGGCGGACGCCACGCTGCGCAAAAACTGAGTGATTCATCCGCGAAACCTGTTCGTCAGCCGTATGTACAATGTCTCCAACGAGGCAATGCTGCTGTGCTAGGGAAGAACGCCGTATGTCCATTCGAGAGTTGCCAAATTTCCCTCGACAAAGCATGTATTTTTCACGACATTCATGCACATTTTTCCTAGAAAATTTCAGATATTTTAGATGAAATTGCGTGCGAAATTGTCTGAAAAATTGGAAGAAAAATATTTACAAATTATCCCTCAAATACGTGATTTACCAACGGAAATTTGGCAACGCCTGAAGGTTCATACGGCGTTCTTCCTTAGCACGGCGGAATGGGCAACGGTAGCCGCACAGACACGCAAATATCCGAATTAAGCGGCCGCAAAGTAATCACTCATAACGACCGTTCGATCGAATTAACGCAAATTGAATTCACAGTCTTCCTACTCCGCGGGCCCTCGGGCCGCAAGCGCAACTGCATTCTCGTCTTCTTGTGAGGGCCCTTTCAGCTGCTTCAGCGCCTCGAATCGACGCGATTTAGCGCAGTTGCAACATAGGACTGGACTGAAAAAAGTTTTTTAAATATAGGTATACAAAAAATCGGATTCAGAAAAAAAATTACAAACGAGAAAAGCGTCTTTCGGTTCTCGGTGACACAAGAAAACACGATATTTGGCATGAAGCGACGCGACGCAGAGAGCAATGATAATGAGGACTTGAGATGAAAAGGAGAAGTCCTCAGCGCGGCGTGGCGGTTGGCATGTAACACATATTAGCAACTGCAAGACTGTATGAATACTTCACGCATTGCGTCAAATACAGTGCGGTCAGCAACGCAGCGGTCGGCGTGAAATGCATAGCGCCTACAAAACTGTAAGAATACTTCACGCATTGCGTCAATCACAGTGCGGTCATCGTGGCGCCGCGACGGAGGTTAAAATATTATTAAACCACATTTATGTTTGTTCTTGCATAATTTTTACGTTTATTTCTTACAAATGGAAGGCCTTTTTCACACAGAGATAGGTTTACGGAACTTAACTTTCGCGCAAAGTTCCGTGAACTTTTGCTAGAAGTGTTGACAGGGCTTTCGCAAAAAATGTGTGCATCACGAGTAAACGCGTCTTATGCACCCCTCCTCTCCCCCTCCGGCACGTTCACTTGATGGTTTTTATTGATTTCAAAATGAATGAGAAGGGGGCGGCAAAATACAGGCGGTCCATAGGCGGCAAGTAGGTAAATCCGGCCCTGGCCGTAGCGTCGATTTCTCCGGGTGCTGCGACCGGAACTTTTGGCCTCTGAGCCCGAAACGCAGACGGTATGTCGATGTGGCCCGTAAGTTTGGCTTGCACGGCCGGAGTTTTTTTTTCAGCGCAGTTCACTCAATAGCTCCTCCTTAAACATGAAAATCCCAAAATTTCTGACATCTGCAAATTCTTAATTTCCCTTTGAAAGCCCCCCTGAATGACTTCAATTTGTCGGAGACTTGGCGACGAGGCTCGCGGGGAGACTGCGTGCGGCCAGGGGAGGTGTTGGCAGTTACAAGAGGATCGTCCGGTCTGGACCGCGCTGGAAGAGCAATGAGCATAATCGCAGTAAATCATGGTATTATACTTCATTAAACAGTTTGAGTGAGCCCAAACGTCCGCCAGCCCGCTCTGGCCAAGTCGAATTTCCATGCCTCGCACCGCCCGCCGCGTTGCACCGTTGTTGCCAGATAGTGGTTGGAAATCAGCAATTCTCCCCATACAGCCCCGTGTAAAATATTCAATTGTATTGCACAACCTGGCAACCTTGCATCGCACCGTCACCGCCACCGCGCGGCACCCACCGCAGAGAGCTCGAAAATTTTGACACCTCCCTCTTCCGTGCCGTTTCCCGGCGAATAATCGCTGATTTTAAGACGAGACCATGGACAACGCAACTGCGAGTAATTTGATTGCTTCAGTCTTCTGCGCGCTGAGTTTTTAAATTGATAGATAAAGCAATAGTCAAAGCAATAGACGTAGCAATAGACAGAGCAATAGACAATGAGGAAATTGGGCGATCTCATGGGTGGGAGCGGGTGGTTGCAAGATGTGACCGCGGACAACTCAACTGCGAGTGATTTGATTGCTTCAGTCCTCTTCGAGCTGAGTTTTTAAATTGATAGACAAAGCAATAGTCAAACCGATAGACAAAGCTATTTACAAAGCAATAGACGTAGAGGACATTGGCCGATCTCACTGGTGAAAGCGGGAAGTTGTAAAATGTGACTGTGGACAACTCAACTGCGAGTAATTTAATTGCTTCAATCCTCAATTGCTTCGATGCAACCTAACCTAACCTAATCTAACCTAACCTAACCTAATCTAACCTAACCTAACCTAACCCAGTCGAACCTAAACTGAAGAAAAAGCAAAGTTGATGTAACATTCTGGATGTAAAAAAAGTGTGCGAGAACTTATGAAATGCTGAATTACCCGCTACAGCAGTTACGTCAGCAAATGCCAAGATGTAAAACTAACTGTTGTTACGGGTAATTCAGCATTTCATAAGTTCTCGCCAGAGACAAGATACCCTCTACTCGTATCTTAGCTATATGGTGGAAGCTTTGACTTTCGGGACTTCAGCATTCTACTGTTGACTTACCTACATGGATGATGTTTAACAACGTGTTGGCAGTTTCGTTTTGCAAACAAGTCGAAAATGGCCGAAGTTTGTGAAACTTGTTTGGCTCATGACGTCCCTTGGAGCTCATCATCGACCATGTAGGTAGGTCAACACCCGAAATTAGGGTGATGACTAATGCTCCCTAATAATTGTCCATAAGGAACTGTTGAGTCCCCGATAGTAAAATCTTCCACCTGTCGCTAGGAGGCAAGTGGAGGGTCTCTTGTCTCTGGTTCTCGCACACTTTATTTACACCAAGAATGTGTAATCAACTTCACTTTTTTTCGGTGTAACCTAGACACAAGGAAAAATGGCTTGATTCCCCTCTACCGATTTCGGTCCATTGGATCTTACCCGTGACTTGGCATCGCCCTGGAGAGGAGACCTCACGCTGCCCATCCCGAGAAATGGAAGCCGCGGCCGGTAATATTATTCCGGATCCCGCGGCTCTATTAGGCTTATTAATGACGGTGGTAGCGCACGGTAAATAAGATCCTAAACAGTTTTACACCCCGAGTGCGAGGTCGCCCCGAACCGGTGCTATAAACGTAAATTATCCATCGGCCAGGGACACATCGTAAACCCGCCGAGTTGTCCGCCGCTCGTGTAATATTTACTCACCGCCGAGCCCGAGTTTTCAGCACTCATCGATTGAGTCATCAACCATCCACCACCATACAATGTATCGCGGAGAAACGCCGTATGAAACACTCGAATGTTGCCGAAATTCTCGTTGAAAATTTTCAATTTTCAGAAAACTTTGAGATAGCTTTTCTTTGAAATTCGAATTTGCGGGGTTAAACCGTGCGTGAAATTCTTCGAAAAGTGCGTGGAAAATGGTCAGAAATTGAGTCATCAATGATCTACTGCCGAGCCTTGTATTTAGGTATACCTATGAGGATAAACGCCTTATGAAACATTCAAATGTTGCGGAAATTCCCTTTGAAAATGTTCAATTTTTAAGAAATTTAGGATAGTTTTTCTTTGAAATTTAAAGATTTGCCGGGTTAAACCGTGTGTGAAATTCTTCAAAAATTACGTGAAAAGTGGTCAATAATTTAGGATATCACTGAAAAAAAGTTGGGTCGTATGCACCGAAGTTCAGTGTTCCATATCATTCTAACTACTTCGGTTTGCTGAATTTCCGGTTTGTCAAACCCAACTTACGGTTCAAGCTCCATGTGCGGTAAAGTGAACTGACGAATAAAGTTTGGTCATACATGCCGAACTTTCGGTTACAACAACCGAAAGTTCAGTTTGACAAACCGAAGTACGGATGATATGGAACACCGATCGTTCGGTTCACATGACCGAATTTTTTTTATCAGTGATTGTTTTCCCTTGAAATTTGAAGAATTGCTGGGTTGTACATGTACAGTAAGTGAAATTCTTCGAAAACTACGTGAAAAAATGGTCATAAATTGAGTCATCAACGACCCACCGCCGGGATTTGTATTAAGGAATACTTGCGAGGAGAAACGCCGTGAGAAACATTCAAATGTTGCCAAATTTCACTTTGGAAGAAGTTATTAATATGTCTTGTTGGAATTTTAAGCTGCGCAGCATTAAATTTTGAATAAAAATCTTCAACAATTTGAAGGGAAAATGTTCATAGATTGAGTCATCAACAATCCTCTATCGAACAATGTAATAAGGAAAAACACCGTGCAAATATTAAAACGTTGCCAAATTTCTCCCCATAAGATGTTCAATTTTCAGAAATTCTATGAATATTCCTCTCTGAAAATCTTACATGCATTAGATATCAACGGAGTGTGATATTTTTACAGGTGTTCTACTGACTTGAGTCTTTCATACTCAAGGCTTTACACGATTGCATGCAACCAGATGCAAAAGAGCCCTGGTAAAAATTGGCGATAAGTGCTGCGTTTCAAAATACCATAGGAATTCTTATAGCCGGCTAGGCTACAGAAAATCATATAGCTGGCTGTAGAATGCGGAGAAAATCATACAGCCGGGCTATACGAAGCGATAAAAAATTATGCAGTCGGGCTATAGTTCCTATCGCCGGGCTTTACACTTCATCGCCTGGCTGTTGCTTTTTCGTCATCGATTATAAAAGGCTATTAGAATTTGTGTAGAAATTCGTGTGCTTTGGAAATCATTATGTTTGATACGGAACCACCTTAATATTTACAAAACACACATTATATTTTCCTTTAATACATATATTTTTTCATCAATTAAAATGAGAATAATAATCCATACAGGATGTGCAAACATTTCAAAATCATGAGTTGAATAACGCTGACTCCGCCAGTTCAAATATTAGAGCCTAACACAAAGCGGAGCGGCGCACCGACGCACTGGCGCCTACAAACCTAACAGGGATACCTCACGCATTGCGCAACGTGAAGTATCCCTGTTAGGTTTGTAGGCGCCAATGCGTGTTACCCGCTGGCTGCCCGCCTGCCACGGCGCTTGAAGCAACTATTTCACACCAGAGGTATTGCACAGTATCATACAAAACTGAAGGCGCTCTAATATATTAGCAATGGCAGGCATTCATCAAAAGTACGGAGCTTTCCTCGCAAAATAAATCAAGATACTACGGCCCAAAAAGAGAGCAGTAGTCCAAAAACTCACCAAGTCCTAGCATCCGTAATTGGTAACGTTTAGCATACACTTTATCGTCTGGCTGTTGCTTAATCGCCATCGGCTATAAAAGGCTATAAGAAATTGTGTAGCCGGCTATAGAAGCTATTGGAAATCTTGCAGCCGGCTGTACGTCTATGGTATTTTGAAACACAGATTCTACTGACAATTTTTATCAGGGAGCCATTTGATTACCAAAGTCAACAAGGGGAATTTTCTAAAAAAAAAACACGTATGTGCGAAAACTTGGGACTTCTAAACATGTCAGATCGGTGCGTATTAGGAAGCAAAAGACGAAGAAGAGCAAGACGAGAGAAAAGTGAGTAGAATAAGGAAAATAAGAGAAAGAGGCAGAAGCAAAATAGGAGATAGAGTAACGAAATAATCCGAGCAAAGTCTCTTCTTCCTGACTCTTTTTTTTTTTATTATTCTTCCTCTTTTATCTTCCTCTATCTCTTTCTTCCTATTCTTCCTCTGGTTCCTTTCTCATGTTTTCTTTTCCTCATTTTCATCCCTCTTCTTCAGCTCCGGTTAATTTTTTCCCTATTCTTTTGACTTCTAATGCAGTCTCATCCGACATATGTCTGGAGTCCCTCAATCTGAGTCAGTCAGTCGAGGGTTAAATGTGTCCAATTTTTCCCCGTGTCATTAAGTGGGGAGGAAAAGAAGAATTTTTTAAGTGAAGGCGATGCAGGAAGTCGNGGGGGGGGGGGGGATCGGTGGCCGGCACGGTGGGCGCGGCGCGGGGGCCCATGTAATGGTGTCTGCATGATTATACGCTACACATCACGTACCCACATGCTGCTACACCTTCACCTTCTGCAGTGAGCAGATGAGAAATCCGTAATGACCGCTTCTTCGACGTGACGTGCGTGACATCTCTCCTCCGAGCACGCTCCCGGAACGCGACCGCCCCGGCCGGCGCTGAGTTTTTGCGACGATATACAGGGTGCCCCAGCGGTCCGATTATGGAAACTGATAGACAAAGCTATAGACAAAGACGAAAAAAGGGATTTGAAGAGATCCTATTGGTGGAAGCAGGTGCACTGAAAAAAAAATCTCGGTGTATTCACTAAGAAAAGGGTAAAATTACCAAGAATTCAGGGTTCTATTTGATCCCAGTTTTTTCTTGGTAAAATTACCATTTATGGAATTGGTAATTTTACCGAGAAATTTCGGTGAAGTTATTGACTTTCTCGGTAATTTTACTGGACCCCGGTAAAAACGCCAATATTTTTTATTATCGACTGTGGTAGAATTACCGAGATAAAATGGCAAAGTTACCGGGAATCGATTACCAATAAAAGTGGTATTCTTACCTGAAAAAACAGTAAAAATACCGGTTTTTAAGTAAGCTTACCTGTCTGTCTTGGTAAAGTTACCAAAAATTGGTAAAAAAAAGTGAGATGGTAAAGGTACCAACGGACCTTGGTAAAAACGCCGAGAATTTTTTTTCAGTGTGGTGGCAATGGACATAGGAGGTAGGTAATGGACTAACTAACGTCAACCCACTAATGACCCGATAGTTAGTCCATCATTTTCTTCCTTAGTCTGTAATAACTTACCATGTCAACCAATAACATCGCTCTATACTCCCTATGTCTTCTTTGTCTATCGCTTTGTCCATCAGTTTCAATAATCGCCCCGCTGGGTTACATTAGAGTACCTATAAAGCGAGAGTATAGACGGATGTGAAACTCCGAAAATCCATCAGGCCTTCACTAAAGTCTCCGCGAATAAAGTTAGGGCCCTGCAGAAATGCAGCCAACCTATAAATTTCAATTATCAAGAGCGATTTACTTATATGTCTGATTGTTAGGAGCCGTCATTTATAAAGCACGTATTTGACTTAGTTTTTGCATAAATTTACTCATTTTTGCGGAAGAACGCTCAATGTACATTCTTGGCCATCTTGGTTAGAATTGGAATCTGCAGATTCCTCTGACTGGCAGTGAACTTTTGTGTGTTAGAAGTTGGTCATAGAAGAATGGCTGCACTTTTGGGCCCTAAGCCCAAATTTTTTATCAATTTTTCACAAGAATTTACCTCATATTTTTGTTAATTAAAAAAATTGTTATTATTTTGTATTTGTTATTGTTTTTGTTAAAATTAACTCAACCTATCAATTTTTGACAATAATTTAACTGATATTTTTGTTCAAAATCGTGCCGATTTTTTATGTAATCAGAGAGAGCAATCAGTTAAATTTTCAGTTATAATTTTCAGTTATAGAAACGCTCAACAGTTTCCTGGTGAAAGTAGAATTCACGATCAGAAATTCTGCAACTTTGAAAATTAATTACTTTCTTTTGTCCGGGCAACAACGATTCTGTTACGTTCTTTCGTCCGCGGAATGACGAATTCACGGCCTGCATTGTTTCACTGATTTCGAGGGCTTACGAAGAGCTTCGAAATCCAAGGATCGACCGGTCTGAGCTAAATTCTCTGCTTCTGCGTTTCCAACGGGCGAAGTTAACGGATTTCACCGATCACCTTTCGTCGGAGATGAGTCCCGAAAAAACCGCTCGACGGCTTCGTGCGTCACACCGACTCCTGTGCGTGAGACGCTCCTGACCTTTCTTAAAACGTGAGAGCGACCCCGCTTTTAATCATAACCTACTTCACTTGTCGAGTGACGGCGCACAGTAGATCGAGTCAACGGGAGAGGTCGGACAAAATTTGGAAACTTTAAAAGCTTATAACTCCATTAAATCAAAACTTTGAGATTTTATAAAGGGTTCATTTGGTTTCCTCGTAAAATTTACTTCTGAAAGTGTCCCTTAAAATTCAAAATGTGGCGAATTAAACATCAAAATTTGCAGTTTAAGTAAAAAATTTCATGTCCGACCTCTCTGATTGACTTGATCCACCGTGCGACGCGATTGTCGCATTACCTCCGTGTCTCGTCTCTCACTTGGGCCGACCGAGTGCTATTTTTTGCGTACTGAAATTACTTTAAATTCATGACAAATAATAATTAGCTATTAATAATAGCTAGGGGGGTCNGCCCCCCCCCCAGAAATCTCGTGGCCCCCCCCCCTAGAAAAACGGGATCCTCCATTCCTCACCCCCCCTCGCTCTCTTCACCACGAGAGGTGGTCCTATGGCCCCCCTAGAAAAATTTCCTAGCTACGCCCCTGAGCACACACACCGATAATTTTTTTTAGGCTCTTGCGGCAAGATCTGTTTTGATTCCTCCGATTACTTTTTAATCTTCAACCTGACGAGGACAACGGCTGAAAGGTCCTATTTGAAACTTTCAAGTGAAACTCCCAAGCCATGAGTTCACTCGTCAAAATGGAAGCTCAAGAGGAAGAATCTGGCCAATCAACTCCCGACTTTGAGCCATTTTAAAAAGTGGGGCTCTCTGCTAACTGCCCATTTGTTCTCTTTGGGTGGGTCGCGTGTTCCTGTTCGTCTGTCTCGGTCTTGCGACATGCATGCCGAGATTTCGGATTCGATCGACATGACTCGATTGAAAATTGAGAACGTGGACCGATCTACGTGATTCGATCGATTCATCGATGTGTCGACTGAATCACAAATTTGACGACCAATTCGCGGATTTATCGACCGGATTCCGGGGTTTGTCAATCGACTCACAGGTTTTGATCAACCCAAGGGTTTTGTCCATCGATTTTGCAAACACTCTCAGGTCCAGCGGTGAAATTTTTTCGTGCATATTCTCTATTGGACGTATTTCTGCCAAACAGAGCTGTGTGCATTATGACGTGAGCCCTGGTATGCACGTATTCTTATGGGTCTCAGGGCTCATATCTTAATGCACATAGTTCCGTTTGGCAGAAATACGTTCTATTGTCAGTACCTAATATAATATGTGCTGGTTACACGCTTAAATTTCCATAAATTTCCGATCAAATGGTGACTGGTGCGCACCATCTACCATCAAACTGCGGCCTGCAAAAATTTGATGGTAGATAATGGAGCTGTGGGGCTCATCCTTCATCTGATTTCCACACAACCGTGCTTATTTCAATCAACACGCTGTTTTAATTAATGGGCCTGTTGCAAACTTTTGCTAGAGCAAAAATAAGAGTTGTTTCTTGTAGATAATGCCTCAAAAATCACGATGAGCGCATCGGCAAAGTCTGAAATGCACTCATAACTTCACAATCTGCGTAAGAAATTTGCGTTTTTTTAAGCTTCCCGCTTCAAAAACGATACTACGGCACAGGTGAACATTTTGTTAGAGGAGTCGCTCCATCGTCGGCGATATTCATCATGGCCGACGCTTGCGCGCAGTTCCGCGCGTAATTCGAGGAGAGTTCAAGGTCAATCAATTCGGGCGTGGAAAATATGAACGTTAACACACCGATTGTCATCTGGTCTAATCCAGTTCAGGTGTCATCTCGTCCCATCAAACGTGTTTTGGCGGATTGGCGTCGGCCATGATGATTATTGCCGACGATGGGACGACTCCTCTTACAAAATGTTCACCTGTGCCGTAGTATCGTTTTTGAAGCGGGAAGCTCAAAAAACCGCAAATTTCTTACGCAGACTGTGAAGTTATGAGTGCATTTCAGACTTTGCCGATGCGCTAATCGTGATTTTTGTGGCATTATCTATAAGAAACAACTCTTATTTTTGCTCTAGCAAAAGTTTGCAACAGGTCCATTCTACTCATCAATCTAGATAACTCTCGACCGCCATCTTGGTCATCATTTCGATCGGAATTTGACGAAAATTTGAGCGTGTAACCAGCCCATAAAGGAACTCTAATGGCGCCTGGGATGTTTCGGATTTACATCTTCCTTACGATAGAAGATAGATTCGGAGGGACGAAGGAGCGATCCTCGGGCAAAACAGGAGCAGGAGCAGGTCCGAAGCTAGGTTGCGTTGATTGATGGAGCCGCGAAGGGGTCCTTTCATCACCACTCAACGACAACATTCATCATCACACGCTGCATCTGTTTACACATCCTCACTCACCGGCCAACACTAACAAATATCTTTATAGTCACTCGAAAAGCTCCCCCTTTCGCGGCGACTAATTCCGATACTAATTTCATCCACCGTTGTCGCTCTTAGCAAAAAAATACTCTTAATTTTAAAAAAAAATTAATTTTGCTCTGAAGACAAATGAGTAGGTGGATTCCTCTGCAGGAACTATCTGCAATTAAAGTTATTTTGCTTTAAATATTGAAAATGTGCATCATTTTCTGCCGTGCTAAGGAAAAACGCCGTATGAACATCCGAGAATTGCCAAATATCCCTCGATAAAACATGTTTTTTGACAACATTAATGCATATTTTCCCTTGAAATTTTCAGATATTTTAGATTAAATTACGGACAAAAATGTCGGAACATTTTGAAAAATTATATTCAAGATTTTCCCTGTGATTTCAGTTTTTATCGGTAGAAACTTGGCAACGTCTGGAGGCTCATACGGCGTTCTTCCTTAGCACGGCAGTACTCCGCCCTTTAGTCTTTAGAAGAGAGGAAAAGGAATGAGGAAAGGAAGTAATGAAAATAAATGCAGACGAACGAAAATTTATGATAATTGTCAGTTTTATAACCTCTATAGGGAGGGCTCTAAATTTTTGGAAATTTCTCCAAATGGCGTTCAAGAGTCCCTTAGTGTTTTTCTTCATTTTACATCCTATCTGAATGCTCTTATCGACGGTGTAAGTCCGCAACCACTTATCTAGGTTTGCGACGTGGCAGACTTCTGTCATACTTTATTTTTTACATGGAAAACTACTCAACCGCAATTCTTAAAAACTGCCGTGATTTTTCTTCTCCGTGCGCAGGGCAGGATTTACCCACTTGCCGCCCATGGGCCGCTAGTATTTTGCCGCCCCCTTCTCATTCGTCTTAAAACATCAATGAAAACCATCAAATGAACGTGCCAGCGGGGGAGGGGTGCATAAGACGATTTTACTGGTATTGAACACATTTTTTGGGAAAGCCCTGTCAACACTACTAGCAAAAGTTCACGGAACTTTGCCCGAAAGTTAAGTTTCGTAAACCTATCTCTGTGTGGACAAGGCCTTCCATTCATGAGAAATGAACGAAAAAATTATGAAAGAACAAACATAAATGTGGATTAATGATTTTAACTTCCGCCGCCGCGCCTCGCAGACCGCACTGTGTGTGACGCGATGCGTGAAGTATTCACGCAGTCTTGTAGGCGCTATGCGTCTCCCGCTGATCGCACTGTGTTTGCCGCAATGCGTAAGGTATTCATGCATTCTTGTAGGCGCTATCCGTTTCACGCTGTCCGCAATGACCGCAATGTGTTTGATGCAATGCGTGAAGTATTCGTGCAGTCTTGTAGGTGCTAATATGTGTTACGTGCCGATCGCTGCGCCGAGGGCTTCTCCTTTTCATCTCAAGTCCTCGTCATCATTTCTCTCTAGGTAAATTGCGTGTTTGGTTTCTCTCTCAACTCGACTAATTAAAGGTGCTGTCTCTTGTATTACTGAAAGACGACAAGAGTAGAAATTACTATACGCTCAGAAAATTAGAGATTCTGTCGCCGTTTCTCGTTTGTAATTTTTTGTTCTAATTCCGAACTGTTTTTATACCTACATTTAAAAGCATTGCAAAATTTGCCGCATTTGCCGCAAAATTTGCAAAATGGGCCGCGGCCCATGTGGCCACCCCCTTAATCCGGCCCTGTCCGTGCGAGGAAAATATGATATTGATTTGTTCTTCTTTAAAAAAATGAAATAGGAGCGGAGATTTTTAAACACTGCAAACGAGATACTTGGTTGCAAACTTACACCGTCGTCATATTATTTGACACAAGAAAATTGATCACCAGGCAAAATTATGGCCAAAAAATCGTATACAATCCTCAAAATTCGACATGAGAAAAAAATTGAAAAAACGGCAACCATGTTTAACCTGTTTCCTCTTGATGAGCCGCTCTTTTAATTTACCAGCACCTTACGTCATTTGTTTTTTCGAATCGCGGTGGGTGCGTGAATAGCTTCGCCCTAATTTTGTAGTCAACGTTGACAGACCGTATCGAGATTCGCTGATTTTCTCATGATAATATCAATAATGCACGGAAATCACCGCTCAACTTGACAATATCTTTAAAGATCCAAGGGGTGCCAGTGTGATTTCAAGTTCAAGTTTACCCAAGAGTAAAATGCAGGAGAGCTCTCGTTGGGTTGATGCCAGAAAAATACGTTTTCTTAAACAACGATCGTGCTAAGTTAATGAAATTCTAAATGGGGTGAACTGAGCCTTTTATATAGAATCGACAACAGCAGCGTGGCGTGCTTTGCGATGTATCGATTGATCTGCAATTGAAACCCATGGAAAAAGATCGATAAACAGGGTGTTCACAGCGAACACCTTAATAATCGATTATTTCCCATAGCTTCAAATGGGGAAATATCGATAATCATGCTCATCATGAATTCGTCACCTTCCGGCCAAAATATCACAAACGCCATGCGACGTTTAAAAATTTCCGCCGCCATTTTATTTTCTTGCATAGAGAAATCGGTGGTTGTCTCTAGTCTGAGAAATTCACTGAATTTTATCGGCAGCACAAAGAAAATTTAGTGAAATTTTTGGACAACTTCGTTGAACAATTTCTCTGTAAAAAAATAAAATGGCGACGGAAATTTTGTAACGTCACATGGCGCTTGTATGATACTTTGGCCGGAAGGTGACGAATTGAGGAAATAAAACACGGGGGTTGGGACGCGTAGAGGCCAGGGGGGTGGACCCCCTAGTTTACATGAAAATACTTGACTCAAATGCCTGATTTGACTTTGAATATTGACCTTGAACGCACTCATATCTCTCGCCTGATCAATTTCCCTCAGAGCGGCAACGCTCGACGGATTGATTGGTATCGATCCCGGTAATTTGGTCGTAGGGAACGTCTTATTGAGACTTGGTCTTTTTAATGCGCTACCTTTCATTGGATGCATTATGTCCGAGCTAATTCGTACTTTCACACTTGTGTATTCTTTTATCTCGGCCCACTAATTCTTCTCGACTTTTGTTTCGGATCCTCTCACGGCCCCCAAGGGTGCACTCCGCCCGCACTGCTCCCGTGGGACCGATTCATTCTCACGGTCACTTTTCGCCCCGAAGAATGACTAATGAGATTTCGTCTACCGCTCCGATCCATTCTCGACTCTGCGGTTATGATTTTATCCGTAACGGAAGGAAATGTGTATCTTGCCTTACTATATTAAAAAAATGTAAGCCGTCTTTTGTGTGTACGTTTGTGCCGATTTGCTTTCTCATTGGTCGTTTGATTAACCAATCAGAAGACGCCATTGAAAAACTTCCGAAAATTTAAATTCCAAGAAATCGAGATAAAACGACGAAATCAGCATAATTCTTGATAAAATTGGATAAAGTGGAATGTAATGGGATAATTCAAGGTAGATCGGGACCAGTAAGTACAAAACAGGATAGATAGAGATAAAACGGGATGTATATCGATATTAAACTGGATAAAATGGAGGAATTTTAAGGATAGGGGAATAATTAGTACTCAAGGCAGAATATCCCAGCGGTATTTTAAGGAAACTATCAAGTTGATCGGAATATCCAAGCTGTGTTCCACGCAGGAAAGATGCCTGAGATGCCAGCGGGCTGATTGTTGAAATTGATAGACAAAGTGATAGACAAAGAAGAGATATTGAGTAGGGAGCAATCCTATCGGTTGAAATGGGTGGTTCCTATAGACTAAAGGAGAAAATGGTTAACTGACTATCGCGTCTCCCGTGGGTTGTCGTTAGTTAGTCTATTACTTACCTCCTTCGTCCATTGCAACCACCCGCTTCCACCAATAGGATGCCTCCATATTCATGTTGTTTTCTATGTCCATCCCTTTGTCTACCAATTTCAACAATCCCTGTTGTCTTCTATGTCTATCCCTTTGTCTACAAATTTCAACAATCCCCGTTGTCTTCCATGTCTATCCCTTCGTCTAACAATTTCAACAATTCCTGTTGTCTTCTATGTCTATCCCTTTGTCTACAAATTTCAACAATCCCTGTTGTCTTCTATGTCTATACCTTTGTCTACCAATTTCAACAATCCCTGATGTCTCCTATGTCTATCCCTGTGCCTACCAATTTCAACAACCCCTGTTGTCTTCCATGTCTATCCCTTTGCCTACAAATTTCAACAATCCTTGTTGTCTTCTATGTCTATACCTTTGTCTACCAATTTCAACAATCAGCCTGCAGCTGATGATCACCCTGTAGGCGGATCCACGGATGCTCGCCGGTGAGGTGTTGAAAATGACAACAAAAACACTTTAAAATATGTTAAATTTCACGCGCGAGGGGTCAGAAATTTGTATGCCGCCTCCGTGGGAGGTCATTAGTGGCCGGCTCGTCGTATAAATCTCAAGGGTCGTCCAAGAGAGCGCGCCCCCGATGCCTCCGTCGTCGTTGGGGAGCCATTTTTATCAATGAACTGGAGCGGGCAAGCGTGTGAAAGCCCCGTGAATGAAGCCGCGGGCACGGGACATAAAAAAGAGACATCAGTGTCCTGTCCTAACTTGCTGAGGAAAAACACCGTACGAGCTTCAGGACGTTGCCGAATATCCTCGAGAAAACATGAATTTTTGGAGTACAGTGGACTCTCGATAATTCGAACCTCGATACTTCGAAAACCTCGTTAATTCGAAGGAAAGTCTGTTTCCCTTGAAAATCTCTCGATAATTCGAAGAAATTCAATGCATTTTTCTTTCCTCGTTATTTCGAAATTTTTAAGCTGGCGCGACCCTCTATAATTCGAAATTGCTACAAAAATTCTCTCTGTGATTCGAAGTGTGGGAAGTAAATATGGTCCTCCCTCTATAATTCGAAATAAGACGGTACATTCACTCCACAATTCGAAGTCAACAGTTCATGTACCTGGGTGTCTGAAAGAGCTGATAGGATTGTCAACATGTAAAGAAGTCCTGTGAGTCTTCCTCGCGAATGTATTTATCCTCCAGTGCACTGGAAAAAAAGTCGCTTGGATCTTGAGTCCAGAATCTTAAAAACAAAGACAAGAAGAAATGATCTTGATTCAATCGGACTTTTTGCTTGAATCAAAAGGAAATCTGCCTAAATTAAGAGGCCATATTATAATACTCTTCGATTTAAGGAAAAATCGGATTGAATCAAGAGTATATTTTCTTTTCAATATTATTAAGAGTCCGGACTCTAGATCCAAGCGACTTTTTTTTCCAGTGTAGAGCATTTGCACGAAAAATTTGTCGTGCTTCATTTCGAAGTGCTGAGTTCGCGATATTTTTCACATTTTTTCTAAATAAGGAAATGTTTTGAAAAATAGATTTAAGAGTGAGAAAATGCCGACATCATTTTCTTATGACGTCACTAGCACGGAAAAAATGTAGTTGTTGATTAAACAATTTTTGAGCTAAAAAAAGTGTACGACATGTTTCAAAGTAGATTTTACAATACAATGAAATACTGTTCAGTTAGCTCTCCGCTATTATAAAATGTACATTTGAAACATATCGGAAATATTTTTTAACAATTTAATTGTTAAATTAGCAATCCATTTTTTTCCGCGTGACGGAATTTCCAATTTAAATACATGAACAACACAATTAGTACATACATATACATCTGCACTATAGCAGATTCATTTTTTTTGTCATATCTCTTCCAATAATCATCGTTCACTTTACATATCATCAGAGATTTGGCAACACCAGAATGTTCATACGGCGTTCTTCCTCAGGAGGTGGAAGGTGGAATCGGAGCGTCCTCGGTGGCCGGTGGCCGGTACGCCACGACCACATCACAGGCGGACACGGGTGTTAACAGCCTCATTTACCTAGCTCCTGTGCTCCCAGATACGGATGCGGCCACCGAATCGATTGTTATTGTCCCCTGGTGACAATCCGAATTTCCTCCCCGGACGTTGCCAGCTTTCAACCGAAAATGGATCTCTAAGCAGGGTAGAAAATTAACACTTTTTTTTGGATACAAATTGAAAATTCTTTCCAAAACCGATTTAAATGACTTGCTTTAATTTTTTACGCCATGATGGCCATTAGTCACCTAAAGATGGGCAGCCTGCCCGAAATGGCCATCGTGGAGTGAAAGGAAAGTCATTCAAATCGGTTTTTGAAAGAAATTCAATTTTTATCGAAAAAAAAATAGAAAAAAAAGTGTTCGTATGTATATAGTGCCGATAAAAGTCTTGGAAAAATTGTGCATTACGTTACAACATAGTAGAAAATGAACACCACCACGATACATGTTCTCTCATCAAAATGGGGCAGTGGCACGGAATTTCCGCTGATGATAGGACGATCACTCAGTCAAGTGGATCATTTGTTTATCTCAGAGACTTAAACGCAGAGTAAAGAAAAACAACCAATTTCATAAATGATGAAACTCATCAATGTCATAGGCGGTTCCACACACCTCGAACGGGGGAGGGGCGTATATGGGGGTCCGGGGGCTCCTCCAGTAAATTTTTAAATTTTTGAAGCATCTTTATGTAGTTTGAGTCAATTTCGTCATAAATAATTGCCAAATGTAAGCGTCTTTTCTTCCTCTTTCCTCCGTTCCCTCCTTTCTTCTTCCTTCTCCTTTGTTTCCTCGTTTTTTCGGGCAAACGGGGGAGGAGGACGGACCGATTAGACCGAGTCCTGCAGCGGACTGATTATTTAAATTGATAGACAAAGCGATAGACAGAGAAGGCACGGGGAAACTGGAGCGATCCTGGGTGGTTGTTATAGATCAATGAGGGAAAAGGTGGATTAACTACAGGGGTGGATGTTAGTTATTCTATTACTTACCTATTTCGTCAATTGCAACCACCCGATTTTACCAATTAGACCGCTCCATTTCCTCTTGATCTTCTTTTTTATCGCTCCGGCAGTGGGAGCCGTACTTACGGACAAATATAGATACGCCGTCCGCTTTTCGGGCTCAAAGGACGGAAATTCCGGGCGTAGCACCCGGAAAAATCAAAACTACGGCTCCAGCACCCGGAACTTTTGACCTCTGATCCAGGAACAGACGGTACGTCTACATAGCCCGCAACATTTTTTCAGTGTAGCAGGAAATTTGCACCGTAACATAGTGGATCGAGTCAATCAGTGAGGTTGGTCATTAAATTTTTGACTAAAAAAGCAAATTTTGACGTTCAGTTCGTCACATTTTAAATTTCAAAGGATAACCATTCCACGAGGAAACCAATGGGAATACTTTAAGAACCTCAAAGTTTTGTATAAACAGAGTTATTTGTTTTTAAAGATTCCAAATTTTGTCCGATCTCTCCTATCGACTCAATCCACTGTGCTTCGCGAATAAAGAAACACGATCCCGTGGTTCCACCATCACTGTGGGGAAAAACCATGTTAGAAATTGGTAACTTAACGTCGTACGACTTAACGTGACGAGTACCGAGGGCGTGGATAAAGCTGAGAAGCAGCATTTCTAATGACCCCTGAAAGGTGAAGCACTCTCTCCTGCAGGCCAGCGCTCTACGCGATGGGGCAACACGGTAACTTGGACCGGTGCTAGAGGGGGCCGGGGGACC
>NW_017547116.1:4548987-4586578 GCF_001854935.1 Bemisia tabaci
GTGAGGGGCCGCGGTTGGCGGCCGTGGGTGGTCAAGCTCGCGGTCGTGGCTAACTGTGACCAATTGACCAATCGCCGCCTCTGAATAACTACACCCGCATCCCGCCCAGCGGGCTCAGATCGCACCAGAAATTTGCCCACTCTACAGAAATATACATAGTCTCCCGGATGAAAGAATATGAGGCTATGTTAGGTGTTAGAATGTGTTTGTGAGTGGTTATAAAAACCAAGGGTATTGATGGCAGTGCTCCCATTCCATGTCCGTCAAAAGTTCCGGGACTCGGAACTTTTTTGTTCCAATTTCTCCCACTCCATGACCGTCAAAAGTTCCGGCAAATGCATAAGATTCGGAAAATTTTGGGAATTTCAAGAGCTTCGGAAAAAATTCAGGAAAATCTCAAAAGTTCCGGAATTTTGAGCAAGTTCCGGGAAATGGGAGCACTGATTGAATGATGAAATCCCCCCCCCATACCTTTTATGCATAAATAGACCGAGTTCATCGGAAAGGAACCAACCCAAATTAAGTCGAAATGATTGTGAGAAATAGAGGTTTAAAGTTTCATTCCTGCATAAGGCTCAATGTAGAAATTTAACTTTAACCCTCTTTTCACAAACTAATTTCTGTTTTCGACTTTAGATTTTTCAGACCATTGGCAGGAGAAAATAAAAACTAATAGTAAACTTGAAACTATAAATAAACCACTAGTGAAATTCAAAAACCTTATTAACTCTATTTGTTCAAAAATGTGGGTTGGTTCCTTTCTGATGGACTCTGTTCAAATAAGAGTAAAGATCAGGCGAGAGGGAAGGAGTTCTCACAGAAGTGAGATTCAGGGCTAAAAAATAATCAAAATGCATTTAAAATATATTACAGGCGTTTAAAATAAAGAAAATATTCTCACACCGTCTGAACCTCTGCCACCATTTTGTTGTTCAGGGTGTTGCACGAAATTCCACTCTTGCCATAGACCACAGAAATTTGGCGTCTGTGGTCGAAAATCGAAGTTTATTGTCAGAAGCAGGTTAGTTCTGTTGAGCGTTGAGTGGTGAATGTTGGTCGTCACTCAGCTGAAGGGGGAAAGGGGGGAGGGTGCCCCAATGTCGAATCAACGCGGAAAGTGCCGTAAATCCTCCATCAATCCACTTTATATGCTCTCTGATTCACGTTTGGACTCGGGTCGTTA
This sequence comes from Bemisia tabaci, assembly GCF_001854935.1. Taxonomy (NCBI): domain Eukaryota; kingdom Metazoa; phylum Arthropoda; class Insecta; order Hemiptera; family Aleyrodidae; genus Bemisia; species Bemisia tabaci. The sequence continues at coordinate 4,550,171 of NW_017547116.1, forward strand.
TTTTCCGTAACTCGGAATATTCCTGACAATTCTCGAAAACCTGGACCACTTCTCATGCGCCTTGTTCAATGAACGTTGTTATTAACTTGTCAATCTTAATAGTACCCCGGTGTTAAACATTTTCATGGATAAAAATTCAACGCATAAATAAAAGGTAAATTTTACATTTCTGTCTTCAAAATATTCTCATCGAGAGTATTCGATACAGAATATTTGTATGGCATTCAAGTCAGACTTTCATAGGGGTGTTAAGTCAAGACAGAAGTTCCTACAATATCTATTGGGCGAGAACGCATATTTGGTCATATAGAGTAGTGATAGGTGGAATTCATTCATTTCGCAATGAGTAACCAATATTTTTGGCTCATCAATCAAAGCAACGGTCTGGATTGGGAACTAAATACGTCACATTGCCACACACTTTACTGAATATACACTACCGTAAAAAAAAAATGAATTGTAGAAAAACGATTATCGTCCGCCGTGCATTGACGTCAGAAGCTTTAAACAAAGGTATCACAGATTAATCTATTCTGAATCTGTTAGGCTCCTCTCCGCCATAGTTGTTGAGCTTGTGCGCCATTTGAACGCGTATTCTTGATAGTATACTAGTATACTGGTATACTGGTATACTGGTATACTCCAGTATTCTAGCATTCAAGAGGCAGGTTGAATCAAAAAGAGCTAGCTATTGACTGAGCGTTTAAAATAATCTATCGTTTAAAGAAGTGAAAAACTTGGTGGTTTAGTGAAAAAGTTGGTTGAATTTCGACATGAGATAAGTACGGCATGGGAAAATAACTGAATTTTTTTTTTTTTTTATTCTTTTTTTATTACTGATTAATGGAAGAGCTGGTGAAAAACAACGCCTTTTTTATATCATTGATCAATTGATCATATTCATGTGTTTCCACGAATTGCGTGATGAAATGGAGACGACACAAAAACTCGTGGAAACATATTTAAAGCGCGCGTCAAGAGGGGCGATACTAGTGCGTTCACTAAAAACGTCGCATGATTATTCAAATGATGCCGAATATCTCTCGATAACATTTTAATTTTTATTTACGAAAGTTATGAAAATTATTCCTTGAAGCTTTCGGATCCTGTAGATTGGATTGCGAATAAAATTCTCTGAAAAATTGGAAAAAATTATTCATAAGTTTTCGATATAATTGGTATTTTATTTAAGGAGATATGGCAAGGCTCATAAAACGTTCTTTTTTTTTTGGCACGGCAGAAAAGAGAGAGACCAAGGGGCCAGTTGCGATGCTTGGTAGTTAGTGATATTGGGGTTGCCTTTTTTTCACCTTCATTTTCGGGTGAGTCACAAGAGCAAGCACACATTGACAAAGTTACCAGCTTTGAGTTATACATATGTGGATATATGATAGGAGATTAAATGAGAGAAAAGTACTGATTTTACAACGCTATCGGGCAACAATTTACATCGATATATTGAACGGATCTGTCCGATATCTCGATTTTCACTCACTCCCGTTGTATATAGATTCACTTTTGAATTAGGCGAGGCAACCTGTTTCGATTTCGATGGATATCTACAGTGTAAAAAATGACAAATTTCACTTTTGTGCCTGGTGCGCGACAACACGACAGCAATTTTTGCGTTTCTGACACTTGGAAGTACGCATCTCATCGATCGATCCCACGTCATCTTGTCACATTTGCATCAACTTACAGAAAAAATTCGCGTAATTGCGCCGGACGCAATTCCGTTCGAGAACTTTTTACACAAATATTGCCCACCTTTAGTCGTCATAAAAATGGAGGTTCAGTCGCATCGTACTTTTCACCTCAGCTGTCGTCGAAGTCCCGAGTTCGACATCACAGCTTTTCAGTGACCTAGAATGGGTATGTATTGAATCTTGAATTTATGTTTCTCAAACGCAATCGTTCGGCAGTTACTAGGCATTGTTTCACCAAGAAACGTGACAGCTTATAATTATCATTATTTTATCTCCAACTTCAAAATGACACACGCAAAAATAATTTTTTCAGTACCTATAAAACAAGATGTAAATTTTTGTGTTGATTGTGTGAAGGATTGTGATAATAGGAGTGTATTTCAGACTTTCCCGATGCGCTCATCGTGATTTTGAAGCCAATTCCTACAAGAAACAACTCCTCCTTTTGCTCTGGCTGAAGTTTATACGCAATAGACCCATAAGGTAGAACATTATTGAAGAAACATGATGTGTAACTTTCACAGAACTCATGGTTGATTTGAAATCAATCACTTGTTTTGTAAGAGTTAGATATCATGCTTTTCTTCGTCAAGTGCTTGAATCGGTGAAAGAAAATCATATATTGATTAGTTTCTTAAAGTAAAGAACCGTATGTATAGGTATGTTTTTAAATCTAAAAATCATTCTATCTTTTCCTAGTTTATCTCTCGTTTTACCAGCGACTTCTGTGCACGGTAATATCACTAACCATCGTCAGAGGCACCATCTTTAAAAAAGTCAAATTCGAAGGGGGTGACACAGTGATTGTCCCACTAATCCCTATACCGTTTGGACCGCTGATTGGCCCCTACCATAAAGTGTTCGCCCTATCCAGAACAGAACTGCTTCAGCTGAATCCCTCTCGCGGCAATATCTGGATGACTGAGATTAAGATAGTGGGTCGCAACTTTTACAAGTGAGTGAAGTTCCTTTTAAAAAGAATGTTTGAACTTATGATAAGAAATATTAGAAGAAACCTCAATACGTAAAATACAAATGCATGATGCTATGAAATATCATTTTATGAAGTGCATTTTATTAATTTAAAGAATGTTTTTCCATGGTAAGCAATCCGTTTTTATCTAGTTTTCTCTGTGAGTGTTCCACAATTTTGAACCGTTGTGGCTCTTGGTGTCGATGATGTAGAATCTATTCTTGTTCGGTTAAATCAGTTTTGCACATCAAAGGACGCATCAGAAAGATGTCAGAGCAAATACTACATGCTACGGACAAACGGCGTATGAACTACTATGTATGATTCGTGTTTAACATAGAAACTCATCAAGTCGCGCATCAAATTAACAAGAAAACGAGATTTGACGTTTTATAACTACATAAGACTTAATGTCAAGAAAGACGCTCAACCATTATTTCCAAGTTCAAAATAGTTTTTCTTGACTTGAATTTTTGACGGAAGAAAATTAACGATTGGTCGATTTCAAAACTAATCTCAACTCATTATTTTCCAAAATAATACGACTCGGCAGTCGGCACGTTTCTCGCGAACTCGGTCAAGAATACAGTGACGTTTTCTGACTAAGCTTTTATGGGCATAGCTTCAAAATTTCTACTTCTGAAAATTCTGCCACATGGGTATAGCTCCGTCCGACACTCCACTACACACGAACCCCCAACCTTTTTCAGGTTCCCTGAGCGCTACCAGCCAGCCGCTGCAATTAAGCCGGATCCTACAAGGCAACCAATTGGCCCAAAAGGTATCCTTTTGGCTCGAAGATTAGCGGGACTCCATCTGCCTTATCACTCGTTTACGTGTAACTGCTACCATTACACTGATTACTTGACCTACGGAAGGACCTTCGGCGAGAAATGGTCCACGTATCCCCCTATCAGTGATGCTTGCCCGCTCCACCTGAGGATAAACTCCACTACTAATGTTATTTCCAGGAGCTTTCAGTTGGAGGACAAAAAAAATAACAAGTTTCAGCTCAAATCCCTCAGGTTGCAGGATTTCCTTGCACTGAAAGAGTTTTGAAGTGATTCGACGCAGCGCCGGATTCAGGATTTTTGGGCCCAGGTGCACTGTGCAGTCTGTGGTGCGACCCCCCCCCCCCCCNAAAGTTTACCTCCTCGGAGAAGGGGGAGGGGGTGACGTTCCGAACTGACCCAGCGCAGGTGAGCAGTGGGCAATGGCGAATCCAGAGACAGCTTGGGGTGATGGCATCTGAATATATAGAGCGGGGCAATCTACATGAATTGGTATCTATTGTTGTCTACAAATCCTGGTATCCTCATTGTAAAGAATGTTTCATTTTATCTCATTCTGTTTTGGTGGATAACGGATTGCACATAATAATAAAAATTTCAATAAATTCAACCTCGAATTTCTTTGGAAGGCAGTGTACGCCTAAAGTATATGCAGGAAACGCTAAATGAGGGGACCTATTGTCACGCGGGTAATTTTGTATCCAACCATGCAAACTTCATAAAGCCATGCATACCTATTAAGTATAGACAAACTCTACATAGATGCTATTCAGAAATCATGTATTTTAAGGACCTTTTCTTGTAAGCAATGAAATCAGATGAGGGACAAGTAAAATTCAGAAGTTAACTCTATTTTTCGTCTGATGATGATTGATTAGCGATTTGTCGCGCAAAAAATGAAATAAAACTCGCTTAATGATGACTGATGAATGTTGGGGCGAACACTTTTCCGGGTGAGTTTTTGCAGATCAACAGATAAGGTTAAGATTGCTAAACCAATTGGTCAACTCTTTGGTCATGAGTCATTATCAAGGAAATCTGAGCGTCGGCTTCCGGAAGTAACTCTCACTTCGAAGAGAGATAACAGTGTTGAATAGTATATTATTTCTGTTGGTTGACGAATAAATCATATCTAAACGTCTCTTTAATGAACTTTAGTGCGCCTTCAATTGTTTGTCTATGCAGCAGGGACATCAGTTTAGCAGGCACAGTTATATTCAAGCTTTATAGGCAAAAACCATTCCGCCTTCAATTTCGGTGATGCAACACGTGTATCCGTTGAGTACGAGTAGTTGCATGAAGGCGTTCCATCTATTTCCAATCTCTCAAGTAAAAGAAAAAAAAAAAATTCAGGAAGAATATCAGGAAGTGCTCATTGCTTTGGTCATGAGTCATCAGGCGAACCTAAGCGTTAACTTTCGAAAGCAACTGTATACACGCAGTCTCTGATATATACATAGTCTCTGATATACAGTATCTGATACATGGATCACATTTTGCAATGAAGATCCACTATCTCTGGCTCTTCCAAAAAAGCACCTTCCTGCATAGGGCAACCAGTGGCATATACGTTGTATCTAAAACGAGCCAAACATAGTGGTTCCTCATTGCAAAATGTGGTCCACATAGTCTCTGCTGCTATTAGTTGAACGTATTTACGCCAAAAGGAACTATGTCTCACGCGAATTTTATGCACATAGTTCTGTTTAGCATAAATACGACCAGTTGTCCTATCAATACGGGGAAGATTCCATGAAATTATACTGACTATGAAAATGACTCATGCTCACTCATTTACCTCATTCATTAATCTCATCAAAAGTGCTCTTAGGTGTGCATTGCGTGCTCTTAATAAACAACAATCCAATCAAATTCCACACCGATTTCATAATCAACGCGGATTGCTAGCAGCGCCTGGATTCTTCAGTCTACATGCAATATCGGCTATCACTATCGATATTTTTATAATCGATAAAATACATTACTGGTATCGGGTTTTATGGATCGAGATCGATCGATCGAGGATTCAATAATCGATCCGCTGGCGGACATGACGCGGGTTCCGTTTCGTGTTCAATCATTCCCTATTGTCTCGCTGCTCGGTTCATTTAGAATTGGATCAATGTTTGAAAGCAGTACTTGGGAGATTGCAACCTTAGGGTTCAAGAGAGCTTTAGTCTCTCACGACATGATTGATAACTTTAATAGAGAATTTTTAGGTGTCTGAAATTTCGGGAATTTCATCTTTAAAATGAAATTGCTAAGAGAACTTAGTACGAGGATATCATTGGTTTCTAAATTGGACTATTATTTAAGAAAATATGAGCAAAATAACCTAATCTGCTTCAATACATGTGTTTAAATGGAAAGTGCCGCCAGATGACGTCATGAGGCTGTATATTTTCTCTCTTTTAACTCTATTTTCTTCAATTTCCCACGTTAGAAAAAACTTTATGAAAAATATCGCGAAATCAGCTCATTAGGCACTCCCAGATGAAGCAATTAAATTTTTGTGTGCAAATTCTTCATTCTCACTAAAGTATCCTATATATTAAAATGCAAAGTTCCGAATCTTGGGGCATTAACTTTGAGAGAACCACCGGACCGATTTGCGTGATCTTTTTTTTAAATGAAAGCCCCTGAGCTGTAGATTTGCAGGCTGTGATCGTTTTTTCGATTATCTCAAATTTTCTCCCATAATTTTCTCAAATTTTCTTCGATGCATTAAAACGGAGGTCCGAATCTTTGGACGTTAACTTTGAGAGAACCACCGGACCGATTTGCATGATTTTTGTTTTAAATGAAAGCCTATGATCTGTAGATTTGCAGGCTGTGATCGTTTTTTCGATTTTCTCAAATTGTCTTACTTTTATCGACGAGTGAAGTTTAGCCGGGCTCAAATTTTCTCCCATTTATTCAGACTAAAGTCCGCATGTTGGGACATTAACTTTGAGAGAACCACCGGACCGATTTGCATGGGGTTTTTTCTAAATGAAAGCTTCTGATCTGTAGATTTGCAGGCTGTAATTGTTTTTTCGATTTTCTCAAATTTTCTTACTTTTATCGACGAGTAAAGTTCAGCTGTTTCGAGCGGTCATCTGGCCGCTACCTGCTTGCCCGTCCCTAGATACCCCCTCTAGGGTCTCAGCCACCCCTCCCACCACGTTCTTTCGGCTATCTCCGTTTTCTTTCGTATAGCTTTCCTCCCACCAACCTCAAAGAAGGTTTGGGTCGCATTGTCGTTCGTCACTCATCACCACCCACATTCCGTCGCAATCTCTCGGCTACTCCGCTTCACCACTTCTTGATAGGCATCCTGGCGGTTTGACTGACCCTGACTTATTAACTGCAGCGTTGCGCACACGTATTGCTAACAACATGTATTGTTATGGACATTTCATTCTTATTTGTTCTTTTCTCTTTACAACTTTGTTTCAAATTTGCTTGATACTTCGTTTCTTCCTCTCTCTTTATTTTGTTGGTCGGTCGACTACGTTGATCGGCTTTTTGCTATTGAAAACACATTAAGACTTCATGAAATTTCAATATCATCATTATTGATCTTCCGGAATTGCTTCCAATCAACCTGAATCTTCAAGGGTCGAAGCCTGACTCTCCTCCCCCTAAAACTATGATTCCATGATTTCTGCCGTTAACCCAGAGCAACATCAAATTATTTCTGAAATAATTAATCTCATCCAAAATCCATCTTACTCGCGATTTTCATTGATGGTCCAGGAGGATCGGGAAAAACTTTCGTTTAAGAATGTCTTACTGCGTATTGTACAGAGGAAAACTTAGACGTCATCTCCGTTGCTTGGACAGGTATCGCCGCATCGTTGCTACCTAACGGTCGGCCGGTTCATAGCAAATTCAAAATTCCTTCGGTTCTGAATGAGAATTCTGTGTCGAGTCTGACGGTTAGCTCAAGAGAGGCTGAGACTATTCGAAAAACAACGATCATTTTTTGGGGGGAAGCTCCCATGGTTATCACGCATGCTCTGGCATGCATCGACCGACTTCTTATTTAGAGAATGGGTAATGATATCCCTTTTCGAGGAAAAATTGTCGTCTAGGGTGGTGATTTTAGACAGGTTTTACCCGTTGTTCCGCATGCTTCTCGCCAAACATTGGTGCAAAATGCAATCAAATTCTCACCACTTTGACCTCTTTTCAAAATCAGAAAACTTACTCAAAATATGAGAACTTTGCAAGACGAAGCGGAGTTTGCAAAATTTTAACTCGAAATAGGTGATGGTGTTTACCTTTCTGCTAAAAAAGGCCATGCCGGAATTCATTGATTTACCGACAAGCAGTATTACTGAAAGGAATTGATATTATTACTGAAATTTATGGAAAATATAGCTTCCTCATGTTCGAACGTAGATTTCACAAACTGCGCAATTCTGGCCCCTAAAAATAAGCATTGCAATGAAATTAACGACAAGGTTGTTGAAGTTCTTTCAGGTGTCTCTAAAACGTACTTCAGTGTTAATAGGCTCATTGTAGAGGAAGAGGGAGAGGCTCTCAATTTTCCCCTCGAATTCTTGGACAGTCTTAATCTTAGTGGCTTACCACCGCATAAACTCACACTTTTGGAGGGGGTTTTTGTCATGCTTTTAAGAATTCTCAACGTTTCCAAAGGTTTATCGAATGGTGCCCGATTGATCGTCTGGAAACGTTATGAAAAATGTCTTGATTTGCAGGTCATTTCCGGCGAGAAGGCCGGTGAAAGAATTTCACTGCCAAGAATTGATTTGTCACCTGCAGACTCCTCTCTCCCTTTCTCTTTTAAGAGGCGACAATTTCCAATTCGCATTGCGTTCTGCATGACCATCATCAAAGCTAAGGGTCAAACACTGAAGCGAGTCGGCATTTATTTACCCCAAACAGTTTTTGGCCATGGTCAACTATATGTTGCACTCTCACGAGCTACATCGTACAAAAATTTTGAAGTCCAAATTCTTCCCAAAGGCAACCGTACGAAAAACATCGTGCACAAAGAGGTGCTTCGATCTTTTATAAATCCCAAAAGCCTCATAGTCATTAGAAAATTATCAAAAAATAAAAATAAAAAATAATTAAAAAATAACACAAAAAAAGGAAAACCAATAATGCGAGCTTTTTATAACATTTTTCGGTAGAATGGCAGTCTCCGCCCTGTAACGCAGAGAGGCAGTTAAATTCCTTGATCTTTTGCCGCAGAATCATCATCATTATTAAATAGATTCAACTAATCGCTCCCATTCCAAATAAGCTACCGCACCACTATTGCTAGCTGTGGAGGGCGCCCGTAGGGCGCCCGGAGCAGCTAGTTCTTAATAAGATACAAAATCCAACTTACTTTAGATTTTATACGAAAATTAAAACGTAGAAGAAAATAAAAAATTTTAAAAAAAAAAAAAAATAAAAAAAAATAAACGCCCATTTTGAGCAACGACAAAGGTTACTGAGGTGATATTCATCGAACCCGGATTGTTTTCATCTTGGGTTTCGATATGATGTTTTAATTACTTCAAGTTTGATTATCTGCGTTGGCCGAGGTGGTCCTCGGCCAGGCGCGCGCTCTGCATAGGAACAGGAACTTGAGCCAGAAGTACCTCTCACTAAGTAAGAACCGCGTTCAGAGTAGCCGAATTTCGGAGTGAAACCGCATATCACAATCGAGCTGTATGAGAAAAAAGCTAATTTCCAGCACGGTCTGGCAACCACGATCGCGCAACTCCAATGGAAACCCTAGGCACATAAGTGGTTTTTCCGCAGCCGACAGAGAAGTAGATGAGTTATGGTTCAGCTTCGGCTAGCGAGTCATTAGGAAATGAGCGCAACCACCAGCGACAAAGCCAAATTGCCCTGAAAATACCCCCAAATATCCTAAAGAAATTTAGGTTTAGAATATATTTGGCAATAGTGACGGAATCAAGATGTTCGATTCTTTCGCGCCTCGAACTAAATCACGAGATGCAACTATGTTTGACGAACATTCGTGTGCGATTCGCCTGAATTCATCACCGATGTTGCCAACCTCTGCATGTTTGACTGTCCTTAAAAAAAGAAACTTCAGGCAATGACATTAAAAACTAAGTAATTGATACCGGACCATACAGGAATGAAAGTTTCCTACTCGAATTTGACCGTACTATATAATAGAAAACTACATCGGGTTCTTCTATTAAATCACCTTTTTTTATAAAGAAACTAATGGCATATACGTTGTTTCCGAAATTAGTCAAAAAAGGTAGTTTCATATGCAGTCTACCGACTTCACGCTTAAAGAGGAGAGGGGGTCTGAGTTCGTATAATACCGTGTGGAAATTAGAACCGCAAGCTGATATTTTTCAAAACTCCTCGATAGTTAAAATCAAAATACCGTCAATAAATACCGACTTTTTTATATAAAAGGCACGTGGTGTCATTTTGCAAGGGGGTGGAGTTTTTGGCGCAGAGTAATTTATGAAAGGCCCTGAAGTAATAACACTTATGTACATCTCGTAAAATGAATATTTGTTTTTTAAAAAAAAATCAAAATTGGTTACGCGGTTGAAAGTTTTACGTAGGCAGCACTTAGAAAAATCGTATAAGATCCGAATTTAAGAATTCTATACATACTGAATTGGACCGCACTAAGCGGAAAGGAACCAAGCCGCATATCAGTTACTGCTAAAAACTGGGCAATTTATTTTCTTACATGAAGACGGTTGTGCGGATTTTTGTGCAAATTTCAGGGAATTTTCTGGATTGTACGAAGCAAACTCCGTAAAATTTTCGAAGGAATCCGCATAAACGTGATCTTGTAAAGAAATCAAATTGCCCAGTTAAATTTGGAAGTAGCTGATGTGGCTTGGTTCCTTTCTGCTGAACGCGGCTCAATTGCCACCCGACCACCCACAAGAGCTCTCTCGCACAGAAGCTCCTACAACCCAATGGAAGCAGTGGCGTGGCGTGAATTGCGATGTATCGATTGTTATGCCATTTAAACCTATGGTAAAGAATCGATTATTAAGGTGTTCCCTGCGAACACTCTATTTATCGATCCTCTTCCATAGGTTTAAATGGCAGATCATTCGATACATCGCAAAGCACGCCACGCCACTGACGCCAATTGCGAAACTCGGTCCAACTATCGCCGAGGCGTTATCAAGAGCGTTATCATCAAAGGGAGCGCGGTTTAATCAGAAAAGATCACTCAACAGCAAGTGGCGGGCATTAGAGGTACTCGAGGAGGGCTACAAAGTCCTCGGGCAGGGCAGGAGAGGGGGACTGGATTCTGGATCGTCGACGGATACACTTAAGCAACAATAGAAAGTGCAATTGCATTTGAAACTATGCCGCCGATAACGTTGCTCCTATGGCGTGAGGGCGTATGTCGATTTCCGCATGATACCCAAAAAGCATGAATTTACATGTAAGACAGGGCTCACTTGGAAGATGAAATACGCCCTTATACGTCAGAGGGGCGGCGATAAGTGTGCACTAGTTGAGAAGGGGAGGGATCCGCGGATTCCACCGTGTATTGCTGGCTGCGTCGGCAATGCCGTCGGGGGCGATACCCGTATGTCTTTTAGTGATTTTCCGAATTGTCTTCTGAACAGCGGTGCCGGCATCGATAATCCTCGTGTTATCAGTCCTTTTCTCTCTTCTCTTTGTTTTGATTTTCTCGGCCATCATGTGGATTGCATTTTGCAAAAAAGAACCAGGAGCATTGCAATGTTGCAAAGATTGTGCAACTTCTTTTGCCTTGGAAGAAAAACCTGATTATCCATTAACAGTTCCTATTTTGCTTGCTAAAAACTGTAAATTTAAGACAAAAATTCCCATGTAAATTTCAAATTTTTTCATGATTTCAATATTTTTGATGCGAGGGGTGAAGTTGCACAATCTTAGTATCATTGCAATGCTTCTGGTTCCTTTTTGCAAAATGCAATCCATGTAGTCTGCAGATTTCTATTTGGAATTATAATATTTTATTTTTATTCTTCCGACTGAAAATAGCTTAGTTTTGGGCCGAAACGTCTTGGGTTGTTTGTGTGTAATTTTTAGCCTTGTTTCCTGTTTTTTCTCCTATGTTTTTGATATCACCATTGTCACGAGCTGCTGTTTTAGAAACTTTAACCTATAATATCCGTAAGCTGGCGTGATTCAGGCGTCGGGTGTAGACTGTAGAAAGGGCAGTTCTCGGTTGCGATGTCTCAAAATCGTCACTGCTAATTCGTATTTTAGAGAGGTAACCAAGGGATGAATTTTCCGAAATTTTTCGTCTTCAGTATCGTAAAATCATGAAGAAACCTTGGTAAATACTTCAACGAATTACACGCAATTTGCTTCAATTTGCTTACAAATTCTGCCGTGCTAAGGAAGAACACCGTACGAACATTCGAGAGTTGCCAAATTTTCCTTGATAAAACATGTATTTTTAACCACATTCATTCATATTTTTCCTTGAAATTTTTAGATATTTTGAATTAAATTGCCTACAAAATTGTCTGAAATTTTTGGAAAATAATACTCGTAATATTACCAGTAAATTCGGTTTTTATAGGAGGAAACTTGGCAACGTCTAAAGGTTCATACGGTGTTCTCCCTTAGCACGGAAGTGTAGCAGTAAATTTGATCACATCGAAATGTTCATAAAGCATTCTCCCATAGCGCGGCTGTGTAGAGGAAGCTTATGGGCTTCACTTACCTCCACCACAGTATTTTTTCCAACTAGAGTGCGCTTGCTCGCACGATGCATAATGCACAGTGACGTAGCGTAATTTCCGATATGTCGATTGATCTGCTATTTAAACAATTGAAAAGGATCGATAAACTGAGTGTTCGCAACGAACACCTTAATAATCGATTCTTTACCACGGCTTCAAATGGGGAAAGTCGACAATCGATCATTCCCGCCTCGCCACTGATAATGCATAAGTTAATAAAGAGGCCAAATGAGCTAGAACGTTAGGAGAGCCGTCTAGCCATGGACACACCTCTCCGCGGGCAAAAAATTAGGGCCGTAGACTAATTAAAATTCACATCGATCAAAGCGGGACAGTTTCACTGCCGTGCTAAGGAAAAACACAGTATGAACCCTCAGCCGTTGCCAAATTTCTTTTGACAGATCACAAATTTTCGGGAAAATTTGTAAACAGTTTTCTCCAGATTTTTCAGAGAATCGTGTTCCTGATTTGATTTAAAAGATCTGAAAATTTCAATGTAAAATAATCATAACTTTCTTTAGAAGTAAACTTTTTCCAAGAGGAAATTTTGCAACCTTCGAATGCTCATACGACGTTTTTCCGTAGCGCGGCAGTTGAGTCCTCGCACCTCGAGCTTCAACAAAATTGCAGTGCGTTTTCTTGCTTCCAAGGCTTTGTGCATGATGGGGAGCTATCGCGAGGAATCGAACACGAAGGAAAACTAGGCATAATTTTGAAGGCATCATTGAACAATTCAGGGACAAAACTCAGGCGATTTTAATGAAAATTTCTCTGAATTTTCTATGTGCTGCCGATAAAATTCAGTGAAATTTTTGAACGGAGTCAACCAAAAACTTCTAAGTATTAAAATAGAATAGTGGCGGAAATTTTGAAACGTCGCATCACGCTTGTGCATGATACTTCTGTTGGACGGTGAGGAAATGTAGGTATGTCTCGTTCGCTTTATCACATCCAGGTAAGTCAGTTGCCAAAGAGATTATAATGAGGAAGTTCTTCCATAGAATAGACATCGTTGCTATGATTAGTCCTTCAGAATCACATGAGTCACCAACGTTTGTGACCTACTCCCCCCCCCCCTTAATGCCACCACATACTATACATCCGAGATGTGGTCGAAATATTCTCAGTGAATTTTTATGCTCACACGTTGAACGATGAAGAGCACAACGAGTTCTGAGGAATCCTGAGATTTCTGCCTCTTTCGTCTTGAGACAAAATCACACGCGCACAGCCCAATTGGACGTATTTCTAGCCAACGGAACTATGAGCATTAAGACATGAGCCCTGAGACTCATAAGATTATATGCATAATAGAGCTCACGTCATAATACATACAGGTCTGTTTGGCAGAAATTCGTCCGATTAATTTGTCTCAGCTTCGCCTGATTGCATCCTAATATCAAAAGATTTTACAAAGAAATAACGATCTGGCGCCATTGCTCAGTTTGATATGTTTCTGCTTTGACGTCAAAGCAGTTTTACACTGCATTAGAGTGTAAATGAACTTGTTACAAACTTCAGCTAGAGCAAAAAGAAGGGTCGTTTTTTACTGAAAATGGCTAAAAATTACGATGAGCGGGCTGGGAAAGTATAACTTGTTCAACGGTCATCGAGCACTTTCAATCGGGCCGGTTATTCAATTGTGAAGTTGGTTTAATATTCTAAATGTAATGAAAGTGTGCGAGAACTTACAAATAACTGAATTATCCGCCGTAGCACTTTTATTACATCTAGAATGTTTAATCAACTTCACATTTTTTTGGTGCACCAATAGAGTTTTTTTGGTGCACCAATAGGGTTTTTTGGTGCACCAATAGGGTTTTTTGGTGCACCAATAGGTTTTTTGGTGCACCAATAGGGTTTTTGGTGCACCAATAGGGTTGTTTAGTGCACCAATAGGGTTTTTGGTGCACCAACAGGGTTTTTGGTGCACCAATAGGGTTGTTTAGTGCACCAATAGGGTTTTTTGGTGCACCAGTAGGGTTTTAGGTGCATCAAAAGGGTTATTTAGTGCACCAGTAGGGTTTTTTGATGTTATGATACGTAGCAAGAAGCGAAAGAAGACGTTACCTCTCTGGAGGATGATGCTGCTGTGGGGGTTCTTGTTTTTAGTCTCCATGGTGGAGCAGTTCCAGCGATTGTCTTTGAGCTGGAATTTGCACTCGTCAACGGCCATGTGGATTCCCTCGACGGCGGCCATGATGACGTCAGGGTTCCTGTAGCAAAGCGCCAATTGCTCCTTACTCATTCCAGGGAGAACTTTGCACACGGCGGAGCCCACTGGAAATCGCTCAACGAACAACCTGCTTTCGCCGACCCTGAAACAGACACAAAAGCATCTATAGCGCCAGATTTCAAGAAGTGAGAGTCAGAGACAGCGCATGCACAAAGAATAAACTCAAAGCAAGCCAAATTTCGTGTTGATTTTGTCACGGTTTGTGGCGAATTTAGCGCAGAAAACGATAGAGAGACTGAGCAACCTCAGAGTCAACTAAAGGCTTGCGTTATTTTGTGTTTAAGGCCCAGATACACGAAGAAAAAAACTTCGTGCATGGGACCCGAAACTGAGGTCATATGGATCTCTGAAGTTTTCGGATCTCGCGCATCCGAAAATTTGAGGTCCAGCTGACGAAGTTCGGGTCAGACATCTGAAGTACTTACGTACATACCAAGGGGTTCGGGTCACACATCTGAAGTATCCGGTACATACCTAAGTCCTAAGTACTTTAGATGCCTGACCCGAACTTCGGCAGGTGGACCTCAAGTTTTTAGATGCGTGATCCGAAAACTTCAGAGATCCATATGACCTCAACCTTGCACCAATAGGAAACTAGGATTTCGATCACTCGTTGTCGAGCTATCGCAATCCTCCTCGTCAATTTTGCACGCAGTTGAATTTAAAATATCTGAAAGTTTCAAGGGAAAATATGCATAAATATAGTAAAAAATACATGTTTTAGAAAGGAAAATTTGGCTACTCTCGAATTTTCATACGGCGTTTTTCCTTAGCACGACAGCATTAATATCTTTATCCGTGATCTTGTTTTCACTCCTACACGCACCTTTGTGTTAAAGCGGCGGCTCAAAAGTGCGCAACGCGATCGCATGGGGTGGGGTCGATAAGTAGCCCGGAGGGGCCCACCTCCCAGCGCGCACCCTGATGCACCTGTTACCTGCTCGGAGCGTGCGTTGGGTGATACGCGTTGGCAACAGGCGGAGTGGGTCGCTACTAATAAAGATCCTCGTCAGGTTCCCACGGGTGATGCAGCTCCCGAAAATTAAATCGCCCAGCGCACAGCGGCGCGGCATTCCGATGCCGAAAGACTCAGGTCCAAGAATGCGGCCGTTGTTCTTGGACCCGGTCTTTTTTAATCTCTCCTCAGAGCCCCCCTCCCCCCCTCCGCCCCGCGCGTTTGCGAGGCCGGAAAAAGTTCACCGAGTTATACTTTCCTCCTCCGACGCGGCTATGTGAATTTGTTTCGGGAATTCGTCGCTCTCTGCGTGCGAAAGCCAGTGGCGTGGCGTGAATTGCGATGTATCGATTGTTATGCCATTTAAACATATGGAAAAGGATCGATAAACAGGATGTTCGCAGCGAACACCTTAATAATCGATTCTTTATCATAGGTTTAAATGGCATAAAAATCGATACATCGCAATTCACGCCACGCCACGCCACTCGAAGTAACGTGACTCCTTTTTATCGGTGCCAAATTTTTGCTTAAAATTTGTATTTTGAGGGGTCGATAGACGATCGAATCAAGAACCAACTTCGATCGATATAGAGCAGCTTTGTAGCTGTCGATCACCATACAACTTTCTTCATTGATCAAAATTGGACGGC
Source organism: Bemisia tabaci (assembly GCF_001854935.1). Classification (NCBI taxonomy): domain Eukaryota; kingdom Metazoa; phylum Arthropoda; class Insecta; order Hemiptera; family Aleyrodidae; genus Bemisia; species Bemisia tabaci. The sequence continues at coordinate 4,566,187 of NW_017547116.1, forward strand.
CCGCCCAGTTTTAATCCAAATGGAGTGTCGTGTATTCAGTGCTGCCTTTCCCCGGAATCGATTCCAAAATTCGGAACTTTTCAAATAATCGAAACTTTACCTGAAATCTCCGAAATTCCCGGAATTTTCAGCTTTTTCGGAAAATATTCCCGGAATTTTTGAGTCTTTTTTCAGTTTGACCATTGTTCTTTCTTTCTTTTTTTTTTTTTTTTTTTTTTTTTTTTTTTATCAAATTTGATCACCTTCAAAACTAAACCCGGGCGTATTTAGGAATTTTTTCCCGGGACTTTCGAAAAAATCGGATTTTATCTCGGAATTTTGGGAAATCGGATTTAACTCCGAGAGCCCCGCAATCTTTGATAAAATGGCAGCACTGGCATATTTCATAATTCATAATCTTTTGCTGCACGAAAGAATTCTAACTAATTGTTGTCAATGATAAACCGTGTTTTTCCCTCCATTTCCTACAGAATGTCGTCAAACGTTTGGTTAAAAGGAGTAAGGTTGTGCTGCAGAAGTGTAAATACATTGCAAAACGCGTCAGCCAAGTCCAACAGCAAAAGTTAAATCCGAAAAATTGCAGGCAAGAGGAAAAAACCAAATATTCCGTGGGAGGGACGAGTTCAGCTGCTCTGAGCAGCGTGAAAGCGCCTTCAATTTCATTCGATACAAACCGCGCGACACTCAAGCTCGAATAGTTGCATCTTATCAAGCGACGCGACACGTCACAGCGACAACTAAACAAATTGGTGCATGCGAGCATAACATATTGTTATACTGCCGTGTTGAGGAAAAACGCATTTTGAACCTATAGGCGTTGCCAAATTACCTTCGGTAAATCACGAATTTCTGGAAAAATTTGTAAATATTGATCTTCCAATTTTTCAGATAATTTTGTTTGCAATTTCACCTCCAGCTCTTGAAAATTTATCGGAAAAATATTCATAACTTTCCTCGAAAATAAACATTATATCGAAGGAAATTTGGCAACTCTCGAATGTTCATACGGCGTTTTTCCATAGCACGGCAGTATATTCGACTACCTGCAAGTTGGCAGCATTGCGTAGGAGGGCTCTTAATCCTGTTTGTCATCGAGTGCATTACAGAGCGACCGGTTCATTCAGTTTTCTTCGGCCCTCGTTTCCATAATGACAATGATTTTTTTTCACGGTGATTTTTTCACCATGCGTAGCGAGCTCTGGCACGCCCCCACCCTCTCCGCCCGACTGTTTGGGCCCTCGCTGCTATTATCGTATCAATTTTTGACGATGTATCCGAGCGTGTTCATTGATCCTTTTATCGGTTTTCGATCTGGCTCGCTACTTTGTAATGCTAAGGAGAAACGTCGCATGAACAATCGGACGTTGTAAAATTGGACTACATTTTTCAATTTGGAACTATAAATTCTAGCCCGGTTTAAAAACAACGTATGTGTCATTAGTTTCCCCATGCACAAAAGTGTTTTTTCAGATGAGACAGATTTTATAGCTCCAAATTGCAAAATGCAGTCCAATTAGTCGTTTTCGAGACATAAAGCCTGGATACTTGCTCAAATTTCCATCAATTTCCGATGTAATGCTGACTGGTGCGCACCACCTACCATCAAATTTTTGCATGACCGCAAAAATTGATGGCAGACGATGGAACTGTGGGTCTCATCCGTCATCTGATTTCCACACAACGTTGCTTATTTCATGCTTATTTCAATCGGCACGCTGTTTTAAATAATTTTAAATACCAACTTAGATAACATTCGACCGCCATTTTTGTTATATTTTGATTGGAAATTGACGGAATTTTTTATTTCCCCATTAGAATCCGTGTTAAAGAATCTATTATTAAGGTGTTCGTTGCGAACACCCTGATAATCAAACCTTTTCAAAAGGTTTAAATGACGGATCAATCGCAAAACACGCCACGCCACTGACGTAGAATCGATAGTTTTTCATGGATTTGAATGGAGGAAATCCAGAATTGCCAACTCACGAGATTCAACGCTGAGCACGAGGCTTCATCATGTTGTCGTATCGAGGAAAAACACCATTTTTACAAAGAAACGTGGTGTACTTAGGGCTCTTCGACCATCCACCGCGCAACAGTGAGTTCTCTGCTCGGGCATGGCCTAATGCAGAGTTATACGTCCTTTAAATAGGATTACCGAATCAAAAATCCTCACAAAGCTACATTTAGAGGGGGGAGCGGGAGCTTCTCTCTACTTATAACAATCTCATTGAAAGGCGCTCCGAAATCCTCCTGTTGATAGAGAGCACAATTTTGATCTGATATCCTTTGAGCTCTTTGGGAGCCGTTGCTTTCTGGACAAATTTTGTCATCTTGAGCTCAAAGAATCGCCTACTCGGCCGCTTCCTCAAAAACATCAGTCGAGGATCTCTTTAATGTTTTGACCTCCATTCGATGAATGGAGAATGGAAATTCAAAACGTCCTAAGTCCCATCAGATGCCGCTGAGATTGTAGGCCTCGGTGAAAGATTTTGAATGTACTACGATTCAACCCTAAGTTTTGGTCAAAATTTTAGGATAATTAGGGGTACTCTCGGGCCACTTCATCCCCGTTGGATAAAGGAAACTGTTGCATAATCCTCATCATCCAACGTCGTTTACGATGTTTTGTATTTTTACTGTTTGGGTTTTCCCTCTCACGACGTAATGCAAGCAGAAACGCCATGATGGACCGAGAGGAGAGTTTCCTTTTTATTACAGCTCGTGTTTTTGGAAGGATTTTCCTTGTATTGAATTGTATTTCGTGCAGATTTGAACGGTCACAGCCTGGTTTCTCTTTTTTTTGAACAATAATTGATTCCTACTAAAAGTGATTGGAAAAACAGTAAAGTTCCCTTTTTTCATGGGGCATTTTGAAATGAATCAATGAGTTTTAAAAACTGAATCAGCTTTAATTTAGATCCATAATGTCTGGTTTTGTGGTGATTCCACGCTCAAGTCCTGGCACGTATAGAAGAAGAAACATGAAATAATGTAGATGCTACCTTGGGTATGCAAGACATTTTCTTTTGATTGTTTTATCAAGCAGATCCGTTCGACTAAATGACCAAGTGCCCCCGCCCTTGATCGAGTCTCTGTAGAAAAACTACACAATAAAATGATCGACGGGTTGATAATTGTTGATACAACTATATCAACTCTGAGGAGATGTTTTTGCCTATCTGTCTAAAATGAAGGCGAATCATTAACACTGCTCTCAGATCGTATTCATAAGGATATAACAACGGCGATTTTGCCTTCATTTTTGTGGGTGTCTTCAATATGCAGTTTTTCGTTGCTCTTCAATGAAAATGTATGAAACGTTTAAGTAAAGTATGGTAAAAAGCAACAACTCTATACCTAATTTTGGACTCGAATAGACTTCAGAGTGAAGTTAATCAATATCCCGAGAGCATTTCAATTTTCAACGTTGAAACTTCAGGAACGTGTGTCTCTTTTGATGCCTTTTAGAATCTCCTTTCTAGTCTCTCATTTTATTTTATTATACGTGAATAAACCGAAGGTATCTCTTGAAATTTAGACAGGATATTTTCCACACAGAAAAGAAAAATTGCTGCAGTTTTCAAGAGAGGACATCGATCGTTTCTCCATTTAAGAAATGAAGTATGACAAGAAGTCTGCAACGTCGCAAACTGACATAATGGCCGATGGCTTAAGCACGACACCACGTATCTCCATTGCGGCGTTTCAAATTCTTCGCTCCTAGTTTATTTTTCCCCAAAAGAGACAAATCATCTTTGTTCAGCTTGAAATTTTGACAGAATATTCTACTAACGCATGCAGAGAAAAAAAAATCAAGGAAGTTTTCAAGAGATACATACATACGAGTCGCTGTTATAGCGCTCTTTGGCGCTTTGCGACACCTAATCGCCACAAAGCTCGGTCTTCCCACAGGTTATCAAGAGATTACGTTGACTAATTTCTCAAGAAAAAAATGTATAATAGGAGGTCTACAACGTTGCAAATGAAGATACGTGGTTTCGCTTTTTGGCCTTCGATACGTATTCCTACAGACTCACCGTATTTATCATAGTATGGTAGATAACAGGGCCGGATTCACCTACTTGTCGCCGCCCATGGGCCGCCTGGATTTTGCCGCCCCCTTCTCATTCGTTTTGAAACATCAATAGAAACCATCAAGTGAACGAGCAGCGGGGAGGGGTGCATAAGACGCGTTTACTCGTGTTGGAGTACAACATTTTTTGCGAAGTCCTGTCAACATTACCAGCAAAAGTTCACGGAACTTTGCGCGGAAGTTAAGCTCCGTGAACCTCTCTCTATGTGAACAAGGCCTTCCATTTATAAGAAATGAACGAACAAATTTTGAAAGAACAAACTGACCGCACCGTGTTTGACGCAATGCGTGAAGTATTCATGCAGTCTTGTAGGCGCTATGCGCTTCACGCCGACCGCTGATGACCGCACTGTGTTTGACGCAATGCGTGAAGTATTCATGCAGTCTTGTAGGCGCTATGCGCTTCACGCCGACCGCCGCGCCGCGCCGCCGCTCCGTTCCAGGTTAAATTGCGTGTTTGGTTTCTCTCTTAACTCGACTAATGGACCACTAGACAAGGTACGAAATTATGCAATCTGATACATGTTTCTTAACCAGAATTTCACGTAGAAAACGATTCACACAACGAAAATTACGGAAACCAACTCCTAACGAAGATATTAACGTTTTTATTTCACATTGGTTACGAGGAATTTGAACTGCCCGCTCACAAGAAACTCAAAACTCTACGTGAGTCAAATCGCCCACTACAACGGTTTCAGCAAGCTTCTCAATCGAGCAATGTTCATTTTCCATCATGTGTTGTTCAAACTATTAGCAATTTGCTATAACTGAGCCAAAGCGTCAAGATTGAGGCTGCCAGATTTTTATATCACAGAGACTGTCATGATAAAGTTTAGCGCGCGATGTGAATCACGTAGAGCATTGAGTTTTCATGAACGGGTGGTTTGAATTCACGCATTAAGAATCATTAAATATCTTCGTAAGGAGTTAATTTCGGTAATTTTCGTTGTGTGCATCGTGTTTTACGTAAAATTTTGAAGAAACATGTATCAGAAGGCTGAAATTCGTACCTTATCTAGTGGTCCATTAAAGGTGTTGTGTCTTGTATCACCGAAAGACGACAAAATTAGAAATTACTATACTTTTACTCTCAGGAAATGAGAGATTTTGTCGCCTTTTCTCGTTTGTAATTTATTTTCTGAATCCGATTTTTTACTCTCTTCTTTTGATACCTACTTTAAAAAAATTGCAGAATTTGCCGCCCCCTCAATTTTCCGCTACGGGCCGCGGCCCATGTGGCCATCCCCTAAATCCGGTCCTGGTAGATAACACGTAATATAATGGTCAACGCTACTAGAATTTAGATTAAATCCACTTAAAAGTCTATACCTGGATTCGTCCACCCTACTGTTTTCCGTTCTGAAAAGTTTAAATTTAGTGACATAACCTCTTTTTTCAAAGTTCGATTCAAATAGATTTCATGACTTAAATGAGTAAAGAAGTACTCGAGCTCAAGCTAAGGTGTTGCTTAGTTGAGGCGAGCGTCAAGAGACCGAGGCAGCTGAGCTGTTGTGGAGTTGAGGAGCGGGTATGGAAGTGACTACTTATCGGAAGGGCGTTAATACGTAATTGAGCATCCTCGACAAAGGAAGTTTGAAGAGGTAATATTGACCCCTTTAACCGGCTCCGCAAACAATACTGCCAACTTATTCAACCTCGATGACGACCACCCCTCCAGTCCCCGGGCCGAGGGGAGAGGGGCGCGTCAAGCACGTGCGTGCGCTCTGTCTGAGCCGTGTCTTATGTTCATGTGTGGATGTGTGTGTCGTGTGCCTCATGTCATTACTTCAAAGTAGGTCTCGAAAATATCCCACGACTCAAGATACCGATATTGAAAAAAAAGGGGAAAAAACACATTATTACGGCTGAACTGCATTTTGCAATTAGGAGCTATAATCTGGCTCAGTTCAGAAACAAAGTATGTACCATTAGTTTTCCTCAGCAGATAAGTATTTTTACAAATGAGCCAGAAATTGTAGTTCATATTTGCAAAACTTAGTTCAATTGGAGAAGTTTAAATAGTTTTGCATTATCAAGTCGTAAACATTCAGTTTTGTCATAAATGTAGACTTCGAAATAATTTTAAGTTTAGGAACAATGCATGTACTTTTAGCTTCCCTTAGCACATAAGTGTTATTTCGAATCAGCCGGAAATTGTAGTTCCTATCAGCAAAATTTAGTCCAACTAGAGGGAAGTGGCAAAAAGCCTTTTAGAGGTTTAACTCATACTTTCGTATTTTGGTCAATTGGACTACATTTTGCAATTTGGAACTATAAATTCTAGCCCGGTTTAAAAACAACGTATGTGCGCCATTAGTTTCTTCTAAATAAGTGTTTTTTCCAGAAGAGCCAGAATTTATAGTTCCAAATTGCAAAATGCAGTCCAATTGATGCAACTATTCGTGTTCCATGGCTGTCCATATTGCATACACAAGAAATTGTAGGCTTTCACCTCATTGAAACTACGAATAAGAAAACGGAATTTGTCAACATTTCGTCAAAGATGACGGTTCTGTTGATTGACTTTTAACTAAGGGTTAGGTAACACGGGATTTCGCAGGTTGGGGGCTCTTTGTAATTTTTCTGATAAGATCCCTAGCTCTGATGCATACTCTTTGATGAGCATTCATAAAAGGTTGATGCGCATCCCCTAGATCTTTATTCTGCCTAAAGTTGACGACAAACAAGGAAGATAACGGTACCTTTGAAAAGGCTCTCAGTCTCTTGACGGCCGTAAATACTCCCACCCTTCTCTACCAAAAAAAACCTCGTGAAGTTCCGGGTGAACGACCTTTAATCCTCTTCACCCTGTTCTACAACTATACTGCCGTGCTAAGGGAAAACGCCGTATGAGCCTTCAGATGTTGCAAAATGTCCTCTGATAAAAACCGAATTTACTGGGAAAATTCGGAATATTATTATCCAAAATTTTCAGACGATTATGCACGCAATTTAATCGAAAATATCATTTTTTTTTTTTTTTTTTTTTTNTTTTTTTTTTTTTTTTTTTTTTTTTTTTTTTTTTTTTTTTTTTTTTTTTACGGATTTTTATTTAAATATAACGTAACTACTACATGTATTTCCTTGTATCTATCTACATGGTCTAAAACTAAAACTAACAAATTGCATTAATTTTACATGGTAACGATAGATAATACGATGACTATCTACAAAATATCTGAAAATTTCGAGGGAAAATGTACTGAAATTGCGTCAAAAATACATGTTTTATCAAGGGAAATTTGGCAACTCTGGAATGTTCATACGGCGTTCTTCCTCAGCACGGCAGTATAGTAACGAGGAGAGGGATCTTGCTCAAAATTGATTGAAATGAAGTGAAAGCAAGAAATGGAGTGATTGGGGAACGAAATGAAAGAGGTTCAAGCATGGATATGTTGTGCAAGCACAAAGGAAAATAGTTTCACCTGTTTAGTGCAAGCCCTGTCAAAGACGATGACTCCCGGCAAAGTTAGGGGATAGGGTTGAAGCTATCGCGGTTGCAAAATTGTGTATGCATTAAGTAACTATCAGCTATGGGGGTTTCCAAAAGTCCGGATAAAATGTATCTCCACTTTTCCATCTTCATTTACTTCATCTCGAATTGATTGATTAAATCGATCAATTTTTTAACCTAATCAAAGTGTATGGATAAGGGTAATTAGGGTTAGTTTTCCTCATTGTTAATCGTAAAGCGTGAAAATTAATCCCGTGGAGGGATTTAAAATGTATAGAAACTTTAAGTGACCTAGATAAATTTCTTTAACGTAAAAACCCCCGAGCCCTCCTCTGCGAACAGAAACGGTTTTAACTTGACACAAATTAGTCATAACCAAAAAAGCTATCTGCGGAACGGGACCTTACTCTCCGGGAGAAAATTTTACTTAACTTTCCGCAAAAACTTAATTCATATTATTCTAAAAATTGAACCTTTTTCTCTTAGAACTTCAAGACTAATGATCCTTTAAGTTTCGATATTTAAGGGTCAAACTTGCACCCCAATTTTCAGATTTTGTTACTTCGTGCACTTGCAAAAAGTCCAGGATAATTTTCTCTCGGAAGATAAGTTCATTTTGTAGAGATCCGGTCACACGTATTTTTTTTTTTGTTAAAAGTTAAATTGGATTGATTATTTTCACCAACATTTTAGACTTAATCAATTAATTATAAGTATGATGATGTATTAAGAATTATGGCATTAACATATAATTATTGAAAGTTTACATGAAAGTATAATAATTTTCAATAAGATATCAAAGCTCTGATTAAAATAAAATAAGGTTTCATATTCTATTCAATTTTCAAAATTAAATATGATCGTATTCACTTTATTTTAAAAACTTTTGGAAGCTCTTCAAAGCTGCGTACTAGATCCGAAACCACCCTGTATATGAATCATAAGGGATGAAACACGGCGGCGTGGCGGAGCTAATACCTAATAGCGGAGGCTTTAGAGTAGAGTGTTAATTTCCGTGAGCCGAGGCGCAGATCCCTCTGCCCTTTGGACGCATTCGTGCTAAAAGGAACTATGTCGCACGAAAACCCTATGCACATAGTACCTTTTAGCATAAATACGTCCCTTTGATCTCGAGGCTCATCACAAAAGATCGCCAAGATCCCGCCGGGCCCGTTTCATCGAATGTTCATTTGCCACCAGTCAAAAGCCACCCACCGGCTCTAATCTTGGCCGAGTAAAGGCGGAGGCCCCTTTGCATGTAGGCGTGGTATACGCCTACGTACCGTATACGGTTACGATACGCAAAAGCCGAGTACGTCGCAAAAGCTCGAGCTCGGGCCTTTTTCGACGATGAGTTTTCCGTGGATCGTCAGCGGAAGGGTTGACGGAAAAACAAGACACTCGAGCACTTAAATCGCCTCACAGGGGATCGAGTCAATCAGAGAGATCCGACATGAAATTTTTGACTAAAACTGCAAATTTTGATGTTTAATTCGTCACATTTTAAATTTTAAGGGATGCCTCTAGGTGCAAAGTTTACGAGGAAACCAAAAGAAATACTTTTGGAGTTATAAGCTTTTAAAGTCTCCAAATTTTGTCGGACCTCTTGATGCAATTTCACTTGTGCAGCTGCCACCCTTCATTTTCTCGGCAGAACGCTTAAATCGCCGCTCGGTGGATTGAGTCAATCAAAGAGATCCGACATGAAATTTTTGACTAAAACTGCAAATTTTGATGTTAAATTCGTCGCACATTTTCGATTTTGGAGGATGCCTCTGGATGCTATTTTCACGAGTAAATCAATAGAAATAATTTTGATTTTTTTTTATTCGGGCCCATTTCATCGAATGTTCATCTGCCACCAGTCGAAAGCCACCCAGTAAAATTTAAAATGTGACGGATTGAACATAAAAATTTGCAGTTTTAGTTGAAAATTTCATGTCTCACCTCTCTAATTGACTCGATCCACTGTGCGACGTGCGTGTGCATGTAATAGCTCGGTTTTTCGGGAAAATCTTTTTTCTTTTTTAAACTGAAATGGGGGATGAGAAATAAAGAAACTATTGGGATGATGCTCTACATTTAAACTTGATTTTAAATCAATTTGATTAAAATAACATCACGATAGAATTATGTGAAGGCAAAATCTTGCATACATATTTACACACAAACAAAATAATTGGACGTATTTAGGCTAAAAGAGACTATGTGCATAGTCTGTGAGTAAAGTCTTTCATATTTCAGTTTTTTAATGCAATTTCCCTGGTGCACTTGCAACCTCCCAGTTTCTGGAGCGCTTAAATCGCCGCACAGTGGATCGAGTCAATCAGAGTGGTCGGACATGAAATTTTTGACTAAAACCGCAAATTTTGACGTTTAATTCGTCACATTTGAAATTTAAGGGATCCTCTTGAAGGATATTTTACGAAGAAACACATGGAACTCCTTTTGGAGTTATAAGCTTTTAAAGTTTCCAAATTTTGTCGGACCTCTCCTTGACTCGATCCACTTTGCGCCGCCCGAGCCCGCCACACAGTTGATCGAGTCACTAAAAGAAGTTGGACATGAAGTTTTCGACTAAAACTGCAAATTTTGGTGTTTATTTCGTCACATTTTACATTTCAAGGGGTGCCTTCACGGGACAATTTTACGAGAAAACCAATGAAACCACTTTTAAGAACTCAAAGTTTCGTATGGACGGAGCGATGAGCTTTTAAAGTTTCCAAATTTTGTCCAACCTCCCCCCACTGTTTCGATCCACTGTGCGCCGCCCGGGTCCGCCACTGCGACGTGGGCCTTACGCCGAAGACAGTGGCGGATTTAATTATGGAAATAGTTGGGCGGTCGGGCGGACCCCGGGGGGTGGGCGCAGGGTGCAGGGCCCGCGAGATCAAAGCTCCCGCGACGGAGTCCCCTCGGAAGCTGGAGGGATGCGTTCGTTTCGTTCGCTCTGATTGTCGAGTGGGGTCCTCTCTGCCCTATCCATGAGCTTCAGGGACAATAAGCCCGGTCCCTGTCCCTGGGAGCCCGCCCCAGACGCTGTTTGCTCTAGTGCCACTTTGATCTAGACACCTTGCTCGCTGTCGCCGACACTCGCGCGTGCCGGGTCTCCCGCTTGCCAAATTGATTTCAAGATCAAGTCGTTGGATGCAGCAGGGATACTTGATTTATCCGTATACAGGGTGTCTCAAGGAGAAAATCCCAGGCTGGAGGAGTGTGTGCAATCGGTCAAAATTAGAGTCCCGTTTCAGGGAGAGTTGAGACAACGCTGCTAATGGATGTCACAAACGGGAATATAGATTACACCGAAAAAAAGAGGTTGCTGAAGAAACATCCCGGGTGATAAAAATCTGCGTGACAACTCTTGAATGTTGTTATTAATACTCTGACTGTTAAAGCAACATCCTAGCTACGTTGAAGTAACAACCGTAGCGTTCATATCAACATTCAAGATTAATACTCTGGCTGTTAAAGTAACATCCTAGCTACGTTGAATTAACAACCGTAGCATTCATCAAAAATGGATTCGTATTGTCTTTACTATCAGTATACAGGGGCTCTGGGTCGAAATAAGACTTCCCTCCTTGGTAAAGTAAGACTTGGTAAGACTTCTTTCCGTCGTAAAGTTTTTTTCAAAAAATGCCCCCAGTCAAGGGCTCAGTCGTTGGACCCAGGAGGGCAGGGATACTTGATTTATCCGTCTACAGGGTGTCTAAAAGTCATACAATTTTAGATTAGATGAGCGTGCTGTATAGGTCAAAGTAAGATTCCTTTCCTTCGTAAACTTCTTTTTCAAAAACAGCCCACAATTAGAGATACAACCCCTCAAAATCTTCGAGAAAATCACGGTTTTTCTAAATTTTAGAGACATTTATATGCCATAACTTGTGGAAAATGGCTCGAAAATAGAAAAGTCCAAAACACAAAGGCGTCTCAAGTTGAATTAAGAGGAAAGTAATGAAGTTTAAGTGGTAGGTAAATTAAATTTTCTGCCCTGAAAAATTCACGACCCTCTGCAGTTCAAAAGAAAAAAAAAAAGCCCCTTTGACATCAGATTTCCATATTTTGAAAAAAATTGTACAGAGGAAAAAAGTGAAATTGATCCATCCACGTTCCTGCAGTCTGGTAATCTAGTAACCTTATGACATCCTAATTGATTCAATTCATAATATCGACGGTGCGGCAACACTCCGATTCAAAGTACTTAAATCTTAATGGGGATCACTTGATGCTCCTTATTGCAAACCCATAAACAAATCGTCACTTCTCATTCATTTAAGATAGAGAAAAACCAGCCACGGATCTCTCGAGCTAAGCCATCGTTACTCAGTTGCCTAAATGACCTAGGGTAACCTACAACAAACGTAGGTACCCGCTCGGCCAAGCATGCATGACTGATTGTCCAGGTCTTCCATATATTGCCATTAGTCACTTGTATTCAAATCGTCACTACCAGCATTTCCATGATTCACCCTAAATCTTCTTCGGTTTTTTGAAGGCTCATTGATTTTCACAGCATATGTAAAATTTACAAAGTTTCAGCAAGTAATACTACGGCACAATTCCGATGTCCATTCCTAATCAATAGTAAAAATCAGTACGTTTTTAAATCCGTGATTTCCTTTCGGAATGTACACATCTCATGAATATATTTCAAAATCTTTCCCGATCTAATTTTGTGTAATAATACCTATTCTACGCGTACATGATGTGACTCTCAAAAAATCTCGAAAAAAATCTTGTGATCAATAATTTGTGAATTGACACAGCAATTATCAAATTTTAATCCTTGACCTACCTCGAAGCGCAACATAGTGGCAAATCTCGTTCCTAGATCGCATAGAATTACCTTAAAAACTTCATCGGCCACTCAAATGGCCCGGATTCACGTTCAAATTTCCATCAATTCCGATCAAAATGTTGACAAAAATGGCGGTCAAATTTTTGCAGGCCGCAAAAATTTGATGGTAGATGGTACGCACCAGTCAACATTTGATCGGAATTTGATGGAAATTTGAACGTGTATCCAGGCCATTTGAGTGACCGATGAAGTTTTTACGGTGATTCTATGCGACCTAGGGACGAGATTTGACACCATGTTGCGCTGCGTTGCGGTGTCTGTCTTTGGAGAATTTGCACACAAATTTTTTATTGCTTCATCTGAGAGTGCATAAAGACCTGATTTCGCAGTATTTTTTGTAATTTTTTCTGTAGATGGTGCGCATCAGTCACCGTTTGATCGGAATTTGATGGAAATTTGAGCGTGTATCCAGGCCTTAAAGTGCCTCCTTTCCTCTGACTTGGAAAGTGACCGATATTCGCCAGCCGGTGGCGGAAGGAGGTTAATGAGTGCAGCCTCGGAGTCGTAGGCCAGCATCGATTAGATATTAGCGCCGTTATTGAAACAGAGTGTGGCAGGGGCCTGCGCCCGGTGGCGGGGGTGCAGGGAACGGAAGGAAATTGGCTTCTTGGAAACTGACCATAAAAGCGGAATAATTAGCCGGCGGCTTCCCGAGCTGACACGCAACCCCAGACAGTGAGTTATTTGAGCAATGATTCATGGCGAGCCTTTGACGAGCTCTTGTCGTTCGTCGGTCGTCGCTTGACGTTCTCTCCTTTCCGAGGAAAATGAGAGTCGTGGCTCCCACGAACAAGTGACGTCATCCATGTTAGAGTCCCTGCATACGGGAGAGTAATACCGTCTCTGTGCCGCTCTCTGATTGGTTCATCAGTTTTAGGGTATCATGGTGCTCCAAAGTTGGCCCAATGTAAACAAACCCGAATCAAACGAATACGTACTATCGGCAGAGAAATGAATGATATTCGCACTCAAGGGTTAATTTTTGGCGAAAATATCCATTAGAGATCGATCCGAACTTAATTCAGAAGTTGATCGTAAAAAACTTATATCACATCCAAAGTCACGTCTGGAACTTTGCAGCCATCTTGTTTGTTTACATTGGGCCAAACTAGGAGCGGAGGGGCTGGGGTTTGTTTACATTGAGTCAACGTTGGGGCTCCTCAGAGAGCGGTACGCTTTTTCTGTAGTAAAAGGATTGAGATGAGAGATGATTTGAGATTAACGCCCCCTCTCCTGTAACGCACCCGTAACGCACATTCAGACCTGTCCGGAGCGCCCCAGAATGGCCTCCAAGCCCAGTTTGGTTAGCTCCATCCATTCGGATTTTTTTAAAGTTCTCTCATGGCAACTTTCTCCAAATCTCATTCGTGGAGAAAGACACTTTCTAAAGATGCGCACACCAATCGTAGGCCCACCGTGCACCCAACTCCACTTAATCTAGCCTCGTATGATGAGAGACAACGGTAGCTCATCCGATTCTTGCAGGAGAGTTGTTTAAATTGGGGGGACGCGGTTCAATCCAACTTGGTCGATGGTAGCGAGGGAAATGAAGAAACGCAGGCCCGTGGCGAGCTCTGCCGTGCTAAGGAAGAACGCCGTATGAACCTCCAGGCGTTGCCAAATTTCCTCTGATAAAATACGAATTTATTGGGGAAATTGTAAATATTTTTCTTCCAATTTTTCAGACTATTTTGTTCGCAATTTAATCTAAAAAATCTGAAAATTTCAATGAAAATATGCTTAAATTTTGTCAAAATTACAAGTTTAATCCGGAAAAATTTGGCAACTCTCGAATGTTCATACGGCGTCCTTCCTTAGCACGAAAGAGCTCTCACTCTCTGGCAGTGGCGTGGCGTGAATTGCGATATATCGATTGTTATGTAATTTAAACCTATGGTAAAGAATCGATTATTAAGGTGTTCGCTGCAAACACCCTGTTTATCGATCCTTTCCCATAGTTTTAAATGGCATAACAATCGATACATCGCAATTCACGCCACGCCACTGCTCTCTGGGAGGATATAGTGAAAAATTTTTTCAACGGTGAAAGCATCTACTAAGTCATCGATTAAGTCGTCTGTTAGTCATACGAGATTCATTTGTGAATCATGGGTGTGGACGTCCATGCTGCCATTGGAAAACTTGTTTTGTTAAATTAAAACGTATTAAAAATGTGTTGGTCTAAAAAATTTTAATTTTTTTCTTTTTTTCTCCAAGGATTTGTATTGAGTGTCCCTGTTGAGACAAAATTTAAGACACTGTGACAAAGGAAAAAAAAAACCCCTATCACATCATTTTGCGCATCTATAACTTTCCAGAATTATAAGCCCCTGGGCAGTTCTCTAATGGGGTTCCCATGGGTGTTTTGTAAGATTTCCTCGTGTATTCGAAAATTTTACACAGTAAAATTACACCCGTAATTCTCACTGATAAGACATCTATTTGCTGTAAAAATTGTGGAAATATTGTGTCGGGAGAAATCGGATGAAGAAAAAAAAACCTCCATTTAAGGAACTATATGGAAGCCTGGTACAAATTTTTCATTCAAGTGATCATTTAGATTTAAGTCCTTTTTGCCTTAGGACCCTTGGATGGTCAATTTTGTATAAATGAAGTCCGCAGATCATCTGCAGGAAGTAGATCATCAAATGTTTTGTAAAGTCTCCAACACAACATTAAATTACAAAATTAGTTAAATAAAAAAAAATACTATTTAAGCTCTCTGTGCCGGCGCGAAATGATGTAAAATTTTATTATGCCTTTTTTCTGTGCAAATGCTATTCTTTTTTTCTCTCTTTAATTACACCTGAAGTCCCATTTTGCTAAGCTGAATCACATATGTGTTCTCATTAATCCTATTCTTTTTTGCTGCATAGGATTTAGTGCCGTGTATTCAACTTGACAACTGCCTTTACATTGACAAATATTTATTTTAATTAATCTTCATGGAATTACAAGGTCTCTGAAGGACTACCGGGTAACAGTTAGCCACCCCCGGTTGGGAAACCTGACACCACAAAACTAGCTGTTGCGCCAGCAATTTTATTAATTAGGAAAAGTTCCACCGGTTACGACGTAAGCTGTCCATTTTTAACCTCACATTCACAAGAAAATCTAATTACAACACTTGATAAGTCTGATGGGATCTATTTTTGGGACTATTACTTTGAGACGTGTGCTTTGCGCCTCCATATGACGTCATAACTTTTGCGATAAAAGAGGGATTTTTCCCTGAAATTTTTAGTTGACTCGTCAGGGAAACTGTAATAGGTAAAAAAACACACATGTGTACACTGTACACCCATACAATATTTATTCACACTTTGAGTAGAGACCAGGATTCCTGGAAATGGGTGTCAAGACAGGGTCATTTGGAGCTTTTTTTTTGGGGGGGGGGAGTGGAGGCAGGTTAATTTGGATTTGAAATTATGGATTATGAATTCACAATTTGCTGCAAAAAAATGGTATATTATGACCGCGAGTTTGTCTCAAATTGAAAAGCTGGAAATTTGCTTAATATTTAAGATTTTGCAAGACAGACATTTAAAGACAGGACTTCAAAAATATAACAAATTCCTCCTTAGCAAAATAATGAATTCTCGAGGAGGATATGCAACGCTCCGTCATTAACAAGAAAAACTGTTCGATCTCCTTCGAAACTGAATATTATTCGGCGAAATTAAATTTTCAATTCAACGAGGTTTTAAATTCAATATAAAGAACATGATCACTTGAAATTGATTGCCACTCCATGAAGGAGTTTGGGTAAGTTCATACAATCACATTTCATCGTTCCATGCTCTTCTTGTTTTTCTCTTAGCTCAATTGCAATTGACATTAATCAAAATCATAAATATATACTCTCATCTTCGTACGGAAATTTTAATTTGCTCTCATAGAAAAAAGGTAAATTAACTATTTCGTAGTTTATAGGACTTGTCCGTTAGTAGAAACTGTCATAATTGAATGAGATCGAAAAATAAGCATTACCAATAATGAAGAAACTAAGAATCAAAATTTCTGACAGACTTTCGTTTCCAACTCAATGAATTATAACATTTTATGAAAAATAAGTACGTATCACAGCCATTAATTGGTGGAATGATTTTTACCTAAGTTCTACCTCGCCATTTTAAGTAGATCAAAAGCCGGCCCAATAATTTATTATTTGCAACGGGAGGTAATTATGCAGCAAACAGGGAAGAATTATTGAATTCCAAATTGTTAAGTGGATAACACGCGTGATAATATCCTTCGAAATTTACCGTGTGAAAAGAAATATCGTAAGGAAATGCACTGTCTTAACCATTTGATTAACTACGTACATTATTATTATGCTAAGAAAAAAAGAGAAAAAGAAATACTTTCTTGTGCCGTTTTATTAACTACACACCAAAATTGATCCGTCAAATAAAAAAAAATTTAAAAAAAAAAATGTAAAAATGAAAAACCTGATAATTTTCATTAGGGTTCTAAAACAGCCGCACAGTAAAGTAATTCGTAGGTTATCGAAAACCGAAATGTGATGATTGTGTATCTTCGCATTTTACGAAACACCCTCTATTTATGAGACATCTCCCCCTCTTTTTCTGACATACCACATAAAAATTACCCGTGTTTCCGGCATAGCCACTGAATCACAATCCTGACACAAAGCGTGCGATATGGGTTGCATTCATGCGACAACGACCCGAGTTCCCTGGGGAGAAAAGGGTTCACTCGTCAGTCGGGTGGCGAAATTCAACATGAGAATGAATGTTGATCAATGCGTACTATTTCTTCTCCACAGAAATTTAAAGCAAGATCGATCGTCAGATTATTCTTAGTGAATCAGATTGGCTTCTCAGATAGTCAGTGAGGAGAATTCATCTCCACTGGAAAAAAGTTGCTTGGATCTAGAGTCCAGATTCTTAATAATATCGAGCAGAAAAAATACTCTTGATTCAATCAGATTTTTCCCTGAATCGAAGAGCCGAGCCTCTTGATTTGGGCGGATTTCTTTTTGATTCAAGCAAAAAGTCCGATTGAATCAAGAGTATTTTTCCTTGTTAATTTTTTTAAGAGTCTGGAATCTAGATCAAACCGACCTCTTTTTCCAGTGAATGCTAAAAAATATTACTGTTCCAATACACATCCTGATGTATTATGAATAAATCGAAATAAAAACAAAAAAAAAATAGAAGAAAGACTGAATTTTATTCCTTCGAGTAAAAATTGACAAGTCCACGCCCTCAAAGTAAAATTGAAGCCCTAAAGTATTGTTGATGGAATAATTCATAATTCATATGATATTTTCAAACTCATTTTTAACGAACAGACTCCCTCTCAGAATATTTGGTTGCCTCCTTCCGAGCGCTGTAGATATGACTATTTTTTTAAAATTAATTTGTCACAAAGATAAGTATCAAGTTGAGGATTATAAAGATCAAGTTGAGGATTTTAGATATGACTCTAAGTGAGTTAAATAAAATGAACATTTTTTTTTCTTTGTAGCTTGATAAGCTGAGTAAATAAATTTAATCTACGTTTATTTGCTCATGGGGAAAGAGACCGTATACATTTACGATTCTGACATTTTGTCTACCATCAAAAATCCAACTTAGCTTTATGTTCCTTCTAGAACATATTCCATTTTTCAATTCGAACATTTTTTGGAGAACAGGGCAGAGGAAACTTTTGTAGAATATTGCACTCTTTAAACTTGCTAATAAGTACCATTGAATGTATCCCTCGTTTATAATTTTAGCTCGTTATTTACCACAATAAGGAGAAGAGAAAGAAATCCTCCCCTTACCTAAAATTTATTTTTAGGCAGTTTTTTTTTCACGTATACGAGAGCCTAAAAAATACGATAATGTTACCGTGGGCATGTGTTCACAGTGAAGCAATTGGGCTCACTACGACGCATAAAACATTTCCGAAAAAGAAAAAATAGTTCCTGTGAACCGAACGTTTGGTGTTCCATATCATTCCAAATATTCGGTTTGTCTAACTGAACTTTCGGTTCGTGTAACCGAACGTTCGGTGTATGACCAAACTTAGTTCCTCAGTTCACTTTACCGCACAAGTTCAGTTTGACGAACCAAATCAGTTGGGATGGTATGGAACACCGAACTTTGGTACGTGCGACTGAACTTTTCTTTTCGGTGCAACTCATTTTAACGACTTCTAATCACTTTTACGATCTATTTTAACACTCTTTTCAAGAAAAACACACCTCGTGTTATCAGATAGATTATTTGATTTTCAATCACTTTCAAAACACTTCCAACCAACCGGTGAAATCCTCGTAAGTTCGGTTTGACAAACCGAAAATTCAGTTTGATGAATCGAATTAGTTGGGATGGTACGGAACACCGAACTCTGGCACGTGCGACCGAACTTTTTTTCAGTGTAATACGAAAAGCTTTTACAGGTTTTTACTTTCTCGCTACCCTGGGGTGCAGGAAGTATTGTAATCCTGCAAGGGGGAGGGGAGAAAAAAAAGTTGAAATTTCATCATTTCTAGACGTTTTAAGGTCCCAGGAGTCAAAATAACCATACTTGAAAAAATGTGTGTCCGTCCGTCAGGCGTCCCCTAAATTTGTGTACAGCGATATCTCAGAATCTATCTCTTCGATTTCATTCAAAATTTGCAGAGAAGACCATATCTATGGTCCTCTCATGCACGTCAAACGATTTTGGGTTACGCTAAAATTTGGGGGGAGGGGCTAGGGGCCAAGGTCAATTTTTAGCAAAATCACACGGAAAGCTCATTTTAAAGGACTGTAAATTTTGAAAAATGCCTTTTTTTAATACAATGAGTCCAATTTCCTTCAGTTTAGTACCGTAAATAAAAAATTTACTCACCCGAAGAAGAGCAAGAGCAAGAAATTGAGGAGAATAAAAAGGCCCCAATGCATCGCTCAGCAGTCTGGACTTTGGGGCCCCTTAATGAGCGTCAATCCGGAGGCCCGATTGTAATTGTCACAATAATCGATTTCTTCATGATCACTCGCCCACAGCCACGGGTCACCTCGAGACGAGAACAGAGGTATCACAACTCAGACTATAGCGACAGAGCCTCATTTTAACCTCTTCGAATCACTATTTCAACACTCTTTTTAAGAAAAACACACCTCGTGTTATCAGATGGACTTTTTGATTTTCAATCACTTTCAAAACACTTCCAACCAACCGGTAAAATCCTCGTAAGTTGCGCGAGATCCGTGAAATCACTTATCACAAACTTTGTTAAGCTCCTAGCACATGGTTGGGGAGCCGTAAGTTTTATTCTAGAAACGTCTCAGAATACACTGAAACCGCGACACTGTCCGAATTGTTCTAGAAAAGATAAGATCTTCGGTTAAAATACACACCAAAAAATGCGAATAACGGTTGAAAAATCACGAAAAAAACTCGAATGCTATTTTGACTGGATCCACCGAGGACTCATTGTCAATCGGCGTTCAGATAAAAATCGCGCACCAAAAAAATGTTAGTAAAGGCACCAAAAAAATGACGAAAAACGTGAAAGTGTGATCTATGGGCGAAAGCTCACACTCCAAATCTATTCTCATGTGCTACACGAGAGAGAGAGAAAAAAAATCTGTTCCTAGAGACACCAGCAAAAAGGGGTAAAAACGTGAGTCCAAAAGCGAAAAAAACACCAAAAGAACTCAGGATCGATTATTTACGAAGAACTGCGTGTCGCCGAATTTTGGGCGAAACGAAACCGAAAACGAAAAAAATGAATAAAACTTGGTCGAGCGGAGCCACAGGGTGCGCGAAACGAGCTACGGGGTTGGTCACCGAATGAAAACTGGCGGGAAAATCGAAGCGGGACGGGGAGCACGGGGATGTTGGCGGGCGGCGCTTGAGGATGAGACCTGGAAAGGGAACGGCGGAAGATAAGCCGAAAATCAGTCGACGGCGCGAGGAGCGCGAGGCCTCTCTTTGAGGTTGGGCCACGCTCGTGGGGCCGTGGGGGGAGGGCGGA
>NW_017547116.1:4586601-4597451 GCF_001854935.1 Bemisia tabaci
CCTCACGCGGGGGTGCCCCCGCCGCGCTGCGACACCGCCCCCGGCCGCACCGCTAATTATTTCGCTAATTGCCCCAACCCCCAGCGCCCCCCCCCTCCACTCACACCGGTGCGCCGTGCCGCTGTTGAGACGCAACCCTCCGTTTGATATGTTGATACGGCGGGGGTGAGCGCGCGGTGGTATGGAACGGAGGTAACTTATGTAAGGTAACTTATGGAAGGTAACTTATGGAAGGTAACTTAAGGAAGATTGGGAATTCACGTGAAATATTTCTCGCAATTTTACAAGTTTTTAAAAAATTAAAGAATTTGATTCAAGGGCTGAGGGCTGAATATTGAAATTCATAGACAAAGTTATAGACAAAAGAGTTGAGACGCAGCCATCCGTTTGATATGTTGATACTGCGGGGGTGAGCGCGGGGTGGTATGGGACGGAGGTGGATTATGGAAGATTGGGAATTTAAGTGAAATATTCCACGCAATTTTACAAGTTTGCGTTTTTAAAAAAATTGAAGGATTTGATTCAATGACTGAGGGCTGAATATGAAATTCATAAGCCAAGTTATAGACAAAAGAGTTGAGAAGCAACCCTTCGTTTGATATGTCGATACTCCGGGGGTGAGCGCGAGGTGGTATGGAACGAAGGTAACTTATGGAAGAATTCGGCGGGAATTTACGTGAAATATTTCATGAAATTCTACAAGTTTGCGTTTTTAAAAAAATCAAAGAATTTGATTCAAAGGCTGAGGGAGGGCTGAATATTACAGACGTTACAGACATAGGCGACGCAGGGAAAATGGAGCGATTCTATCGGTTGAAACGTGTGGTTGTAAAGGACACACATATTAACTAATAGACGGACTAACAAGGACCCATGAAAGACCATTTAGTTAGTCCGCATCTCTTAGTCTTATAGTCCATTAAGACTACACGTTTCAACCAATAGTATAGCTCCATTCTACCCTCTAAAGCTCCTCTATAAGAGTTCAACAATTTTGACAAACTTAGGTGCGAACCTACCTTAAAGTTTACAAAATGTACAGCATATTTTTTTTTTTTTTGTATTTTGAATATTTTTCAGTACCAAATCACAGCAGTCTCTTGTAAGGATCCATTTCTAAAGTTATACTCCTGAATTTTACTCGAGGTTTGCAATAATTGTCCTTTTTATGATACCATTTTGAGAGATTCCTTTTTCTTTTTATCGCAATGTAAACCAATGCGGTCTCCTATGGGAAGCAGCTGTATTAGCTGCAATTACTATGAATACGCGTTTATGAAAAAGTCAAAGCCGTAGAATCAAGCTACAATGGTAATTTATAATCCAAAGGTTAAACCTTCGGCACCTAGGCAACTTTAGCAGCTTTAAGTAAATAAAAAAAATTACATAAAATTTTGTGCAACTTCATGAAGTCTTATACGACTTTCACATGAATGAATCTTTTAAAACGTTCCCATCTAAAGAATGAAATTAGGAGTTGTGAGTGGTATAGCTCATTTTTTGCCAAAAACGTACGTTACTTTGCAGTGTAATCCGGAACTTCCTTGCCCGGAACGTGCTGGAATAGATACCCAGAACAATTTTCTCGAAACTATGTTTTTGAATAGTTATCAAGACCGAACTTGCAATAATATTTTGAATATTCGAAAAGGAAGAGCTTTTTGGTGGCTGTAAAAGGAGCACAACCCTCGAGGTCCACCGGTGATGGCCAGTTGCGAGGCGTGAATGATCGATTATCGATATTTCCCCATTTGAAGTCATGAAAAAGAATCGATTATTAAGGCGTTCGTTGCGAACACTCTGTTTATCGATCATTTTCCATAGTTTCACATGACAGATCAATCGATATATCGCAAGGCACGCCACGCCACTGGTGATGGTGGCTTTGCATTAATGATGAAACAACCCCGCAATGCGTTGCACAAATCGCGCGCGTAAGATGTCAACCGTCGTAAGTAGTTCACTTCAAAAGCCACAATTGCACAAGACTCGAAATTGTGTTTATTCTCGGCCGCTCCCTTTATTCTACCTTCATCCTTCTCCCCCAGTTCTTAACCCTCTCTACTTATGTTACTTTCATTTACTCGGAGGAGTCCTGGAACTTTCCAGCTTTACCCTTTTCCTTTGCGTCCGGAAATGCAGCATGTAAACCTTCGGACGTGGGTATGGTACACTGAAAAAAAATTCTCGGCGTTTTTACCAAGGTCCGTTGGTACCTTTACCATCCCACTTTTTTTTACCAATTATTGGTAATTTTACCAAGACAGACTGGTACGCTTACCTAAAAACCGGTATTTTTATTGTTTTTTTCAGGGAAGAATACCACTTTTATTGGTAATCGATTCCCGGTAACTTTGACATTTTATCTCGGTAATTTTACTACAGTCGATAAAAAATATTGGCGTTTTTACCAAGGTCCAGTAAAAGTACCGAGAAAGTTCATTAATTTTACCGAGATTCTCGGTAAAATTACCAATTCCATAAATGGTAATTTTACCAAGAAAAAATTGGGATCAAATAGAACCCAGAATTCTTGGTAATTTTACCATTTTCTTAGTAAATACACAGAGATTTTTTTTTTCAGTGTAAAGTCTGGAAATCTGCTTTTTGGTATTTCCGAAAGAACATTTCCGAGGTGTTTCTAAACATTTTAAGGGGGATTATTCCTAACTATCCTCAAAAATTATTGGCGACATTTGGATGATCATCATGCCGTGTTCATCCTCAGCGTGACGAGATTTACGATCATACTTTGGTACCGGCAGTAAAGATTTCAACCTTTTCTAAGACGCACCATCTTAACATGATGATTTGTGAATGTTGAGTTTCAAAATTCAATTTTATATTTTGTTTTTAAGTATCCTCCACACAAAAGCGCCAAATGTTTTTGCTGGATTTCAAAGTTTTGGTTTGGTGATTGGGTTGTAATTTGACTCAATTTTTATAAAAACTTAATTTTGAGTTCTCGTGTGCTCAGCCCCCTTATCCAGTTAAGGGAGCATTATTAGCGATTTAAGTCGCCAGCGAGCTGGATTTGTTGTTCTAATTTTTTCTTTCTAAGTTCAGCTTAGCTGAAATGATTTTTATGACTTTACGGAGAAATAGTGTCTATTTACAGTGTCTATTTTTACTGTATTTTAAGAAATTGAAAAATTATTTTTAAACAGGAGCATAAGTGCCTAAATGATTGATCTAAGAAGCTGACATTTTTTATTTCCTAAAATGATCTCCGTTGGTTAAAATTTGAAATGTATCTAACGTATCGGAAGCTAAATCAATCCTGAAATTATTTGGTACCACGGGACTACTACGTCATCTGATTTCTTCCACGCTTCAGGCGTTATGCGTTAGACATTACTCTTATGATTTTATATTACGGTGCATTTGTGATCATTCGAAAAAACTTAAAAAAACGCCAGACTCCCATTGAACTATAGTTAGTGCGAATTGTTCTCCATCATCTGCAAATATTAAATTGTTTACAGACAATAATAAACATCCAAGAGCCTGAAGAATTGGCATTATTTACAGAAGACTTTCGTTTACATAGGATTTTCTTTGTCAGAGAAATTCTGAAGAAACGTGGTAGGCAGTGACAGTCAATGGACTTATTTGCTTTACGCATCAATTCTTATCATTATTGCGATTCTGAGGAAAAACAATAGAGATGTGAGTCAGCGAGTGCGCAAAACGACCTGCACTGATTACAAGGGACCACTTCGGATATTTACCAACAGGTAGCGCTGCCTATTCTGAATGAAGACCCTGCTCTGGGCTGCTCAGGGAGTGCCCTTGCCTCCTGTGCACTTGCATTCGATGAGTCTCTAATGCTCCTTGTTTAGCCTGTCATGAAAGAGCATAGTGTCTTGACAAAAATAGCTTTTTACTGCAAGTCGTTTTAATTGTAATTTTTATTCCTGCGTATTAGGAGGAACAATAGTAGATTAAAATTTTAAAAAAATTGAAAAATAAATGTGCGGAAATCGAAGAGATACGTAAGACTGGTCTATAAGAAATCCTGTAATCGAGCCAAAATTAAAGTAAAGTTTTTCTGAGACCATATTATATGTATGTGCATTTGCACTGAGCTGTTTCCTCGTTGGGGTAGGACAATATGATTCTCTACCATGGATTAGCGAAACATTTTCCGACAAGGCATAAATCAGATTTTCTCTTTGGACGTTATCTCTACAAAATGTTATGCGGGAAAACAATTTATATGCAATGATATACATCATAGAAAACACATTTTCCACATAAATGTCACCGATCACAACCAATAACTGTTTAATTAAGGAAACGGTAAGGACATTATGGGTTATTGGGTGGGGATTTTTCTTGTGTATTTTATATTTTGAATCTTCGATTTTGCTTTATTTTTTATTTCTTTTATTTATTATTTATTCCTCTTTTCATGATACACCTAATTTAGTGTAATCTAGCTACAGTACTTGCAAGGCTAAATTCATTATGTTCATTCTCGAAAAATTGAGTAATACTACTTGAAAAAGTGGGTCAGAATGAATCAGCCTATCTCGTGAAACAAATCACATTGACGTTTAGGACGAAAGGATTATTTTGAATCGGTCTGGTGTCAAACTGGTATTAGTCCGAACTCAGACTACTGTTATGTGGTCAATGTGACGTCAGGGCGATCAAACTGATACACACTTCTTAGTAAAACAAAGTCAGACTAATCAGTCCGATGTCGGACTGACTCACATTTGGACAACATTTTGTAATTAGGAGCCATAATTTCTTGCTCAGTTTAGAAACAACGAATGTACAATTAGTTTCCCTATGAATATAAAATAGTTTTTACAGATGAGCTAGAAATAGTCCGAAAATGCAAAATGTGGTCCGATTATGAGTGAAAAGGGGGAAAAATATAAGAAACAGCATTTTGATTTTGCGAAGTACCTACTTCGAAAAAAATTAGGAAAACTTTCTTAAAAATATACCTGCTGTAAATTTTTCACAAAAATGCCTAAGAGTAATTTCTTCCCCCAGGGCGCGGTTTGCAATAAATTGTGACTACATAGTAAAATTATCGCTACTACATCAGAGTGTTATATCAATAATGGAAACAGTTTCCATAAAGGTTTTTTTCGACTAAATGCGAGACAGTGTACTTCATGAATGTTCGAAAGAAGGAGGATTCTGCATTAAACTTATTCATGATACAACTATTTTAACTCTGGTGTGAGTGACGAAGTATCCCTCGAAACTGAAGGCGTCTTGGACTGATGAAAACAGTAGTTAGAGTAGGTAACAACAACGCGTGCCTGTATAAACCCGCATCCCTCTCGTCATTTCTTCGGAGACGAGTCAGGATTCACCAAGATACAATAGATTTGAAATATCTGCTGCAAAAAATTCTCTTAACAGTTTCCATAAAGATTTTTTCGATTAAATGCGAGACAATATACCTCGTGAATATTCGAAAAGCGGAGGATTTTATAAGAAAATGTATGATACAAATATTTTAACTCTGGTGTGAGCGGTGAAGTATCGCTCGACTTTGCAGGCGTTTTCCATCGGCAACAACAGTTTGACGTAGCTCATGAATCGTATTCAATACATCAGACAGATGAGATTGTATCGCTATCGATTGGATCACCGTGAAAACATAACCTCAAAAGTCAATTGAGTAATCTGAGGAAACGGGTTTTTTGTGATAGATTTTTGTTTTTATGAGTAACAAAATGGCAATGAAAAGTGAACTTGCTAGGAATTGTCTCATTTTCAGCTTTTCCAACTTGAATCTTAAAATTCTTTTTGAGGTCATGTTCTGTTGTTTTAAACCAAACGATACATCGAACCACTATCGAATACGATTTATTGCACTGTGCTGCTTGGGCCCTAAACAAACAGCAGAGGCGGAAATTTTGAGAGTCACAAGCACCGCGATAGTTACGTGTTCATGTTTCACCGGCAGAGGAGAAGTTGGGGCCGGAATGAGAACAAATGCGTGCACTAATCACTAATCAGATTGATTTGGTGCCGGGAACAAAGGGGGGGCCCCGACACCATTCTGGGTAGCAACCACGCATCTTACAACAAATTTCCATTGCACTTGCGTGATTTTTCTCGCAAGTCAGTGTGCATCGTTGACGATCCGATGCTTCGATGGTAGTTGAAAGTAACGATTGGACGTATTTCTGCCAAACGGAACTATGTGCATTAAGAAATGAACCCTGATACCCATAAGAATATATGTATGACAGAGCTCACGTCATAATGCACATAGTTCCGTTTGGCAGAAATACGTCCAATTCCAAAAGAAGCGGGTGACGCAATGATGCATGAGCGTAGTCACTCGTGTGGCAGATCCGCGAGACTGGCGTGCTAATGAAGAAAGCCGTATGTACATTCGAAAATGGCAAAATTTCTTCCTATTTAATGTTTGTTTTTGAGGAGAGGAATGAATATTTTCTCTTGAAATTTTCAGATCATTTGTATCTAATAGCGAAATTGATAAAATGGTGTGAAAAATAGGAGGAAAAATGTTCGCAAATTTTCTTCAGAGGAGAAATTAGGGAAATTTCAGTTAGAAATTTCCAATATTTTCTTTGCAAAACTGCAAGGTGAGGGGGGGAATTTGGCAACATTGAAATATAGTTCCATTTTTCTGTGAGTGAAACGACGAATTTTGGAGCATTTATTGACTCTCGTTTTAGTGTATTTTCCAAGGGAAATACGCTTTTGTTTTACAAAAAAGAGGAATCCTGCCGTTTTGGCTTGATCTTTCAGCTTATCTAATTTAAATTAATGAAATTTTGAAGGATACTCAATTTCAAACATTTTGGTTTCACTGGTCCCACTGGGTGCATAGTAGAAAAAGTCGTGCAGTTGACCACTCGTCGCGCTATGCCTGTGAAACCATTGCTGAAGGAGACACTAAAACGGCACGGCGCTTAGTGGATCGAGTCGATCAGAGAGGTTGGATATGAAATTTTTAACTAAAACTGCAAATTTTGATGTTTAATTCATCACATTTTGAATTTTAAGGGATGATTCTAAAAGAAAATTCCACGAGGAAAACGATGTATCATCTTTCAGAATCTCAAAGTTTTGTATAAACGAAGTTATAAGCGTTTAAAATTTCCAGATTTTGTCCGACGTCTCCCATTGACCCGATCCACTGTGCGGCGCGGTGGAACCAGATTCTGAGCTTGCAATCAATAGAGACGCTAATGGAGGCCAAGATGGACTGATTAAGGGACAAGCCACCATCGATAGATAGTACATCAAAGCTCCATTGACTGCATTGCAAGCACTCGGATTCCAAGAAAACTTACCTCACTTCCATCTCAAATCTGGTATCATAGAAATCCATGCAGATTTCTTCAGTCAGCGTGACCCTTTGCAAAATTCGAATCAAGTGACTGCAATTTTCCTTTTTACTTTCTTGATGCAACAAGAGGCAGTCTCAGAGCCGCTATTGAAATAAACCACCCAACAGCCTAAAAAATTCCCAAGAATTTTTGGTGATCCGTAACTAATGGGAAAAGTAAACTATTTATGATGACATTTTGCATCACCCTGTTTCAAAATTATCTGTAAAGACGTTGATAGCCTGAGTCGCTGAGTGTCTTAAAATGATACTAACTATCTAACTATATTTTCTGTGCGAATCCTATTCCCGCTCTTCCCTTACCCATACATAGATGACATTTTGCATCACCCTGTATATTTTCTGTGCAAATTGTATTCCCGTTCTTCCCTAAACTATGTATAGATGACATTTTGTATCATCCTGTATATTTTCTGTGCGAATTCTATTCCCGTTCTTCCCTTAATTATGTATAAATGACATTTTGCATAGCTTTGTATATTTTCTATGCGAATTCTATTCCCGTTCTTCCCTTAACTGTGTATAGATGACATTTTGCATCACCCTGAATATTTTCTGTGCGAATTCTATTTCAGTTCTTCCCTAAACTATGCATAGATGACATTTTGTATCACCCTCTATATTTTCTGTGCGAATTCTATTCCCGTTCTTCCCCTAACTATACATGTATAGATACAATTTTGCGACAGGCAAGCTCTCGGATTGAAGTGCGTTGCCGGGGGTCTCAGGTGGGATGCAATCAGGAGAAGCGTCCGGGGGGGGGGGGGGGGAGGGGTAGTGGGATGCAGAATGCTCAGGAGAAACCGCGCATCTCCATAGGATTTCCCATTGCACATAGGTCGTTCCTGCTTAGATCGGGAGAATGGGGTGCTGGGCCGATCTCCATGACCCGGAACCGCGACGAATGGCTCCTTTCAGCGGTTCTGCAGCGGGCGTCCCGGGCGGCGGGCGCGGGAACAGGATACAAACGGAATCGATAATTGTCGCCCGATGCCTCCCGATCGTCGATGCATGCCGAATCCATCGATAGCCGACCTGTCGGAGTGCCCGTGCCCCTTTGTTTGTTGAAACACAACCGGCGAGTCATCAACGCCCACGCTTCGCCACCCCGGAGTCCGTGCTAAGGAAGAACGCCGTATGAACGTTCGGGAGTTGCCGAATTCCCTTTGGTAAATTACGAATATCCGGGAAAATTTGTTGATATTTTTTCCTCAAGTTTTCAGATAATTTTGTTCGCAATTTCACATCCGGTTCCTGAAGATTTCGAGGAAAAATACTCATAGCTTCCCTCAGAAATAAATATTTTGTCGAAATGAAGATGGAGGGATTGAATTGAAGAAGAAATGTGAAAGTGCTCAATTCCCAAAGGGTTGTGGTTCGACAGAGGGCAGTGGAAATTAGGTGTCGTAGAGCGCGAGGGAGCCCTATAAAGCGACTTTTCATGCATATTAGAATTTCAATCCAACTTTAAGTATTCGACTTTATGCCTAGGCATTTAAGAAAATGCCTGATTTCACTGTTTGCCTGTGACAGATTCATGCCCTCCTTTTTGGACGTAATGGGAATCCAGAAAAAAATGAATTGAAAATCATAATTCTGATTCGTCCCATCCAGGAAAGAAGCAATGGCGTGGCGAGCTTTGCGATAAATCGATTTTTTCCCAATTGAAGCTATGGTAAAGAATCGATTATTAAGGTGTTCTCTGCGAGGACCCTGTCTATCAATCCTTTGTCATGTCAAATCAATCGATACATCGCAAAGCACGCCACGATACTGAAAAGAAGAGTTAAGCCGGCATCAATGAATTCTCACCTCGATTCGTAGCGGGTGCCGAATTGCCGGCCTGCCTCGTCACGACTGAGATCGCTCCCCAAAAAGGGGCCTCCGCTTTTTGCCGCATCCTCGTCAACAAACTGGCCGGAAAGCTGGATCGATACCATTGAGATGACTCAATTAAAGATCCGAGTCCAGCTATTATGAGCTAAGCTACAGACTCTACACTCTTCATCTTGCCGGAGACAGGGGCGGATCCAGAGTGAGTCAGAGAGGGGGCCGTTTGCTGATGTCGGGTGGGGGGCCTGGGTCCCTGGGGGGATACCTCTCAGAGCAAGGGGGTCTCCCCAAAATGTTTTATAAAAATAGCCCCTCACAAATTTAAATTTAAGAAGGATAAAACATAATCCACGGATAAAACATGTATTTTTGAGGAAAGTTATGCACATTTTTCCTCGAAATATTAAGATATTTTAGATTGAATTGCATACAAAATTGTCCGCAAATTTTGGAAAATAATATTCGCAATTTTTCCAGTAATGTCGGTTTTTATAGGAGGAAACTTGGCAACATCTGAAGGCGATACGGCGTTCTTCCTCAGCATGGCAGTACAGTAATGATGATAAAAAATATAATTTGCCTCACACCGGCCCCCTTTTTTTGAGTACCTGGTGGTGTTGGTTTAGTCAAAACACCAAGTAGTCAAAACACCAAGGAGTCAAAACACCAAGTACTCAAAAAAGAAAAAAATTGGCTGGTGTGTGGCAAATTTTATTTTTCATCATCATTACAAACCAAATCGAGGGCTAAAAAAGGATCGTGTAGACACCTGCCGTTTTCCACTCAGACTCCGAGGGGTCCATTTCCTCAAAACTTCATTTTCACACTTCCTGCTGTTTTCGGTGACGCGGCAATGGGGTTAATGCGAGCTTGTTCCTTTCCGTTTAAATCAATCTAATCGAGAGATGGCACTCAAGATGCGATCGGGGATATCCGGACCTCCTGTAAGATGACCAGGAATGGGTGCATAGCCCGACAGATACCCCATCTAGCAAAAACCACGTAACTCAGATTGAAAATCAAAGGCGCATCTGCGGTTTCCGCCTAGGAGCAGTAAAGTAGTGAGGTTAGAGTCCAGGATGAGTGTCATTTACACCTGCGAGAACAATGGGCTAGGTGTGGCGTGCCTGGTGTCACCGCGCCTCTGTTTGTGCGGTTTCCGTCTTTCCGTGGCGGGAAACGATCGGCATTAAATTGGCGCTTCTTCGGCTTAGCCCAGGCTCACTGGCCCATTCACAAGATGCGCGCAGGATAAGTAGCCAATCACGCGCCTCGCTGCACCGAACCTTCGCGCCACGTCTAAGCGCCACTATACAGGGACGTCCATACATGCTGTGATTTTACTCGCGTTAGACATCTCTTTTTCAACATATTTCATCATTAACCATAATAATAATAATCCATAGATGGATCCAGGGGTCGTAAGTGGGCGAAGAGGGTGAAGGGGGTGAAGGGGAGCGAAGGGGGCCGAAGGAGGCGTACGTCTCCCGTTTGCCCGGAAAAAGGAGGAAGAAATAGAAAAGGAAAAAAGAAGGAAGGAACACAGGATTGAATAAGGAAAAACGCTTAAATTTTATTATAATTCACGACGAAATTGACTCGAACTGCATATTTGAATTTGATGCTTCAAAAATTCAACTGTTTTCTGGGCAATGCCCCC
>NW_017547116.1:4597462-4609878 GCF_001854935.1 Bemisia tabaci
CCCCCCCCCCCCCCCCCCGTTTGAAGCGTCTGGATCCGCCTATGTAATATTCTACTTCCATACTGAAGATAAGAGAAATAAGTTGACTCGTAAATGGAGTCATATTAGACTGCAACTTAAAACTGCAAACTATGTGCACGATGTAAGGTATTAAATTTGAAGTTGCTCAATTCGATCAAATAATGCTCATTCCTTTCAAGCAAAGGATCGAAAATTGCGCAATATGAATTGTTCAGTACTTGTCTCGAGAAACATACGTTTTATCTACTAGTTCAAACGAGAAAAAACACCAAAAAATGGCCTGAACTGTACGTAACAAGGTGGAGAAATGGTACTGGGTCTACACCATTTCGCGGTGAAAACTAAGTTAAGAGATTAAAACATTTTCAGTAGAGCAAAAACATTTTTTTGACTCCAATTGAAAAAATTTTGGAGCTTCTCGGCTTTGTTTTCTCGCGAAATGGTTGCACCCAGCACCATTTCTCCACCTTATTATCTATTAGTTCATTCAGTGTCTTGTAGCTAACGCAAGTCTCCCGATTTTTAAAGATTAAACTATAAGATGAATAAACTTAAGCATTTTCTGTACAACGAAAAGGACTTCTTCTTTTCGACAGGAAATCCTTGAATTTGTCGAGAATCGTCTGCCAATCAGCGGGCTGATTATTAAAATTGATAGACAAAGATGACATAGGGAGTATGGAGCGATCCTATTGGTTGCAATTGCTGGTTCTTACAGACTAAGGGGGAAAATGATGGACTAACTGTCATGTTTCTTGTCGGTTGCCGTTAGTCACTCTATATTACTTACCTCCTTCGTCCATCGCAACCACCCGCTTCCACCAATACTGCCGTGCTTAGGAAAAACGCCGTGTGAACCTTCAGGCGTTGCAAAATTTCTTTTGATAAAACGCGAATTTCCTGATTTTATGAATATTTTCCTCCTAATTTTTCAACAAATTTATTTCGCAATTTCACCTAAAGATTCTGAAAATTTAAAGAAAAAATATTCATAACTTTCCTAAAAAATAAACATTTTATCAAAGGAGCTTTGCGGCAACTCTCGAATGTTCATACGGCGTTCTTCCTCAGCACGGCAGAATAGGATCCATCCATATTCCTTTTGTCTTCTTTGTCTATAGCTTTGTCTACCAATTTCAATAATCAGTCCTTAAGGATGACCTCTTCCTTGCAGCTGAAAATTAGGGATGCCACGCGACTCGTTTTCAAACTTGGAGGTGCCAAACCGAACTACGTGCATTATGACATGAGCCTTGTTATGCATATATTCTTAAGGGTCTTAGGGCTTATGTCTGAATGCACATAGTCCCGTTTGGCAGAAATACGTCTATTTATGACTCAGGTGCTCTCTTTGACTCGCGAGTCGAGAGTTCATAGTTATCAGGCGTTGATCCTGAGACTGGCGGATGTTTGCCGTGCGTTCGCCATTAACTTGCCTTTAACGTGAGGGCGTATCTTTTTTTCCACATGAGCCAAGGAAAGCATGGGTTGTATGGAGAACAGGGCTCGTATGGAAATCGAGATACGTCGTTATGTCACAGAAGCGACGAGAGGAGAAGAGTCGTATTTGTGTGTCGTTTTGTCATTGCCACGGCCTCTCGAGTCATTTCCCGAATTATACTTTCTCGGAAGATCCGTTAACCCGATTGTCTCCGACCGCGGCCTGGCTGTTGAGAGACAATCCGCCCGCTTATCCTAAGGTAAACAGCAGTAAAAGACGTTGTCTGAAATTTGGTTAAGAGTCTCATTTCGGCGGGCTTGTTTCTCTCCGTTCGTTGTGAAATCTGTAATGATATGGGTACCATGGAGATGACCGCACGATTAAGCGACATTACACGGAGGCATTAACAAAGAAACAACTGAAATCGAGACTAAGGCCGCAAATAATAAGAAGAACACATAAAACAACATAAAAATCCAGGACGTTTCACAGGGATCACACCCGCATTTTCAAACGGGTTTTTTTGGTGGTTTTTTTTTTGGTGTTTTTTTTGTGTTTTTTTTTGGTGTTTTTTTTTTTTTTTATTTGATTTTATGTGTTCTTCTTATTATTTGAATTATTTGCGGCCATAGTCCCGATTTAAGTTGTTTCTTTGTCAGTGTTTCGGGCTAATTAAGTTGTTTCTTCCATCATTATTGGAGGAATTAACTTTGGTTCAAAAGGGAGACTAAAGTTCTCAGTCGATGTAGCCGAACTTCAAACAAATCATATATGTAGTCCTTTGCACTTTTACGGGTATTCTACTTTGACCAAAAAAAAAAAAAAAAACTTCAAAGGTTAAGAAGTTAGCAGAAGAGAGGGTCAATTAGCACGATGAGACAGCAGTAGGAAATGCTCTCTCGTAGGTATAGACTTTCTGTTGTTTTTGTGGAAATGACGTAAATTTTTGGATACTTTCTTTTCTTCCGCAACTCTCTCCTTGCGAAAAACACAAATCTCGCTCTTTTTAATGTTTGAGCTCAATTAAAATACAAATAAATTTCATAAAATTTTAATTTACGTGCGTGTAAAACGCGCATTACTCTATGCATTTTTCTTAAAAATCCTAAAAGAATTGTATTTACAATCATTTCTGGCGTACCAGTAAATTTTGAGGAAAAACTTCTTTAACTCTCTTCAAAAATGAATTTTTTATTGGGGAACATGTGGCAACATTTGATCGCCGAATGGCATCAATCTTTCTGCATCACTGCTGAGCAGTACTTCATATCGAGTGTTTCAGAGTACGCGCCGAGCAAATTGCATCGTCGCTAATTGTAGGTTCTCTTAGCGAGTCATTTGAACTGCCTGCAATTGACATCGCGCTGCGTATCCGATAAGTCGCGGAAAAATACGCAAATATGCGAAATTCTTGAGCCCAATATTAACTGTAAGCAAGCATGTCTGTCGGCTCTGGTTCCAAGTTGAAGTCACCAACTTTCAAATCGAACGTAAAAGTTGAATTGTCTTTAAGTTTTTAGCTCAATTTGGTTTACTTCATCTATACACAGAAATTGACTATCTTTTTTGGACCAATTTAATCTCGCTGAAGAAAACAGGGAGAAAAATGTTTATCCTAGCTTTGAAATATTTGATACTCAGTCCTTGAAAAGAGTGAGTGTGCTCCTCTTATAAGTCAAATTATCAGTGCTATGATTTGATGGAGCATAGGGCTTGATTGCACTTGCATTGATATTTAAGAGAACAATTTCATTTTTTAGGTGGTCAGTCAGCTTGAAAAAAGTCTAGTTCAAAATTTAACCTACAAATGATAAAAAGAAAAACAATTTTTGAGGATTTTTTGTTTAAAGAACAAAAGATAACGCCGCGTTGGTAGAAAAAAAGTAAAAAACAATTTTGAAAAGAACTAACAAAGAACTCAACATAAATGGGTTCATATTATTAACTTATCATTGAAAACTGTCTGTGCATTTCAATATTAATTTTGGAACAATAATCATCATTCTTGAAATTTCCACTTCAATGAGAGTAACAGAGGCACAACATTTGCAATGGCTAATGACACACAACGTAGTTTACCTCGTGAAAGAACGTAACCATACTTTAATTTGCCTAAATTTTCCCTTGTGGATTGCATTTTTACCCGAATATCTTGGAAATTTCCTGCTGAAATTTTCGTTGATTTTTCCTCTAATCTTATGCAAGAATGAGAAAACTTTTAAGCAAAACTTGCATTGGTATATATTGTAAAAAATGGAATTGTTTGAGTCAATTTTGCAACCCTGTAAGGGAGTTACGTTCCTTCTCCCGTGTAGCGACAATAAGATGTTTCAATTTTCTACCCTCCTTTCAGGGCCGGATTAAGGGGGTGGCCACATGGGCCGCGGCCCGTGGCGGCAAATCTAAGGGGCGGTAAAAATTTGCAATTTTTTAAAGTGTAGGTATAAAAAAAAATCGGATTTATAAAAAAAAAATTACAAACGAGAAAAGGCGACAAAATCTCTCATTTCCTGAGAGTATAGTAATTTCTAATTTCGTCGTCTCTTAATGATACAAGAGACAGCACATTCAATAAGTCGAGTTAAGAGAGGAACTAAACACGCAATTTGGCCTTGAACGGTGCGACTCAGAGAGAAATGATAACGAGGACTTGAGATGAAAAGGAGAAGCCGTCGGCGCGGCAATCGGCATGTAACACATATTAGCGCCTACAAGACTGCATGAATACTTCACGCATTGCATCAAAGATAGTGCGGTCGCTGTGGTCAGCAGCGGGCGCGCGGCGTAACACATGGCGCCTACAAGAATGCATGAATACTTCACGCATTGCGCCAAACACAGTGCGGTCAGCGTGAAACGCATAGCGCCTACAAGACTGTCGAAATACTTCACGCATTGCGCCAAAGACGGTGCGGTCTGCGCGGCGCGGCGGTGGAAGTTAAAATCATTGATCCACATTTATGTTTGTTCTTTTATAATTTTTTCGTTCATTTCTTAAGAATGGAAGGCCGCGTCCACACAGAGATAGGTTTACGGAACTTAACTTTCGAGCAATGTTCCGTGAACTTTGGCTAGTAGTGTTGACAGGGCTTTCCCAAAAAATGTGTTCATTTGGTGGTTTTTATCGAGTTTCAAAACGAATGAGAAGGGGGCGGCGGCAAAATACAGGCGGCCCATGGGCGGCAAGTAGGTGAATCCGGCCATGCCTCCTTTTTGCCTTGAACTGTGCAGAGAAACTAAAAACTAATAAGTAATGTTGAAAAGGTATCAGAACGGAACCCAATTCTAATGATTGAAATCTGAAATAGCTCAGACGGTATGTACCCACGAGTCCACATATCATTTGTCATGAATATATCCCAAAGCTCATGAGTTAAAAAAGTGCAGGTAGGTCCAATAATCAGTCATTTATTCGCAATGGAGTTGGGTGGGCACAAGGTTGACAGAGTGTCCTGAAAATTTAGCATTTTTTTTCTTGCGACTCAATGTACATGCACATCGCATCACGAATTCCGGCAACCTTGTTTGGGTAAACGCAAAAGGTGCGAGGGGTCTGGTCAGTAATTTCTTACTTCGACACGGTAGAAACCACTAATTTGTTCTCGGTTGCCGCTTCTCTACAGCAAAATTGGTTGAGGAAATTGCTCAATCGATGTCAGATGAAACTGTCATACTGGAGAGAAACGCCGCACCGTATGCATGTATGAGTGTTGCCAAAGTTCTCCCAGTTAAATATATTAATTTTAGGGCAAAAATATATTCATTTTAGGGAAAAAATATATTCATTTTAGGGCATTTTAGTGGCCTAATCTGTTGAATGTTCCAGAGAATTTTAATTGCAATTCAATGTCAAAATTTTGAAAATTCCAAGGAAAATTATTTCGACGAGTTCTCTTTTTTAAATATTTTATCCTAAGAAATTTGGCAACCTCCAAATATTAATACGGCGTTTCTCCGTAGCACGATAGAACAGAGTATAGCCCATACTCATATATCTCCGAAAACGTATACTTTAAAGCATTTACATGAAAATGTATATTACACCATGTTCGCGAAATTGCCCAGTCCGCGACCTGGCTGATGTTCTAACCCATTTCGTGAACTGGACAGCCATCCCACGAATAAGCCGGTCAAAATTCTGAAAATTACGTCAACAGGTCAAGTCGTTAATTTTAAATGCAAGTCACGCAAATCGGCGAATGTCACCACTGACGGACGGCTGACGAATAATTCGTGAGATTTTGAACGAAAGTTAAACATATCAAAACAGTTTACATGTTATGCATAAACATTCCGACAGATTTTTTTTTGTTTGTTTTTCTCAAAAGATCTTGATACAAATTTTCGAGTGTTTTGTAAAATTTTGCTTATATTTTCAGTCTTTGAATGTGCGCGTTGTATATTCAGAGGGGCTTTCACTTAACAATGACCAGGCTGAGTTGACTGTAGCGCCTTGATGCAACTATTCGTGTTCCACGGATGTGCGTGTTGCATGCTCAAAATTGAAGGCATTTTTGCCTTCTCCACTTCTTGAGAGATGCATGGGAGTTCTCTCTAGTTGTAGCAGATCGTAGCATCGCGATAGCTTTCCTGCCTTTTTCATTCCGATCTTCGATGGCCCGATCCAGGTTTCCGTCCTTAGTTAACCAAACTCAGTTATACGAATTATCTAAAAAAATGCCTGGTATAAATATACTCAACTTTCGTCCAAAATCAAGAAATTCGTTTAGGAGAAACCTGGCGATGTCTGAATGTACATACGGCGTTTTTGCTTACCAAGACAGTACACAGATAGGCGGTTTTGCAAACGCATCAATGAGTTTGGTTCCTTTCTGCTGGACCGAGGCTCAAGATCGGAAGGAGGGGTCGAAACGCGAGAGGTACATGCGATATTAGTGCTAATGCTCAGCGTGGAGAGAGGGGGGCGGTCGGAAAAGTCGTGGCACGGTATAAAGTATAAGTGGACGTCTTTAAATCAAAAGGAACAACGTCCATTCCGACATGAGCCCTGAGATCCATAACAGTGCATGCACGACGAGTCTCATGTTACGATGGGTCTAGTTCCCTTTGATTCAAATGCGTCCAAGTAGCGTGAAAGGGATGCCAATTTGGACATCCAAATGGGATTTATAGCTCAATTCTCACGACTTAGGACCACCCATCCGAACGCGGACCCGTCATGATAATTATTCTCCCCGTACTAATATTTAAGCGCTTCGCGGCAATGATTCCCGCCCCCCCCCGCCCCGCCCCCCCCGTGAGCACCTTGATTTCTCTCTTCGGTGTTGCCACCAACGAGGTTAGTTCAAAGGAGACACGGTGTTTGCGGGAGAGTTCAGGCGATTCGTCACGGATTCTGGCGTGCGATATATCGCATCGATCGAGTAAAAAATCTCGGCAGATTTCAGTGCTCACATTTTATGTCCGTCAAAAGTTCCGGGATCCGGAACTTTTTGGTTCCAATTTCTCCCAACCCATGACCGTCGGAAGTTCCGGGATTCTTTTTAGATTTTTTCAAAAGTTTTGAGATAGTTCCGGAAAGATCCGGAACATTTCGGGAATTTCAATGCTCCCATTTTATGTCGGTCGAAAGTTCCTCGGGATCCGGAACTTTTTTGTTCCAATTTCTTCCAATCCATGACCGTCGAAAGTTCCGGGATTCTTTTTAGATTTTTTCAGAAAATTTGAGATAGTTCCGGAAAATGCAAAAGACCTGGAACATTTCGGGAATTTCAAAAGTTTCTGGAAATTTTCGGAAAAATCTCAAAAGTTGCGAAGTTACGACCTGGTTCCGGAAAATAGGCTGATTTTTAACTTTTAGCCAAAAAAAGGACGACAGCCCCTGAGAATGAGCCGATACACTCGCTCTAAATTAAACATTTGGCAATCCAAACATTGGAGATGAAATCAGGATAATTTTTTTTTCTTCAAAAAAACCATTCGATACAGACATTTATTTTTGAGATTAGAAGGCCCTTACGCATGAGCCTAAAGAATTATCCTAAACAAAAAAATTTGCAAAATTCAGAGAGGTAAAATCAGGATCCTTTTTGTAAAAGAACCCCTCGCATTCGATACAGTTATCGATTTCTGAGAAAAGAACGATAGCCCACGCGCTTGAGCCTGAAGAATAATTCTAAACCAAAAAGTTGCAAAATTCATAGAAATGAAAGCAGGATCCTCTGAGAAAAATAAATAATTATAGTGACGCATTTATA
Organism: Bemisia tabaci; assembly: GCF_001854935.1. NCBI lineage: Eukaryota > Metazoa > Arthropoda > Insecta > Hemiptera > Aleyrodidae > Bemisia > Bemisia tabaci. The sequence goes on from NW_017547116.1 coordinate 4,605,143, forward strand.
ATAAAATAAATAACCGTTTGGTAAAAACGTGTAAATTCATATCTCTGGATGTAGATAGAACCTTTCTGCTCGGAGACGCTTAAGGTGATTAAAATGTTCCCTATTCTACGTAACCAGTATAAGTAGGAGGGCAGTGGCGTGGCGTGCTTTGCGATATATCGATTGATCTGTCATTTCAACTTACGGTAAAGAATCGATTATTAAGGTGTTCGCTGCGAACACCCTGATCATCGATCCTTTTCCATAGGTTTAAATGGCATTACAATCGATTTATCGCAAAGCACGCCACGCCACTGTAGGAGGGACGATCCGCCTGGTTCCATCGTTCGCTGAACTTTGAACGACGTCAATGAACTGGTTGTGGGACGTCATCGGCGCAAATTTTAGAAATGCGAAATATTCAGGAACAAGTTAGATAAATATGGTAACAACAATTAGCCGGACTAACGAAAGAAAGATACGAGGAATGTGGAATAAGTGTCGAAATTTCTGCACGATACTTCAGAAATATAATTTCTTCGGCAGGTTTTTTTTTTTAATGATCGTGTTTTTTCTTCCTTATTTTTTGTCTCCTGTTTCAGATATTCGAATTACCTCTTTAGCGTGTAAGCGCAGGATAAGGTAGAGCGATTTTTTGTCCATTCAAAAATACTCTGGAGATTTTTGAACTTTGATCACATTTTTTTATAAGTTAGTCGAATTAGTTTTGCTCTTTTTTTACGCCCATAACTTGAGAATGTAAGGAAGATGAGGATGAAAAACACAAACACATAACTGAAAAAAATAAAATGAAAGCAAGTCCGCAGACTTCATATATGATGAGGAGGGGGGTTGTAGATCATTGCGGAATTAAAGTTCATTCATATTATTTAGATTTGAAAAAAGGAAGGCTAAAATTTGGGCTTACTAAAATTTGCAATGAACCCTGTCGTCCACACAATTGAATGTTTTTCCGGGCTCATCTCGATGTGCAGATACGCCCTATTGTCAGTCAGCGGGCCGCTTGTTGAAATGGATAGACAAAGCTATAGACAAAGAGGACATAAGGAGTATAGAGGGATCTTGAAGATAGAAGTGGGTGGTTGCAATGGACGGAGGAGTTAGGGAACAGACTAACGAACGGCAACCAAGGAGAGACCCTATAGTTACTCCACCATTCACCCCCTTAGTCTACAAGAACCACCTATTCCAACCAAAGATTGCTCCATACTCCCTATGTCTCCTGTGTCGATAGCTTTGTCTATCAATTCCCGAGCGGGGTGATTATCGAAATTAATAGACAAAGCTATAGACAAAGGAGACATAAGGAGTATAGAGCGATTCTACTGGTTGCAATGAGTGATTCCTATAGACTAAGAGGGTATTTGATGGACTAACTATCACGTCTCTCGTGGGTTACCGCTAGTTAGTCTATTACCTACGTCCTTTGTCCAATGCAACTACCCGCTTCCACCAATAGCATCCCTCCATATCCTTTTTGTCTTCTTTGTCTATTGCTTTGTCCATCGATTTCAATAATCAGCCCGCCGGCGACGGAAAGGCACAAGCGAGGAAAATCATGGAGGTGGTTTCTCGGATATCAGGAGATCCGATCGCAAGGCATTTGAGCGATAAACGGCCGGGCGTATAACCGAACCGAACGCACTCTGCGTTGCGGGCGAAGTGAGCATAAAACCATTTAGCGTCATTAAAATAATCGCGCTCCGATTAGCCCCCTCCCCCTCCCCCTCCCCGGCGACGCGACAGAAGGCCGATGCGGTGGAAGAGGCTCCCCGATCATTAGCTTACAAATAGAGCCTTTCGTAAATGAATAATTCATGGCACCAGGTATTAATTATTCAATCTATCTCCAGTTAGATATGTCCTCTATTTACATGCGATCCCATCCCGGGTCCCGGCTCCCTTTGCGCCGCCGCACGGTGGATCGAGTCAATAGGAAAGGTCGGACAAAATTTGGAAACTTTAAACGCTCATAACTCCGTTTATACAAAATTTTGAGGTTCTGAAAGTGGTTTTATTGGTTTTCTCGTGAAATTTTCTTCTGAAAGCACCCCTTGAACCTTAAAATAGGACGAAATGAACATCAAAATTTGCAGTTTTGGTCGAAAATTTCATGTCCGACCTCTCTGATCGACTCGATCCACTGTGCGTCGCGCGGGTCTTTCCCTGTCAAGGGTTTTTTGCGGTCGTTTCTGGAAAGCCGTGTTCAGGGCCACGCTGAGGTCATCTTTTGTGATAGAATAAAAAGACAGGGTTCCTAGAAACAAAAAACCTAAAATAAAAGAACTATGTCATAGCACCGCCCGTTCATGGGCGTGCGTGCGTTACGTAATGTACATAACGCACTTCGAAAGGATGGGGGGGGGGGTTTGAGCCAGCGTTACAATGCGTTACTGAGGGGGCAGGCCAGCGTTAAGTAATTCAAAAGGGGGTGTAAGGCTGCGTTACAGGTGCGAGACAAGGGAGGAGGGGGGGTCACACGATCGAAAAAAGTGTGTTACATAATTTCCGAGCGGCCTCTTAAGGGTGAAGGGGGTCTGAGCTTGTCTTACGGAATCTCACGTCAAGCTCAGGCTCACGCGAGCCTCATACTTAAAAAAAATATTAAATTTTCCAATAAAAATAATTTTTCAGTAATTTGTCATGTTTTTTATTATGGTAATTACATTGTTTTACAAGAGAACGTATGTGCGGACTCCTTTTAAAATTTTGAGGAATTTGCTTCGCACTTGCAGATAATTGACTGTTTCCCCAAAAGTCCACACAGCCGTTTTTATGCAAAAATTTAAAATTGGCCGTTGCGGATGTGGCTCGCTTTGTTTCTGCTTGACACGGTCCGACTTTCCTTAAAAATACACAATAAATCGGGGGAAATTCAGCGATTTCCTAGTGCTCATGCCATGACCGGATTTACCTACTTAATTGCCGCCCATGGGCCGCCTGTATTTTGCCGCCCTTTTCTCATTCATTTTGAAACGTCAATAAAAACCATCAAGTGAACGTGCCGGAGGAAAAATGGTGCATAAGACGCGTTCACTCCTGTTGGACACATTTTTTGCGTAAGCCCTGTCAACACTACTAGCAAAAGTTCACGGAACTTCGCGCGAAAGTTCAGTTCCGTAAACCTTTCTCTGTGTGGACAAGGCCTTTCATTTGTAAGAAACGAACTAAAAAATTAAGAAAGAACAAAATTTAAATGTGGTTTAATAATTTTAACTTCCACCGCCGTGCCGCGCTGACCACACTGTGTTTGGCGCAATGCGTGAGGTATTCATGTAGTCTTGTAGGCACTGTGCGTTTCACGCCGCGCCGACCGCTGCTGACCGTACTGTGTTTGATGCAATGCGTGAAGTATTCATGCAGTCTCGTAGGGTAATATGTGTTACATGCCGACCACCGCGCCGAGGGCTTCTCCTTTTCATCTCAAGTCCTCGTCATCATTTCTCTCTTCGCCGCACCGCTCTAGGCCAAATTATGTGTTTGGTTGCTCTCTTAACTCAACTAATTAAAGGTGCGCAGTCTTTTATATCACCAAAATACGACAAAATTAGAAATTAATGAACTCTTAGGAAATGAGAGATTTTGTCACCTTTTCTTGTTTGTAATTTTTTTCTGGACCCGATTTTTTTGTACCTGCATTTGAAAAAATTGCAAAATTTGCCGCCCCCTAATTTTGCCGCCAGGGGCGCTGCCCATGTGGCCACCCCCTTAATCCGACCCTGGCTCATACGGTATTATTCTTTAGTTCTAATACATGACCCAGTGGTGATTCCAGCAAGTTGGCAACTCCGCCAATACTCCACTTACATCTGTTGAATAGATCGATTCTAGCTGAAACAGGCTGCCTCGCCTAGAATCGATTGTTTAACATTTAAATTGAGAAAAAAACAGTGTTTCCAACTTGCAAGAATCGTCAATGACACGACCGTAAATACGAATCCCACAATGTCCTGTGCGGTGCCTGACGACGCACAAAAATTGAACCTTTGAGAGAGATCGGACGTTAAATTGTTGACTAAAACTACAAATTTTGATGTTTATCTCATCGCATTTTAGATATAAAGAAATGGTCCGTAGATGCATTTTTATTGGAAAACCAACAGAATCACTTTTAAAGCTCTGTGTTTAGTATCAACAAAGACATAAGCTTTCAAAGTTTCCATGCCATGTCGGACTTCTCTCATTCATTTGCTCCTCTGGCGCACAGTATAGATGGAGTCAATAGGAGAGGTCGGACAAAATTTGGAAACTTTAAACGCTTAAAACTCCGTTCATACAAAACTTTAAAGTTCTAAAATTGGTTTCATTGGCTTCCTCGTAAACTTTTCTTCTATAATCACCCGTTGAAATTTAAAATGTGTCGAAATAGACATAACAATTTGCAGTTTAAGTCGAAAAGAGCCTCGCCAAGTTTAGCCCCTTTTTTTTATAATCGAGTTGGTCAACCAGACAGCGCTTAAATGAAAGCCTATGGTAAGGCAAACTTCCATGCAAAGTTTCAACTTGAAGTGACCCCTGGTTTAGGCTGTACAGCGTTGCCAATTTTCCAGTTTCATGTGCTAAAATCAAGGATATTGGACTATTAGTCCGGTGCATAAGTAGACTATTATACCCAAGTTAGTCAACGGGACAGGGCTCAAACGAAAGCTTATGGTAAGGCAAACTTCCAGGAAAAGTTTCAACTTGAAGTGAAACCTCGTTTAGGCTGTACAGCGTTGCCAATTTTCCATTTTTAT
>NW_017547116.1:4611434-4643095 GCF_001854935.1 Bemisia tabaci
CTAAACGAGGTTTCACTTCAAGTTGAAACTTTTCCTGGAAGTTTGCCTTACCATAAGCTTTCGTTGGAGCCCTGTCCCGTTGACCAACTTGGGTATAATAGTCTACTTATGCACCGGACTAATAGTCCAATATCCTTGATTTTAGCACATGAAACTGGAAAATTGGCAACGCTGTACAGCCTAAACCAGGGGTCACTTCAAGTTGAAACTTTGCATGGAAGTTTGCCTTACCATAGGCTTTCATTTGAGCGCTGTCCGGTTGACCAACTCGGGTATAAAAAAAGGGGCTAAAAACACCACTTTTTGGCGAGGCTCTTTCATTTTCGATCACTCTGAATGACACGATCTACTGCGTGGCGTAAGGGCATGTCTCAATTTCCGCATAAGCCCCAGAAATCACGAATTTACACGTAAAGCAGCTCTCGTCGAAATTGAGATACGCCCTTATGCCAGATGGGTGACACGCTGCAGTGCCGTGCTAAGGAAAAACGCCATATGAACATTCAAGAGTTGCCAAAATTCCTCTCAGAAGATAGTTCTTTTTGAAGAAAGTTATGAATATTTTCTCTTTAAATTTTCAGGAATTTCAGATGAAATAGCAACATAGATTATCCGAAAAACTGGCAGAGAAATTTTCATAAATTACCAGGAAACTCGTGTTTATCAAAGAAAATTTTGCAACGCCTGCAGCTTCATAAGGCGTTCTTCCTTAGCACGGAGGTCTACCGTGCCGAGGAAAAACGCCGTATGAACATTCAAGAGTTGCCAAATTTCCCCGGATAAAACAACTATTCATGACGAAATTTATGCATATTTCCCCTTGAAATTTTCAGATATTTCAGATTGAATTGCGAACAAAATAGTTTGAAAATTTCGAGAAGAAATATTTATAACTTTCCCAATAAATTCGTATTCTATCTTGGAAAATTTGGCAACGCCCGAAGGTTCATACGCCGTTCTTCCTTAGCACGGCAGCGTATGACGTACGGAAGCCCTCGGAAACTCGTCCAGTCTAGCAACATGGGCGTGGTTGGGTCGGATAAAAACTACTTATAGTACCCGCTCTTAACGGAGTTGATAAAATCATTATAAAGTGATTATCAATTAGGGAGCGACATAACTCAGCAGTGAAAATAAAGGATAAGAAACTCGCGGTCGGCGGCTCAGGTTGTTCCCACGGGTGAGTTTGACTGTCGTCGGTGTCACAGCGGTGCGCGACGCCACGCAACCCGCCACGGCGCCACGCATTCGTTGGAATAATCGTAAGAATGTCCGATCGAAAGCATAATTATGATCTTACGAAATCTTACGATCTTACGTCCGAATTCTTACGGGGGTGGGCGGAAAAGCCACATCATCAAGCGAATCTGAGCGTTGACCTCCGAAAGTAACTTATACGTTATACTGCCGTGCACGCTGAAAACGAATTCTCGGCGTTTTTACCACGGTCCGTTGGTACCTTTACCATCTCTCTTTTTTTACCAATTATTGGTAATTTTACCAAGGCAGACTGGTAAGCTTGCCTAAAAACCGGTATTTTTACTGTTTTTTTCAGGCAAGAATACCAATTTTATTGGTAATCAATTCCCGGTAACGTTGCCATTTCATCTCGGTAATTATACCATAGTCGATAAAAAATATTGGCGTTTTTACCAAGGTCCAGTAAAATTACCGAGAAAGTTCAATAATTTTACCGAGATTTCTCGGTAAAATTACCAATCCCATAAATAGTAATTTTACCAAGAAAAAACTGGGATCAAATAGAACCCTGAATTCTTGGTAATTTTACCCTTTTCTTAGTAAATACACCGAGATTTTTTTTTTTTCAGTGCATAGGAAATACGCCGTAACTCCAATCAGGACTTTACAATGTTCCTCCACACATACTGTTCTATTACGAGAAAACCTGCAGGCTGATTATTGAAATTGATGGACAAAGCAATAGACAAAGAAGACATAAAGATCATGGAGCAATCCTATTGCGGTTGAAACGCGCTGTAGTTATAAGAGAGTAGTAGACTAAGGGGGGAAATGATGGACTATTAAGTACAGGGTTCCTCGTGAGCTGCTGTTAGTTAATTTACTACTTACCACCTTTGTCCATTGCAACCACCTTCCTCCACCAATAGGGTCGCTTTATTTGCAGATTGTCTTCTTTGTCTATCGCTTTGTCTATCAGTTTCAACAATCAGCCTGCTGATCATCGATGCTCCATTTTTTAAATTTGAAATCTCAATGATGTGTCAGTCAATTTAGAATCAAGAATGATAAATGGTCATTGGTTTCTCGCTAATGAAACATTTTGTTGGTTAACAGCTGAAAAATCTAGAATGGAGTTACGGCGGTTTTACTGAGGACGGCAGTACAGGAAAGATAGCAGTACAGGGTCTCTACAATGTAATGTCTTTGTATAGATACCTGCGGGCTGATTATTGAATAATGGATAGAAAAAGCAATTGACCAAGCAATAGATCAAGATGACGAGGGGAAAATGGGGTGATCCTATTGGTTGAGACGATTGTTTCTTATAGACTGAGGTTGCAATTTATTTTCTCACACGAAAATGGTTGCGCGAATTTTTGTGCAAATTCCGATGAATTTTCTGCTTACTGCGTAGCAAATTCCGTAAAAATTTTCAAAGGATTCTGCACAAACGTTCTCTTGTGAAAAAATTAAATTACCCAGTTAAATTTGGCAAAAGGTGATGTGGCTTGGTTCCTTTCTGCTAAACACGGTTCAAATGTAATCGGATACAGCAATGGCTTTAAGCAATGACTTTAAGCAATGCCTTAGGTTGTTGATGCGAGTCTCTGAAATCTACTGTTTCTAGTTCCACCAAAATCAGGCAACGCGTAATTGAACACGGTCAAATCCCTCCAAATAATTACGTTAATACAAAACGCAGAGCTGTGCGCATCTCTTGAAATTTGAAGAATGCACCCTGATCTTGATCGCACTCATTAATCTTCGCACCAGACCAGACTCTCAGGTGTGGAGTCCGATGCAACAGAATCCACACCCTGGAGCCCTTCTGACACCCCAAAAGTTCGTCTTCTTCCGGGAATAAAATTACTAGCGCCATGCAACGGTGCCAAATTTTCCCTGGCATTTGGGGTTCTTTCTATAAAATCTGCAGGAGGTAATTTTAATAAGTTCATTGAATTTCCTTTATCCTTGCAGTGCAAAAAAAATGACGTACATATGACGTAAAAACAAGGTGGAGAAATATTGCTGGGTCCACACCATTTCGCGGGGAAAACAAAGCCAATAAGTTCCAAAAATTAAAATTAGAGTCAAAATTTTTATACATTTAATTTAAATTTCTCTCGGCGTGACTCCAACTTAATATTCCAATGCAAACTGCCTGAGCTGAACACTCTCCCCCCTCAGTTTCGTACTGGTAGGCATACTTTTAATTTTTGGAACTTCTTGGCTTTGTTTTCCCCACGAAATGGTGTGGACTCAGCACCATTTCTCCACCTTGTTACATACAGTTCAGGCCACTTCTTAGTGTTTTTTTTTCATTTATGACGTAAAAATGAGCCTTGGAAAAGAACATTTCTTTCTTTTTCACCCTCTTCTTTCTACAGCTTTTCTCCTTCCCAGCCCTTTATTTAAATTATTTCAAATTTGTTCCAAAACAGAGGAACATTTTTCCTTACAGATGCACTTTAAAGAATGGGCTTTACTCAACTGAGGAGTCATGTTTCGGAACCGTACAATAAAACCTGCGATGTATCAGAATCGAGTTTTATGGTGCACAAATGTAACCACGGGTGCAGCAAGACACTTAAAAGGTGGTCAAAAACATTCAATTAACACCTTCCCAACGTATGGTTCTATTTAGAGATTCAATAGACTACCTACCTTCTTCATTCAAGAATATGGGGGCTGGAGAGAAGCTTGTAAAATTTAAAAATAAAAACGATCATTCATAGGATGGCGTTGGGTGAATTGTTTCCGATCCTCAGTTAAAGCCGAGTTGTCAAATTTACTCATTAATGATATGGATTCTTACTTCAATCTTCTCAAAGAGGACTTATTCTTTTCATCCGATCTGTTTAATAGTGTTCAAATCGAACGAGAGTTGAGGTCGCTGATGTTTATAATTTTCAAGTTTCATCTTTCGGCGCTCCCCTTCGCCCCGCGCCGGTTTTTTTAAACATAACGACTTTCCAAAAAATATCTACCACGAAATAAACAGTTTTTTGTGTCTCCTGAACAATTTGGTTTTCTGGACATGTGCCCTTTTTGTATGTATTGATTCAAATGTGGTTCAATGATTTTAACTTCCGCCGCCGCGCCGCGCAGACCGCATTGGACCGCATTGTGTTGGACGCAATGCGTGAAGTATTTACGCAGTCTTGTAGGCGCCATGCGTTTCACGCTGACCGCTCTGTGTTTGGCGCAATGCGTGAAGTATTCATGCATTCTTGTAGGCGCTATCCGTTTCACGCTGACCGCAATGACCGCACTGTGTTTGATGCAATGCGTGAAGTATTCGTGCAGTCTTGTAGGCGCTAATATGTGTTACATGCCGATCGCCGCGCCGAAGGCTTCTCCTTTTCATCTAAAATCCTCGTTATCATTTTTCTTTAAGTCGCTAGGTCAAATTGCGTGTTTGGTTTCTCTCGTAACTCGACTTATTGAGGTTGCTGTCTCTTGTATCACTAAGAGACGACAAAATTAGAAATTACCATACTCTCAGGAAATGAGAGATTTTGTCGCTTTTTCTCGTTTGTAATTTTTTTTTTATAAATCCGATTTGTTTTAATACCTACACTTTTAAAAACTGCAAATTTTTGCCGCCCCTTAGAGTTGCCGCCTCGGGCCGCGGCCCATGTGGCCGCCCCCTTAATCCGGCCCTGGGCCTTTGTTTAGTCATTGACAGCTATATGTGGCCCTGTCCAGGTAGACTTCCAAAAAGGATTCAAAATTCAGAGTAAGGAGAAAGTCTTTGAGAATATTGTTTAGCGGGAAATTCTTCTTTGAAACGTCGTTTTGATATTTAATCATAATTAACGGCTCATTATCCGCCACGAGCGATTTCGACGATTTCGCTAGCCGCGAAGCAGCTTTTACACTGAAAAAAAATTCTCGGCGTTTTTACCAAGGTCCGTTGGTACCTTTATCATCTCACTTTTTTACCAATTATTGGTAATTTTACCAAGACAGACTGGTAAGCTTACCTAAAAACCGGTATTTTCACTGTTTTTTCAGGTAAGAATACCACTTTTATTGGTAATCGATTCCCGGTAACTTTGCCATTTTATTTCGGTAATTCTACCACAGTCGATAAAAAATATTGGCGTTTTTACCAAGGTTCAGTAAAATTGCCGGGAAAGTTCAATAATTTTACCGAGATTTCTCGGTAAAATTACCAATTCCATAAATGGTAATTTTACCAAGAAAAAACTGGGATCAAATAGAATCCTGAATTCTTGGTAATTTTACCCTTTTCTCAGTAAATACACCGAGATTTTTTTTCAGTGTATATGTGGCCCTGTCAAGGTAGACTTTCAAAAAAGGAATCAAAATTCAGAGTAAGGAGAAAGTCTTTGAGAATATTGTTTAGCGGGAAAGTTTTCTTTGAAACGTCGTTTTGATATTCAATCATAACTATTGGCTCATTATTCGCCAACTAGCGATTTCGACGATTTCGCTAGCCGTGAAGCAGCTTTTAGGGCGCGCAGCGCCCTGGGGGGTTGGTTTGCGTAGCGAACAGGGGGCAGAGCCCCCTAGTGTATGTGTATTTGGGTGATGACGGTAAAAACGTTGAGGAGTGGTTGGGATCCACCTCGAACCCGGGTGAACCTGTACGGAATTCGGGACCTTGCAGGTGGAGCCGACTGCGGCGGTTGGGACCGTACAGAATGAAAGTCGTAAACATTTGACACCTTCAATGAAATTGCTTGTTTACTCAGCGCCGACAGCGTCCGTAACACATGCTTCGAGTCATTCACAACTCCTGCCGTGAGATCACGCACGACCACAGCCACATATTTAGCCTCTCGCACACACACCCTCGCCGTCACACATCCATTCATAAAATCCTGACGCCGCTGCGGTTTCGGCGTTATTGGAGGGTTACACCGAATAAATGACTATTGGAAAAAGGATAGCAAGTAATTTAAAATGTGCCCACTATTACATTGAAAAAAATTGTTTTGTTCATAGGGCTCCTGCTGGGATTGATCCTTCATGGGCTGATTGTTGAAATTGAGAGATAAAGCGATAGACAAAGAAAAAATAGGGAGTATGGAGAGCGATCATACTGGTTGCGATGGGTGGTTCCTATAGACAAAGTGAGAAAATGATGGACTACCTACAGGATGTCTCGGGGTTGCCATCAGTTAGTCTATAGCCTTCCTCCTTTGTATATTGGAACCACCCGCTTCCACCAATAGGGTCCCTCCATACACCTTTTGTCTTCTTTGTCTATAGCTTTGTCTACCAATTTCAACAATCAGCCCGCTGCACTTTCTTTGTTACAGCAACAGAAATTTCCGTTATGAGAACAGAAAACTCTGCACTCACGACTGAAATTCTGTTCTCACAACAGAAAAGTTCTGTAAGTATGGCACAGAAAGTAAAGGAGCCCTGTGAACAGAAGGATCCGTTATCAGCATCAAGTATATTTTCGCATATACTACACGGAAAAAACAAGACTAGTGTTGAGCACTACTGGCCGTTTAGTGGGGAGTAGTTGAGGGCTGGCGTCTAAGCGCTGTACAGCTCAACACCGGAAGGCAGTACAAGTGGGCACTGAACATGAGTAGTGCTAATCAGATGCCGCGAGACGTAGTTGCGCTTAACAGGTGTAAATTCACCCATGAGACATCGGAGTCATGATAGCCTGGTGGTAACGCGCTGGTCTTCCACCGGCGCATCCCGAGTTCGATCCCAGTCGGAGGCGTTTCATATTTTACGCTCGCTCCAAAGCCACTTTAGGGCTTGACACTACTTCTTCCTTAGTGACCCAGCCTCGAGCTGTTTAGTGCCCAGCACTCCTCTGACTTGCTGGCTCCATTTGACCTAACCCTCGTTAGTGCCCAGCACTAACATGTAGGTCCCAACCCTAAGCTCGTTTTTTCCGTGTACTACTACTACTACTACTGCTGAGGAAGTACGCCGTATACGTGTTCAGACGTTGCAGCCTCCTTCAATTAAAAAAATAAATTTAATGTGAAAATATTGAATATTTTTCTACAACTTTAGCAGAAAATTTCGTTCACACTTCACTCTCAGATGTTTGGGAATTTTGAGGACAAATATGGATGACTCTCCTCAAATATTCATATTTTATGCGGAAAAACTTTGCAACTATCGACTTTCCATACGGCGTTCTTCTTTAACACGGTAGTACTGTTTAGCGGAGTATTAGGTACTGCCAGGTCTTAACACAATACTTTATCGAAAGTGTGAATTATTCAATTTTTTGGTCTCAGTGGACTGTGGTCCTTTTCTCCGTTGACAGTCTCTTTTGAACATTTTCATAATTTTGGAGGCTGCATATCCCTCTCGACCCACTTTTTTCTTTTTCATTTTTATGTTGACAGTTATTCGGAGGTAGCTCAAAAAATATTTCAGCGATTTCATAACCTCAGTTTCATCCAAACTTGGATATGAATCTACATGATTCTAGCGTGGAGTGTGAAAATGTGGGGGTGGTAAGGCAGCCTCTCGCAAAGCATGCAATGGAGAATTTGCAAGGGTCTGAAATTTGATGAATTTCCTGTTTAAGTGGAATCCTCTGAGTGAACTGAACACGAAGATACCCTTGATTCATAAATTGAGCGATTATTAGAGGAGATATGACAAAATAACCGATTCTGCTAAAATACATGTGTTTAAATGGGAAATGCCGCCAGATGACGTCACAAGGAGGCGCATTTTCTCACTTTTAAATCAATTTTTCTCCAATTTCCCATGTCAGAAAAAAATTATGAAAAATATTGCGAACTCAGCTCATTAGGCACTTTCAGATGAAGCAATAAAAAAATTGCATGCAAATTCTCCATTGGCAACTCTGTGGTCAATCACCGTTGCCAGACGTGTCAGGAACTATTGTTCAATACTGCCGTGCTAAGGAAAAACACCGTATGAATAATCAGCCGGTGCCAAATTTATTGTAACAAAATGTACATTTTCCTTAAATCTTGAAAGTTATTTTCTTAAAATCTTTCGGTCATCCTCTGATGTAATTTTGTCTGTCATTTTCGAAAATTTGCAGGGAAAATGAACCAATTTATCTCGAGAATGAATGTTTTTACAAGGGAAATTTTGCAACGTTCGAACGCTCATACGGCGTTTTTCCGTAGCAAGGGTGGGCGCCGCGTTCTCATGATTGGCAACCGCGAAGAGGACCTCCGTGAAGTGGAGTAATTAGCTACAGCTTGACCTCTGGCCATTCTTTATTTCTTTTTATTGTTTATTGAACGCCAGCTCCATCCTTTATGACTTTCTCACTAATATCATTCTTCCTTTCCAGCTTGCATAAATATTATTCATGCCAGGGATCAGCGCATTTCTCAGCTCTGTCGCCGAATCGTCCATACATCTATAACTTCTTTTAGATGGTTCTCATTCCGACGGTCGAAGTTGAAAAATTAGTATCTCCTTTGAAACTTTTCAAAATCTCTGGTTATTATTTTAATCAATCTCTAAGAGCAAATTTAAAACTTACTTCACGAAGTATTGATTACTTTAATTCAAGAAAAAAGTGTACCAAACATTACTACTTATTTTAATTTTTTTTTTAAAAAAATGTACCAAAACATTTCCTTGAAATTTTTTGTGATTAGTTTTTAATGAGCGAAGAAACTTATTAAGAATTTAAAAAATTAAAATTGGCTGGATTTCTTTTGAAAATGATATTTCAACGGTGAAAGTCCGCAACCACCTAACTCAGAAACCCCGATTTTTCAAGGAAACGAAGAAACTGTCAAAATTCCTTTTCCTTGAGGATAGAGGATGAATAATTCTTGAATACAGTAAGGATTAGATGATTTTTAAGACTTTATTAGCATTTAGATGATATTCCTGTTTGTCAGGTCGAGAAATGACCAAAAAACTGAAATACGTGTTCTTGAAACTAAGGACCAACTGTAAATTCCTAGACACGGAGTTTGAGAATTAGTGTTTGAAACACATATTTTTGCCGATTTTAACAGGGGCATTAAGAGTTCATAAATCATGCCATTGCTTCCTCAGTTTCGCAGGTGCAATATGGACATCCATCAAGCACCAATAGTTGTATCTCTGCGTTGTCAACAGGGCGTGTCCTTCCTCTTGCCCTATTTCCATGTTTTCCGTTTGTCTCATCAGCGAATGTGCATTAAGGGTCACTTGAAAAACACAGCAAAAGATAGGAGAGACTCAATCGGGTCTCGTTTTTAACTTTCCTCCCGATTCTGAGAGACGTCTCATTCGAAGATAGAAAGGAGCATTGCGAGTTCACAACTCACGCCAACGCGCCTTCAATTTTGCAGATGCAACACGGACATCCATCGAGTACGAATAGTTGTATCTCTGCGCCGTTATAAACGCGCGTCCGTCCCCTTGCCCTATTTCCATGTTTTCCGTTTGTCTCATCAGCGAATGTGCATTGAGGGTCACTTGAAAAACACAGCAGGAGAAAGGAGAGACTCAATTGGGTCTCGTTTTTAACTTTCCTCCCGAATCTGAGTGACATCTCATCGGTAGATAGAAAAGAGCATTGCGAGTTCACGCCACACACCACCGCGCCTTCAGTTTTGCAGATGCAACACGGACATCTATCAAGTACGAATAGTTGTATCTTTGCGCCGTCATCAACGCGCGTCCTTTTTCCTAGCTCTATTTCATGCTGTGTTGGTTCCGTATGGCTTATTTGTAGTGGTGCCTCAAAGGCTATACGTAAGCAACACAGTCGAAGATAGAGAGGGCATGACCGCATAGTGTTTGCATGAACTGAAGAAGATGGAATTGCAATTCATCCATTAAAAGTTCATAAAATGAACACCATGACCGAGAGGTGGATCCAGCAATTTGGCAACACCGGATTCCCTCCATTTAAAACCACGTTAAATAATCGATTCATGTCGGAGCACCTGGCCCCTCCAAGAATCGATACATTTCCATAGATTTAAATGGAGAAAAACAATGTTTCCAATTTGCTGCATCCGGCAATGTCATGACAAGAAAGCGGAAATTCTGCGAGCCTCAAATCGTACTGAAGTACAATCATTTTATCAAATTCTGTTCAATATCAATATCAATACTTTGTTCAAATTAAAAATATTATTTGGAAAAATATGGAGAATCCGAGAAAACAGAAAAACTATTTCGCTTATCTGGATTTAAAATTAGTCACACGCATAGTAGAATACTTACAGGGAGAGTAATGTCACTTCAACCATTTTGAACTGTGCTGAAGTTTGATCAATCTTCAAGTTTTAGGCTTTTATGGAGCCCTCATGGCTCAGTTTACACAAACAGAATGGCAACAGAGTCCTATACGATGTAATATACAATTTTTGCTTACTAAAATGAGTTTTAAACAAACTTTGATCAATATTTTAGCCAAATAATACCCTTGCTATGAGGCAGCTCACTTGTATATGCAATAAATTATGGACCCGCGAACAACGTAGGTGGGTTCAAATAAGCCCACTTTGTTCGAGTTCTATTGGACCCAACTTTAAACTCTATCAGTGTTTTAAGTTCAGCTCAGAGCAATAAAGCGAATAGCATAGCCAATATGAAACTCCATACTTAGGTTCATATTATGTATTACAAGCGCAAGGTGACGTTTAAAAATTTCCGCCACTATTGTATTTTTTCAAAGAGAAATTATATTCAACGGAGCCGTCTGAAAAGTGCACTGATTGTATTTGTGCTGCCGATAAAATTTAGTAAACTTTTCAACCAAAAATTTCTCTGTAAAAAATAAGATGGCGGCGGAAATTTTTAATTGACGTATGGCGCTTGTGATACTTCGGCCGGAAGTTGAAGTTATGAGGGTAGCGTTTTCTTAGGTAAAGTCGCACTTACCGCACTCTACCTGTGGAAAGCCCTAAGTATTCTGTGGGGAATTTTGGCAACGGAGGGATTTAAGCACGGCTCAGTTCCTAAGTCAATACTATTGATTCGTTTTGGCGCGCTGCGTCCGCTTTTATTTCTTAATCGCGTGCGGCGGTGATCGGACGCCATCGACGTCTCATGCGCATGCGCCGCGCCGGTGCGATACTATCGAATCGCGACAGGTTCCATGTACAGCCTTGCCTCTTCTTACCTGACCGCCAATTGGCGGTATTTATGCTAAAAGGAACTATGTGCATAGGGATTGCGTGTGACATAGTTCCTTTTAGCATGAATACGTTAAATTATTGCGAGCTGTAATCATAGTCGTTCCATATAGACAGTGCTCCAATTCCATGTCCGTCAAAAGTTCCGGGATCCTGAACTTTTTTGTTCCAATTTCTTCTACTTAACGACCGTCAGAAATCCCGGAATTCCTTCCAGATTTTTCAAAAGTTCCGGCAAATACATAATTTCCAAAACATGCAAAAGATTCGGAACATTTCGGGACTTTCAAAAGTTCCGGTAAAAATTCAAAAAAATCTCAAAAGTTCCGAAATTCGGCACTAAATCCGAGAAATGAGAGGACTTTTTTTGTTCCAATTTCTCCCACTCTGTTACCGTCAAAAGTTCCGGGATTCTATTTAGATTTCTTCAAAAGTTCCGGAAAATGCAAAAGATCCGGAACATATCGGAAATTTCAAAAGTTCCGGGAAAAATTCAGAAGAATCTCAAATGTTCCGAAATTCGGTACTAAATCAAGAGGATCAGAGCACCGGAAGGTAGGTAAGGCTCCCGAGTTTGAATGGTGGTATTCACCGTATTTGAAGGGGCTTCAGCATAGCGTCTCACTTTCATCCGGAAGGGTCAGAAAAAGGGTATAGTACAGTACAAAAGCAATTTGCTATTCTGTGAGATTTTGTAGATAATCATGAAGAAGCAATATTCTCACACCATTGTATCGCGCTGATTCCTTTCTGCTAAATGCGATCCATTTCATCATATTCCCCCTTAGTCTGTAAAAACCACCCATTTAGACCAGTGGGGTCGCTTTTTACTCCATATGTCATCTGTGTCAATGGTTTTGTCTATAAATTTCAATAATCGGCCCACAGAGCGGGGTTCCTGAAATATATTTTCTCTGGTTAGGCATAGAGTCCTTTTATACTAAGAGTCAAGACAACTCCCCCTCATGGAGTCACAAACGGGAATAAAGATTACACAAACTGAACGGTTTTCGTAATCTTTGATCGGCCCATTCTTTAATTCCTTTCTCCGTTCCTTCTCTCATTCCGTTTGTTCCTTACCGAACCCGTAATTCCTTGGTCCATTCCAGATTATAATCTTTGCAATCGGTGAAAATGTAATCTTTATTCCCGTTTGTGACACCGTGAAGGCCTAAAATACGGGAATCAATCAGAAATGGATTCACATTGTCTTGACTCTTAGTGTAAAGGGACTCTAGTTAGGCCTACGTCTACGCGGTAAAAACTCGCAAAAAGGAGAGAAATCTGGCAACCGGAGCAATCGGAAATCGAGAGAGCGATCCGGAGGAAGAGGATCGAAGGACCCCGGAGTTCATTTACATGAATATATTAATCACGAGGAACAAACTCTCTCCCCCCCCCCCCCCCCCNACCGCAACCCCGTGTGAATGGAGGCGTGGAGGGCGTGCGTGGAGCATCCTCGCAATCACCGCGAATCGATACGGCACGAGAACAAATCAAATTTTACAACGTATTGTTGCAGTCCCGAGAGAAGTGTTGCGCACGTGATTTCTCGAAAATCGTGAAAGGTTATACCCGCGCCGACGCGTATGACGTATGTCCCAGGCCTACGTCATGGACGACTGTTGATTTTTCGTAATTATGGGCATGTTGCAAACTTCAGCCCTGCCGTGCTGAGGAAGAACGCCGTATGAACCTTTAAGCTTTGCCGAATTCCCTGCAATAAAACGCGAATTATCTAGTAAATTTTTGAATATTTTCCTCCCGATTTTCCGGATAATTTAGTTCGCAATTTTGCTTAGAGATTCTGAAAGTTTACGGGAAAAATATTCATTAATTTCCTAAAAAATAAACATTATATCGCAGGAAATTTCGCAACTCTCGTATGTTCATGCGGCGTTTTTCCTCAGCACGGCAGACCTGAAGCCGAAAGAAAAATAGTTTCTTGTAGAGAATGGCTCAAAGCTCACGATGAAGGCATCGAGAAAATCTGAAATACACTCTTGATATCGCAATCTGCATGAAAAAGGTGCGTTTTTTTAAAGGTCTGGATACACGAATTCCAAACCATTTTTGATTAAACCATGCGGCAGTCCTCTTTTGCTCTTTGCACTCGTTGCAAGTATTTTACTGAAAGTGGGGGTCATCGGTGCATCACTCATCGATGATCGTGAAATGTGTCGTGCCCTTTGCATACGTTGCAAGTTTTAAGTCGAAAGTGGGGGTCATCAGTGCATCACTCATCGGTGATCGTGAAATTCGCGGGGATAATGATTGACTTCATATAAATTCCGAAAACCATTCGCAGCCCGCGATTATCTCTCTTAAGCCGCAGTGTTGAAAAATACCGAACGGTTCTCAGATGGTTCCCTTTTTCCGGCGAAAAGGGGGCTTGGAAGGCCCTTTCATGGATTGACTTCATCGGCACTCCCGAAAATTGCGACTCTGTTGTTCTCTATGCCTGTGCCGGAGTATTGTTTTTGAACACTGGAAAAAAAAAAAAAAAAAAAACATATTGGATCTAGAGTCCAGACTCTTGAAAACATTGACAAGAAAAAATACTCTTGATTCAATCGGATTTTTGCTTGAATCAAAACGAAATCCGCTTGAATTAAGAGGCTTGGTTCTTGATTTAAGCTAGATTCTAATTGAATCAAGAGAACATTTTCTTGTCGATGTTTTTAAGAGTCTGGACTCTAGATCCAATGTGTTTTTTTTCCAGTGAAGCGGGAAGCTTCAAAAAACGCATCTCTTTTACGCAGATTGTAAAGTTAGGAGTGTACTTCGGACTTTTCCGATGCGCTCATCGTAATTTTGGAGCCATTTTTGCTGAGAACTAACTCATCTTTTCGCTGTAGATGAAGTTTGCAACAGGCTCATTGGACCACCGATAAACTAGGATAAAAAGATTCGTCGCCTGGTTGTTCATCTCGCGAACTAGTATAGTTGCCCCGGAGCGAAGCAGCGCAGCGTGGCGCGCGTGGCGGGTGGGGAGAATCGGAGTAATTAGTCACTCTCTTTGAAGTGCGGATGATTCAGTGCTTCAATTATCCCTCTATTTTCGGACGCTGCACCAACGCGAGCGCCCACCTCATTACAGGTGCGTTACGCTTCGCAGCATCGGAGAGCTATTTGAGTCGCGGCCTCGCGCCCACTCGTGGCAGGTGTATGCCGACGCACTTCGAGAGATGGGTAATGTTGAACATTTTAGAAGGTGCTCGTGTAATTCGGATTCGCAAGGGATTCTTGATATTAGTATTAGGTCGGTGCTGGCTCTCTTCCTGCGATTGGACAGAATTCGGATTCAAGGTCAGTGAAACCTAGGTAAGATCTTACCGACCGCTTTGGCCGAAACGAAGCTTTTCGTTCCCGCGCCGCCATAACCGTGGCACGAAATTTGAATTTCAACAATTGAGGCAGTTTTCGGTAATGGGCGTATGGGAATTCCGATGCTGCTAAGATTCTGCAACGTAGTTCACGAGTTTTAAGTAACTTGACCAGTTGTTGAAACTCAAATTCCGCGCCGCGGCTCTGGTGGTGGGAATGAATAGCTATATGAATAGAATACGTTTCAGCTAAAGAGGTTGGCAAGAGCATACTTATGTGCTTTATGTCACATTGGTTCGGATTGGGCTAAACTATGAACACGAACCCGACAATATCTTTAAAAACAACTTTCTCTGCAAAATATGTTTTTAAAATACAAAGTTTAAACTATCATATAACTGCGGTACAGCCTAGCATTTTTGGGGGCTTGTTGAGCCCAACTATAGTACATTGAACAGATTACGAAGAGAATTTTCGCGGACCATCCGTAAGAGTGTTCTATCAACAATTTCCCCATCGAAATTATTTTGGAGCCAAAAGAACTCCCGCTCCCTCGTTGGGATACTTTCAAGCATTCCATTAATTCATTCGGAATTCCGGTTGTCTCTAAAATCTTTCAAATAAAAAAATATGAACCGGTAGATGCTCATGGTGATTTTTCTCAATGTTTTCAATAATTGTGTTTTGGGTTGTGTAGTAGCTTAGTTTCTCCATTCCTGGACATTGAATAGAAAATAAGGGATTGTTCAATTTACCTTCGTTTAGTACTAAATGCTGAACTTTCTCAAATCTCATTTTCGATTACACTCGTCTCCCAGCGTTGCAGTGGCGGAGTGTCAAAGACTCGTCGGGGACAAGTGCCTGGGAGACGTGTTCATTTAGCCTCTAATGGAGGGAGCTCTATGCGCGGACTGTCATAAATGCCGTTTAAAACTCTATTAATCGGCCGTAAAACGAGCATTATAAATCGCGAACAGCCGCGACCGAAGTGATCTTTGCCAGCTGTCAACATCGACCCCGAGTCTGGTCGAAGTTTCTCGGCGATCCCAAACGGCGCGAATCGATAAGGATATCGATGACCGAGCGATCGATGCCTGGCTCAAACGCTAATTCCTCAATGATAACGTGACATTTTAATGTCTCCGCTTAATTGAGTGGCTGTTCCGAGAATGATGTATGGCCCGTCAGCGCGCTCTCATGAACTAATTTCGGTGCAGATTCTTCTCCGCTTGATCCACCTGGAATTTCAACCGGTATGCTCATCTGGTAGGGAGAAGATGGGCTCTGCACCTCGTAATCTTGAAAATACACAAATAAAAACACCAACCTGCGGGTTTTTACTATTTTTTGTAACATTGGCTATTAAAGTTGGACTTAAAAAACTAACCCAAGAAAATTTTCAAAATACACCAATTAGTTCACTGGAAAAAAAAACACATTGGATCTAGAGTCCAGACTCTTGAAAACATTGACAAGAGAAAATACTCTTGATTCAATCAGATTTAAGCTTTTATCAAAAGGAAATCCGCTCAAATTAAGAGGCTGGGTTCTTGATTTCAGCTTAAATCTGATTGAATCAAGGGTATTTTTTCCTGTCGATGTTTTTGAGAGTCTGGACTCTTAGGTCCAATGTGCTTTTTTTCCCAGTGTTAGTTAGTTGATTTATTTAATAAGACGATCAGCAGCTATCACTGCCGTGCTGAGCAAAAACGCCGTATGAACCTTTAGGCGTTGTCAAATTAACGTTGATAAACCACAAATTTCTTGGTAAACTTATGAATATTATTCTTCCAGTTTTTCAGGTAATTTTGTTGGCAGTACCACGTAGAGTTCCTGAAAGTTTCAAGGAAAAATATTCGTAACTTTCCTTTAAAAAAATCGTTTTATTGGAGGAAATGTGGGAACTCTCGACTGTTCATGCGGTGTTTTTCCTTGGCACGGCAGAACAGGACAAGACATCAAACATCGATCTATGGATACAGCTGTAGGCTCTTGTCTTATCTTGTCGGCTTCCAGGACTTTATATCCACCTACCTATCGTCCATTAAATAAATGTCCACCGCTATTTATGTCCACTAAACGTTAAGTCCAGTCTTTATCAAGTCCACATGTTTTTATGTCCAACCATGAATATGCCCAAAATTGTCCAAATTGTGGACATGTTATGTCCACATTTTTTTCTTCTCATTTAAATGACAGGAACCACCTCAAAAATAAATGCATACTACTACTACCTTCATTCTTAAAAACATTTCATTCATGAATCAAGTCATGAAAAAGAACGGACTCTAAGAGCAGATAAAAACATGTGTTCATGTGTACACTGTACGGAGTTGATAAGATGAAAACCAAAGCGGAAGCCTAGGAAATGCTCCAATGCCAAATTAAACATTTTTCAGTAACAGATGCAGTCAAAATTGAAAGTCCTCTTTAACCAGTTATTTCGTGCGCCTGCAATCTTGTAGGGTACTGTGCAACGCCTCTGACGCGAAATAGTTGCTTAAAGCGTTGCGGCGCGGCAGGCAACCAGCGTGACACGCGCATAGGCGCCTACAAACCTAACAGGATACTTCACGCGTTGCGCAATGCGTGCAGTATCCCGTTAGGTTTGTAGGTGCCAGTGCGCGTTCTGCGCTGTTAACACGCCGCTCCGCTCTGTGTTAGGGTCTAATATTTAAACTCGCGGAGTCAGCGTTTTTCAACTCATGATTTTGAATGTTTGCACTCTCTGCATTGATTATTCCCCTTTAAACTGATGAAAAAGAAATAAGTACTACTGGAAAATATAGTGTGTTTTTTGTAAATATGATCGTGGTTCCGTATCAAATTTAATGATTTCCAAAGTATTCAAATTTATTCTTTTATGTTTTGGGCTTTTACTATGCTGCAGCGTGGTGTAAGCGCAACCAAACGCTCAAAATTGAACGTATTTGACTCAAGGAGGTCGATGTACAAATAAGTTAAAAACAAACAATTGCGTGCTTCTTAGTTTTTTTCCTCTTTTATTAATATTTGTATAGTTTCTTTCATCACAACTACGGCTCATTGAGATTCACATCGATGCCATTGCTTGGAAAAGGTTTTACAAATATTTACCACGTTTTAAAAATGTAAATGCTTTTAAAAGGAAGTAATCAATTTCATTAAAAAAAAAAGAATGTACATTTAAGGCATATTTCATATCGGAAATTTCAAGGATAGAAATGAAACCAAGTATTTACCAAAGACAATTTGAAAAGATGAATCAAAGAAGAAATTAACATTTCATTTAAAATATGAGTTACGATAACAGCACTTCATGCTCTCTTAATTTTCTCATTTCGATATTGTCAATATAATTTTACACGCGGACTAAAATATGACGCTTGGATTTGATTTTAATGGACTTTATATTTGTGGACTTAACTAAGTGGACGTTTAAGTAATGGACTTAACAATAGTGTGGGCTTTAGAACTGTGGACGTAAAAATTGTGGACGAAAAGTCTGCGGACGTAAAAAAATTGGACATAAAGTCCGTGTACCTCTTTTCGACTTAGCAAAAAATTAGTTTCATAAAACGGTCTGAGGTCTGTTCAAATATGATCGTGGTGTTCGGAGTTTATAGTCATATTTTCCGTGTAATTTCGAAACTTTAAACATACGTATTACTCGAAATAGCAAAAACTGCACTTATGCGTCTTGTCCTAGGATAAGTGCAGTTTTTGCTATTTCGAGTAATACGTGTTTCGAGTAAACTGTTTTCAATCGGAGACTACAATTGAAAACAGTATTTCCAGTTTTAACCACACGGAGAAAAAAACTTCGTGCGTGGGACCCGAAGTTTAGGTAATATCGATCTCTGGAGTTTTGTAGCATTTTGTAGGTTTAAATGACAGATAAATCGATTTATGGCAAAGCACGCCACGCCACTTGTCACGAGCCAGTATTTGGCGAATCTGAGTGTTGACTTCAGTGCACTGCGGGCCGATTATTGAAACTTATAGACAAAACTATAGACAAAGACGACAAAAGGGATTTGGAGGGATCCTATTGGTGGAAGCAATGGACATAGCAATGGACATAGGAGGTAGGTAATAGACTAACTAACGGCAACCCACTGAAGACCCGACAGTTAGTCCATCATTTGCCTCCTTAGTCTATAAGAACCAACCATGTCAACCAATAGGATCGCTCCATACTTCCTATGTCTTCTTTGTCTATCGCTTTGTCCATCAGTTTCAATAATCGGCCCGCAGTAGGGAAGGAAGCGTTCCGGGGTCTTAAAAATATATCGTCTCTGCTAAAGGATCAGATTTTCAGCCAGATATGGCAAGAATGCGACGATGCTCCCTAATTACAGGGATAATCGTACATTGTTCTCAAAACAGCGGAGCTTCATACTCGTGGAGCGTCAGTTCAAAGAATCGTGAAAATCCGCGGGGCCTAAAGTAGACCTCTCCTGCGGGAAATTTCTCAGACTCGTTGGTGACAGTCTAATATTCCTATACTTTAATTGCCTTTCACAAGTCTTTTGCGCTCATTTAATTCTCCTTTTTTTTCGCCCTTTCTTTTCCGTGACCCGGCGCGGGGCCTTTCATTGGTCGGGTTGGAGGACACTCGGAGCTCGAGTGCTCGCGCCAAGTGGAGACTCCCACCGCGCCGCCACCCTAGACTCACTTTCGAAAAAGATGCCGACTAAATTCATATCTGGACGAACTTCGTTTGATGTGACGAATGTTGTCGTTTCTCTGGAAATATCCAATTTGAAGAGGCGCTGTCAAAGGGGCTTAATTGCATTGCGACGTTGCAAAATTTGAAGTACACTGTAAAAAAAATCTCGGTGTATTTACTAAGAAAAGGGTAAAATTACCAAGAATTCAGGGTTCTATTTGATCCCAGTTTTTCCTTGATAAAATCACCATTTATGGAATTGGTGATTTTACCGAGAAATCTCGGTAAAATTATTGAACTTTCTCGGTTATTTTACTGGGCTTTGGTAAAAACGCCAGTATTTTTTATCGACTGTGGTAGAGTTACCGAGATAAAATGGCAAAGTTACCGGGAATTGATTACCAATAAAAGTGGTATGGTAAAAATACCAATTTTTAGGCAAGCGTACCAGTCCGTTTTGGTAAAATTACCATTACTTGGTAAAAAAATTGAAATGGTAAAAGTACCAACGGACCTATGTAAAAACGCCGAGAATTTTTTTTCAGTGTAATTGCATTGCAACTTTACAAAATTTGAAGTATTACTGTATCCTAATAGAAAATTTGCAGGTGTCTGAAATTTGATGGATTGCGCGTTTAAGTGAAACTACCGAGTGAACTGTGCACGAGGATACCATTGGCTCATGAATTGAACAATTATTATTGGAGAACATTTGACAAAATGATCTATTCTACTAAAATACATGTGTTTAAATGCGAAATGCCGCCAGATGACATCACTAGGCGGAGCATTTTCTCACTTTTAAATCTATTTTTATACTATTGCCCACATCAGAACAAAATTATAAAAAATACTGTGAAATCAGCTCTTTAAGCACTTTCAGATGAAGCAATAAAAATTGCACTCAAACTATCCATTGTTTGTAATATTCAATTTCGGTGAAAATTTTTTCAGGTTTTTGGATATACACACGCACATGGACGAAATCACAGATATTTGCAGCCTTGCATCGTCGTTCTAAGAAACTCCTTCCAATTTTGTGTATGCGACCCCAACAATAATTGGAAACAAGGAGTAGCATGTAGCCGTCGTTTCAGGAAACTCCTTCAATCTTTGTGTATGCAACATGTACATTAGTGAAACTCAAATAGTTGCATCATGACTCCGCTAAGATGAAGCGTGTTTTTTAATTTATAAACTTTATTCTTACATCCCACGCAAAAATTGGTGAGAGGTGAAGTCTGGACCAGGGCGGTATAAAACGAGTGCTTTGCATGTCTCAGCCCACACGACCGGTACATTATCACAAGAACCGAAGAGATTATTATTATGAAAGTAAATTGTAACTAGAATGTTAGGTTGAGTCCGAAATCCAGCGTATTGTAAGAGCTACGATTCCTTCCCATCCACGATAAGCTTTCATTTGGGGCATGTTTCATTGACTTCCTCAAGTATCCAATAAGGTATGAAAAAAGCAACTGCTTTGGCGGAGGCTCCTTTCGAACACGACGAAAGACTGAGGCTCTTGTTGAAGTAATCGATTCGATTATTCCCAAGCCGGCGTTCGCAGTATCGTTGAGTGGGGCACCCTTTCACTTGACATAATATTTAGATGTTTCTTGTATACGGTCGGCTACAAAGAACCTATCCTCACGATTCAGCCGCCCTCCCGGCTCAAAAACCTTATAATCCCTTTGTACGGGCACCTAATTCCTCTTCAAAGCATCATTGTTGGGAGGAAGTTTGGAGCTATTCTCTTTCGGGGGCGCTTCTTGCCTGTTGCGTCGTGTCGATTCATCGAGGGATGACCACCCCCTATTTATCCCTGATCCCCATTTCGGGGACATCCTTAATCCCATGCTCCTGACAGGACTCCCTCAGCCGTGAGCCAGGAGGCTCATCGGGCAGCCTCCAGCAGGATTTATTCCCGTTACGATCTTACAGGACTCTCGATGAAATGACTTCGGCGGTCAAATTTTTTGAAATTTTATTTGCGTTTTATCTCGCATATTATTAGACAAATCGACGGTGAAAGTCGGCAATCACATAACTCGGTTTGCGACGTCGCAGACTTCCTGTCATACTTTATTTTTTAAGCGGAAAACTACTCAACGGTAATTCTTTAAAACTGCCGTGATTTTTCTTCTATGTGCGAGGAAAATTCTGCAAAAACTTCAAGGAATCATGTCCATTTGTTCTCCTTTAAAAAAATAACATAGTTGCGGAGATTTTCAGACACCGCAAACGAGTTATGCGATTGCCGACTTGCACCGTCGATATACACTGGAGTCTCGATTGTACGTACAGTGCACGGAGAAAACAACTTCGTGCGTGGGACCCAAAGTTCCGGTCATATGGATCTCTGAAGTTTTCGGATTGAGCATCTGAACACTTTAGGTCCACCTGATGAGATTCGGATCACACATCTGAAACTTCAGTTCTTACATCTGAAGTACTTCAGATGTGAGAACCGAAGTTTTTCGGATGTGAGAACCGAAGTTTTTCGGATGTGAGAACCGAAGTATTTCGGATGTGAAATCCGAGGTACTTCAGATGTAAGAACTGAAGTTTCAGATGTTTGATCCAAACCTCAGCAGCTGGACCTAAAGTGTTCAGATGCTCAATCCGAAAACTACAGAGATCGATATGACCTTAACTTCGGGTCCCACGCACGAAGTTTTTTTCTCCGTCTGGTTAAAACTGGAAATACTGTTTTCAATTGTAGTCTCCGATTCTCTCTGTCTGTAGAAAAAAAGTATGGTAACATCTAAAATAAGTCTACTTGATTTTTTTCACAGTGATAGGATTCAGTGAAAATAACCAGAATTATGGTAGTCTTTACCAGAATTCTGATGATACTTACGATAGTATAGTAAATACTACCATACAGTCCAGTATTTATTACCATACTGGTATATGAATGTAAAATTGAGGATTCAAAATTGACTGAAGTGCGAACTTATCAACGCAGTACAGCCCTGGTAAAAATGGCAAGTGCTCAGATCAGTAGCACTTGCCTTTGGAACAGACCTAAACACTGATGTAAGTGCTGCCGGGCGCTGATCTGCTACGTCAGTGTTAGGTCTGTTCCAAAGGCAAGTGCCTCTGATGTAAGTGGCACTGACCTAAGTGTCTCCGACGTAAGCGGTGTGGAAACTCCCAGAAATACTGTAGAGGCAAAAATTTAGTTAATTACCGATCCGCCAGGTACGTTAATTCACTATTTGACGACCAGGGAGAGCTACTGTGAGTTTTCCATCACAAGTAATCATCACAATCTTCAGTGGACAACGCTCGTTCCCATGCGTTCTCCAATCTAAGTACTAACTACGCCCGACGTAGCTTATCTTCGGTGATCGACCTAGCGACTGAACCACTACACTACCTGCGCGTGTAAGTGCTAAGGGCGTAATTATGTCATTTCAGGGCCCCCATTGGAGTAATTTTGACAGCAAATGATGATTTTGTCTTTGAATTTGAATCCGATACTTAATTTTTTTATTATTCTTTTTCAATCAATCAACATGAAAATGAAGTTTTATATGTTATGTTTTTTTTGAAAAAAAAAAAAATGGAATGCATTAAAATTCAAAATTATAGCTGAGGATGTAAAAAAATAATCAAAGTTGAAATGATACAAAAAATATAAATTAGCAGATACAAAAATTGAAAGTACTTAAAGGAGTAAAAAAGTTGGAAAATAATTAAAAATAAATTGGGAAAATTTTAAAAAAATTAAGACTGGAACATTTTAAAAAGAGTTAAAACTGAAAAAAATTTAAACCAAATTTAATTTTTTTTTTTTACTCTTAAGTTAAAAAAATAATAATGCTTAAATAACTACATCTAAATACATATTATAGCGGTGATAATATTTTTAACGATCTCATTTTTTTGTGTTTTAATTCTTTAAGTGCCATCATAAACGAAGAAGGTTAAACAAATTTTTCAAGAGTGTGGCTACCTAAACAAGTTTTCCTTCCCTCTTAGAAAATCCCCCTCATAAAAAATGTGCCTCTCCGTAAGATAAAGTTTGTGGTCCCCGTATCCCAAGGAATATTCCCCCACGAAAATAAAACAGGGTGGGGGAAGAGGGAGCCATCTCTACTTTTTGGGAGTGAGTGCGGTTCGATTAAGACTGATATCAGAGACTTACCCTCTGGAATAAGTCCTGACCTCAGTCCCGCTTACCTCAAAGATATCTCTGCACTTAGGTAAGTCTTCCTCCCGACGTCAGTGCCTCTTACCTCAGTGCTTACTTCTTAGGTCAGTGCTTTAACACTTACGTCAGAGAAAACTGAACTGACCTCAGAGCAAATTGCACTGGCCTCAGTGGAAAATTCACTGACCTAACACTTGCCATTTTTACCAGGGAGCCAATTTCGAATTCTATAATAATAAAAAATAAAAAGCTTCTTGTCAAAGATAGTCAAAACTATTTATTTATTTCAAAGTCGACTGTGGTACACATTGACTGTTGTTTGACTATATCTATTTTGCAGCACCATTTGACGTTTGGCCTTCGATCAACCTTCGACACATACATTACACAGAGGGCTGAGAGGGGATGGACCCTGAAAGATCCTCCGCGAGATAAATTTCATTCTGAAACAGCTTTAGTTCAATGACGATCTTTCTCGGATCTTCCTCGACGAAGAAATGGACGCATTTCTGCCAAACGGAACTATGTGCATTACGACATGAGCCCTGAGACCCATAAGAATATATGCGTAACAGGGCTCAAGTCATAATGCACATAGTTCTGTTCGGCAGAAATACGTCCAAATAAGGGGACTCAACGAAGCGATGAAATTTTTCGATTTTAGTCTGAGCTAATCTAAACCACCCTCTATCAAAAGGAGTTCAACAATCGAACCGGTGAAACAACCCTTGAGGAACACATAGTGGCAGTTAATAGCACTTAGTGACATCTCTCTTGAATGAAAACAACCCCTACGTTCCTTGAGAGCATTTTAAGCCGCGGAAATAATCCCATCACCGCTGTGCCGGCCAGTGACCAACGGACCACTCTCTCCGATTAAAGAGCCCAGAAACAGATCCGTTTGACTCTGGCCTCGTCTGGACCACCGTGCGTTTCACTAGTGCCAAATTGAGAGAAACATGACGAAAATTAGATACCCCCCCCCCTAAAACAAACAAACAAACAAACAAACAAACAAACAAGCAGGCCAACAAACGAACGAACAAACAAAAAAAATGCACATGAAGAAGTTGATCACCATGACCATACCGTGAAATAATACATTATGTACAAAACATTGATTGAAATAATTTTTAAAATTTAGAAGCAATTATACTGCAATTACTCCACCATAAAATTGCAATATTTTTATATTATTTGGTCAGGAAATGATGATTTTAAACGAACAAGAAAATGAGTTACATGTTTGGGAAAGGTAGGCAATTTGTGATGCAAAAAAATTGGAACTTATTTCAATATACTTTTCATATGGATGTAAATTTAGTAAAAGGAACCCCTTTAATCAGTGAATTAACAACATACACAACACTTCTCCACAATAAGTATTTTACCATATAATTGCAAGTAACTATAATCTTGGGTACAGTTCCTGATTTGTTTTATATGAACATAGTGACTTTCATATATTTGGGGGAAAAAAGGGATATTGTGACCAAGGTTAATACACAGGATTTTTGAATGACCAACAAAATGGCAACAGGTTGAGAGTATCGCGAACCAGATTACTTACTGAAGCCATTCAGAGGATCCATGAAAAACACCAATTACCAGGGGGTTCGGTGGTGTGGTCAGTTGCGGATGAGATCCCTTTCATGGCCCCGAAATCCGATCAGGGCGCTGAGCCGAGCACTGTTTAAAAGGATCAGCGCGCTAATGGAACGAAAAATCCAGGGCCACCCTCTTCCACACGGTGGCATACTCTATGCGTGCTCTCTCATTTTTCCTCCGACCGAGTCAAAGCTGTTTCCCATCTTCCTCAACGATTAAATTTTGCCGATTTACGGACGGGCTGATTGATGAAATTGATAGACGAGGCAATATACAAAGAAGAAAAAGAAACATTGGAGCAATCCCATTGAATGAAATGGGTGATTCTTGTAGTCTAAGGGGGTGAATTCTGGACTAACCATAGGGTCTCTCGTGGATTGCCGTTAGTTTGTCTACAACCCAACTCCTATGTCCATTGCAACCAACCGCTTCCACCAGTAGGATCCCTCCATATCCCTGTAGTGTTCTTTGTCTATAGCTTTGTCTATCAATTTCAACAATCAGCCCACTGGAGGATTCTTCGCGCCCTAAAACTGCCGTGCTAAGGAAGAACGCCGTATGAACATTCGAGAGTTGCCAAATTTCACCTGATAAAACATGCATCTTTGAAGAAACTTTTATATAGGTTTTCTTGAAATTTTTAAATATTTTAGATCAAATACGAAACATAATTGTCTGTAAATTTACAAGGAAAATATTCACAATTTTCCCAGTAAATTCAATTTTTATTGAGGGAAATAAGTCAACGTCTGGAGGCTCATACGGCGTTTTTCCTTAGCACGGCAGCAAAGGCCCATTATGAGTTAATCTAAATAGAGCGGGCTCATCTAGGGACTCTCTACTATCGATAGCTGTAAAAAAGGGGTATGGAGGTATCCTATTATTGATGTAAGCCGCTGGTTGGAATAGTCAAAGTAGGAGATGGGTAATAGACTAACTAACAGCAACCTACTAGAGACCCTATAGCTGAACCAAATGTCGCCTTCTAACGCTAACATCCCAGACTCCGCCGATGGTATACCCGGAAGGTGTTTCCGGCGTTGCCTCAGCCAGTGGCCACTTGACTCCGCATCGTCAATCTTGAAGTATACCTCTTATAAATGTCTTAGTTTCCATCCTTTCTCCATTATTTACTATGTCATGTATCTAGTATATAGTATTTATTATTTGTAAGGCTCCACTAATACCTCATTGTGAACTAAGAAGCTGCCTACTCAGGAGTTTCCCAATACCAGGATGTAAAAATTCCTTACAAAATAAACGCAGAACTTTCCGCTAGTGGAGGAGAGTCATTCTCTAAAGACAAGTTTGAAGCTGTCCAAAGCATTTACGCCTGCTGTAATGAATTCTTTAAAATCGCCCAGATTCAACCTTAAACTTCAGAAAGAGAACGCGTTAATGGGAAATTTCGAATGATTCATCGTGATGATTCCAAATATTTTGGAACTCCAAGTTAAGCTCCTTAATTTACTGCGATGAATCAGAATACACTGAGTTAAAATAAAGACCAGTAAGCATAGATAATGCATGTTTCTTTCGGAGATTCGAAAAAAGACGTGAGTCCCCTTGAAGCGCTTCAGCAGATACGCGCTTTCTTAAATCGCTCATCGCGGGTAGGTTTCGCTTGATAACGTCAAAATAATCCGGCTGTGAGCTGTAAAGGGAATCGTGCTGAACTTCAGCCGCATTCTCATCATAGCCGAAGTTAATTGGAACGAGTTTGGTGGAAAAGAAACCGACACGTTTGACTTTTTTCAGCAAAAAACGTATCGGCCATAGCAATTACCAAACAGTTGGGTGTTTTTGATCACGTATTCGAGTACTTGCTTCCTTTTATCTCTGTTTAATTCGAATGCGGCGTTTTAAGCTTCATTCTGGCAAAAGCAGAGGGTTCTCTTTCCGCGAAGCGATGAGCAACGCCCCAATTATAAGATTTAATCGATGAGGACTAAAAGACGGAGATATGACGGAAGGAGAATAAGAAGAGCAAGGAATAGGACGATTTACAACGGAATTCTTAGAAGAGGGACATCGATTATCATTCCAGAACAAACTGGGAATTCTATATACCCGCTCCGACGAAATACGCGCGTTACTCGTAGCTATCATGTAGTCGTGGGTGCGTAACGATAGCCAAATTGCGAAACCACGTATCTCCATCAGGGCCGGATTAAGGGGGTGGCCACATGGGCCGCGACCCATGGTGGTAAATTTAGGGGACGGCAAATTTTGCAATTTTTTTAAATGTAGGTTTAAAAAAAATCGGATTCAGGGATAAAAATTATCAATAAGAAAAGGAAACAAAATCTCTTTTCCTGAGAGTATAGTAGTTTCTAATTTTGTCGTTTTTCGGTGATACAAGAGACAGCATCTTTAATTAGTCGAGTTAAGAGAGGAACTAAACACACAATTTGGCCTGGAGCTCAGCGCAGAGAGGAATGATAACGAGGACTTGAGATGAAAAGGACAAGCCCTCGGCGCGGTGGTCGGCATGTAACACATATTAGCGCCTACAAGACTGCATGAATACTTCACGCATCGCGTCAAACTCAGTGCGGTCAGGAGCGGTTGGCGTGAAACGCATAGCGCCTACAAGATTGCAGGAATACCTCACGTATTGCGCTAAACACAGTGCGATCAGCGCGGCGCGGCGCAGCGGCGGAAGTTAAAATTATTAAACCACATTCATGTTTGGTCTTTCATACTTTTTTGGTTCATTTCTCATAAATGGAGGACCTTGTCCACACAGAGATAGGTTTACGGAACTTGACTTTCGCGTCAAGTTCCGTGAAATTTTGCAACTTTTGGAATGTATCCAACACGATCAGGTAAACGCGTCTCATGCACCCCTCCCCCTCCGGCACGTTCACTTGATGATTTTTATTGATGTTTCAAAACGAATGAGAAGGCGACGGCAAAATACAGGCGGCCCATGGGCGGCAAGTAGGTAAATCCGACCCTGATCTCCACTGAGGCGCATCGAGACGTCCGTCCCTGTTTTCTTTTTTCAAAGAAAAATAAACCAACTTTAAAGATTGTAATTTGTAAAGAATATTTAACTAAGACAGAGAAAAAATCAAGAAATTTTTCGAGAAATTACGTTGACCAGCTTCCCAAAGAAAAAATTAAGTATGACTGGAAGTTTGCAATGTCGTAAACGGAAATACGTGGTTGCGCACTTTGGCTATCGATAAGTCTAGCCCGCAGTTTCATCCTTCCGTATTTGTCAGCGTTCGTGTTAGTCGGGCGCTAAATTAGTTCAGCCCCAAAAATAGGAAAACGAATGTATTAAATGAAAGGATTTATGCTGAATGAAACTATGAGCACATGCATCAAATCAAAAGGAATCCTATGCAAATAGTTCCTTTTTAGGTAGACCATATGGAACAGGTGATGTCAAACTACAGGGAAGATATATCTTTACACAGTACTCATAATTTGACGGCATTTTGCAATTATAGCGATCATTGTATCTGCCTTATTTGGAAAATCACCTATCTGCATAGATAAACTAATGTCACGCGCATCGTTTCTAAAATGAGCCCGAAATAATAATGTCTCAAATGTAGTCCTCTCATTGGCCTGAGTGGTAAGATCACTGTGACTTAAGTGGAATCCTCGTGCAGATACGTGCTTTATTTTCAGCATGGCAAAACGAAGAATTGGAGGCATTTTAGAACCACCAAAACCATGGACCACCGTTGGACATGGAATTTTGAACTAAAACTGCGAAATTTTATATTATTTTCTGCACATTATGAATTAAAAATGAATTAAATTGAATCGGGTGCGATTAGAAGGGAATTTTACGAGAAAATCAATAAAATCACTTCTAAAATCGCTTATTCATATCAATATGAGCCTTTAATGTTTCCACATATTGTCCGAGTCCTCTCATTAACTCGCTCCACTGAGCGCCGCTGATGAGGCGATTGGTGTCTGAAGTTAAAACGCCTTCATTTCCGTGCGTATGCAACACGGACATCCATGGAGTTCGAATAGTTGCATTCAGGCGTTATAATGAAATTCGTTTAGTATCCGTTGCATTCGACACTAACTGAAGCTTTGATTGTGTCCCTTAACTTAATTCCAGTGTTGGCTATTGTGCCAATGAAGCAAACCATTGCTGATTTCTTTGCGACATCGTCAATTTTTCAACGAATGCAATGTACTTTAATGTAGTACAATTTTGCCAGCCCTCGAAATTACAAAACAATCAGGTATCTCAGTATGATTCGTAGAGTTTCTTATAATGTACTTTGATGAGACAGACTTTGTTTAGATTTTGTTGCTGTTTTCCTTCCTTCGGGAAAATTAATTTTGACCCTCATCATATTCTCCAGACTTTATTGTGCTGTAGTTTTGCCATTGCACTTACGTAATCATATACGTGTACTTAGGTTTGAGGAATTACAAATTCCCTGTCACATTTCATTTTGTCGGAAGACGAATGGTCATCTTTTGTGCTCCGACTTCCGAGCGATTAATCAGGATTATGTTCTTCGAAAATTTCCCCCTTCGTGAAATTTATATTATGTTCTGCTCTACCCTCCTGTAATCGGGCTACATTTCGTCTCCACTTAAAACACTTCCTGGATTAGTAAGATCACCTTAACTTAAATACAGTTCTTTTCCTCATACTGGAGTTCCTTCACACTGAAAATAAAGACAGTTTAAGACAGTACGAATCCATTTCTGATCGATTCCCGTACTTTAGGCCTCTACAGTGTCACCAACGGGAATAAAGACTACATTTTCACCGATTGCAAAGATTATGACTAATTGGGGACACGGCAACGAACAAACGGGATGAGAAAAGGAACAGAGACAGGAATTCGGGAATGAGTCGATCAAAGATCACGAC
Organism: Bemisia tabaci; assembly: GCF_001854935.1. Lineage (NCBI taxonomy): Eukaryota > Metazoa > Arthropoda > Insecta > Hemiptera > Aleyrodidae > Bemisia > Bemisia tabaci. Next base: position 4,641,335 of record NW_017547116.1, read on the forward strand.
AAACGTTCAATTTGTGTAATCTTTATTCCCGTTTGTGACATCCATGAGCCGCGTTGTCTTTACTCTCTCTATAAAGGGACTCTAGCTGATACGAGGTTTCTCTCCAGCACAGTATGAACGGGTCCCAAACGAGCGCACTTTTTGTCGCAGCGCTGAATGAAGCAGGGGAGAGAGAGAGAGAGGGGGGGGGGCTCCTCCGCCCCCGTCCCACCCGGGAGCGTGGGACAATTAAAAGCCCGTAAAACGGCCGGGTTGGCGCGGCGCGATTTGTGCGACCCGCTAATCGGAGTTCAATTCGTGCAATAAACATCAATAAAGAGCCGTTAACGATCACGCTAATTCATTCATGGGCTCGTATATTTCCTCTCCCCCCCTATCCGCCCCCTCCCGCCCCCTCTCCCTGTTTTTCGTTGTCTCGGTTCCCCCTCATCCTCGCAGACTCCGGCTCCGTAGCGGACTCTCCGATCGCTCAATTGGACTACATTTTATGGTGAGGAACCACTTTTCTTGTCTCGATTTGGAAGCAACATTTGTGCCGTCAGTTTTTCTATGCAGATAGGTTGTTTTTATGGGTGAGCCAGAAAGAGTGGGTTCTTAGACCACAAAGTGCAGTCAAATTACATATTCGAGAAAAGTCCCGCGAAAACAGGTATCTGGATGACTGGATTCTGAAATCATGCTATTGAATTGGACTGCAAGGTTTTGAAAATGGTTTCAATAGTTTTCTCGTAAAATCTTCTCCACTACGCATCCCTCTAAATAGGATATTTGACGAAATTCACGTCAAAATTAGCAGTTTCATTAACAAAGTCACGACTTCTCTCATTGACTGGATCCACTATGGGCTGGCTGGGCAAAAATTAGCGATGCCCAGTAGTAGCCTGCCGTGCTGTGGAGGAACGCCGTATGAACATTCGAGGGTTGTAAAATTTTCTTTGACAAAATGTTTATTTTTAAGGAAAGCTATCGATATTTTCCCTTGAAATGTTCAGGAACTTTAGGTAAAATTGCGAACAAAATTATCTAAAAAATTGGAAGAAAAATATTCACGAATTTTCCCGGAAATTCGTGATTTACCGAAGGCAATTCAGCAACGCCTGAAGGTTCACACGGCGTTTTTCCTTAGCACGGCAGAGTAGTAGTCTGCTGTGCTAAGAAAGCACACCGTATGAACCTTCGGGCGTTGCCAAATTTCCACTACTAAAACACGAATTTCCTGGTAAATATATAGCTATTTTTCCTCCAATTTTTCAGATAATATTGTTTGCAATTCCACCTAAAGTTCCTGAAAATTTTGAGAAAACTTATTCAAAACTTTCTTCGAAACAAAACATTTTATTGAAGGAAATTTGGCAACTCTGGAAAGTTCATACGGCGTTTTTCCTTAGCCCGGCAGTAGCGGTGGCAGTAGCGGTGGCGGCTAGCCGGTGGCCGGCAGCGTTGGCTTGGCGCAGGGCGGCCGGCCGTGGCGGGGGGCGGCGGCAAGGTTAGCGGTCGGGGGGGCCGGTCCGGGCCCGGGCCAGTCTGTGCTGTGCGGGCCGGCGTTCCGGTCGGGGACAGTGGGATAGCGACGACGGGCGATTTACGGGATTCCGGGGACCGATCGGCCCTTCGGGATGCGGGGCCACTGAAATGCGGACCCTCCTTCTCGGCCTGGCTCTCCTACTCCAAACATGGTGGTACGTCACACCTACACTTTCGCTTTCCGCAACGCGGTTCGTTTCCTGCTTCAGCTTCGCTTTCCTACCCCCCTACCCCCCT
>NW_017547116.1:4657221-4732360 GCF_001854935.1 Bemisia tabaci
CCCCCTCCCGGTCATCGAGTGACCGGAGCAGATCTATTGGTCTCATGTCGATCCCCATGCTGTGAGAATCGTGAGGCGAATCCTTCCCGATCAGTGGCGTGGCGTGAATGCTCGACTATCGATATTTCTCCTTTGAAGCTATGGTAAAGTATCGATTATTAAGGTGTCCGGTGCGAACGTTCTGTTTATCGATCCTTTTCCATGGGTTTAAATGGTAGATCAATCGATGTATCGCAAAACACGCCACGCCGCTGTTCCCGATCGTTCTCGTCGAAGATCGAATGCGGTTTCTGAGAGCGACTTGGAAATATTATTCTTAATCAAACAGGAAAATTTAATCTGACAGAAAGCGCACAATGAGAAAAAGAAATAACATTTGAAATAAAACTTTAAGTGGGTTACGTTTTGCAATAAGGAACCACTATTTTTGGCCCATTTTAGAAACAACATAAATGCCATTATTGGTTTCCCCATGTAGATATGTCCTTTTATGAGAGAGCCAGAGATAGTGGTTCCTTATCACAAAATGTAATCCAAATGTGAATGAGCATATTGAATTATACATTTTATTACTTTAAATATAATAATTATGGCAATCATATTCATATCATAATCATGACTCATGGTTGTTGCTTGCATAGCTCCCTCTTCTAGGGATAAAAATGTGAAATTACACCTCGTTTTAACTTAACGGGGAAATTGTGTCAATTCCCGCGTAGCAGAGCTAAAATAATATGAGGGTCGCACAATAAATAAGTTCACCTATTCAATATCTGCCAATTAAAATATATAGAGAAAATCTGTGAATGGCGTTAAAAAGCCATTACTCTCAGTGTTTTAAAACTTATGACTTTATAAATTTCAAATAGAGCTGTGAATAGTAAGTTTTCCTTAACCCATCTCTTAACCGCTCGAGTCCAAAATTTCACAGCGAGTGACCAGCTGAATTAAATAAATAATAAAGAAAAAATGTACACAAACACAATATAGAATTAGAACTAGGGAAAGGGCCTGCAATGATGCCGGCGCAGAGATACAACTATTCGTACTTGATGGATGGCCGAGTTGCGTCTGCAAATTTGAAGGCGCCATGGCGTGAGGCGTGAACTCAAAATGTTCCACTCTAAGCTGGCAATGAGGTGTCGCTCGGATTCCGGAGAGAAATTAAACATGAGGCCAAGTTATGTCTTTTTTATCTTCGGCTTGGTTGCTCACATGGCTTTCACAGCTCCACCACACAAAAAAAAGTAAATTAAAGCAAACACTATTGGTGAATAGAGCTAGGGAAAAGGAACGCATTGATGACGGCGCAGAGATATAACTATTCGTACTTGATGGATGACTGTGTTGCATCTGCAAATTTGAAGGCGCCATAGCGTGGCGCTTGATCTTGCAATGCTCCGCTGTATGTTGCCAGCGATTTCAAATTTTCAAAGATTAAGGCCAAGGGGAGTTTGTTGAAGCAAATTCACTTAAAAGTTCCGAGAATATTTGTCGCCACTACCGGGAGTCGAACCCGGGACTTCTTGCTTGACCTAGAGTCAGCAGTATAACTTTGGAAACGGATCCTTGCAAGAGATTATGTATGATAATTTTCCTCCACAAAAATTACAAAATATGAGAGGAAAATGCCACAAGTTTAAACAAGTTTAAGGTAGGTACAATGATCCATTTTATAAGTTATCCTGCTGAATCTTACTCAAGGTCGGCAATAATTGGACGTATTTCTGCTAAACGGAACTGTGTGAATTAAGACATGAGCCCTGTGACCCATAAGAAAATATGCATAACAGGGCACACGTCATAATGCCTATGGTTCCGTTTGGCAGAAATACGTCCATATACGTCCTTTTTAATTATACTGTTTTGACGGCATCCTTAAACCTCCCTAAACCAAATGGAGCCTTCTATGGAAATATACTGTTTACAGAACGACTTTGAAAACAGACTTTAGTCCCTAGGTCATTCCTACTATCGCGCAGGGCGATTTTAAAAGTAGGCAGCACTTTTATGGTTCATTTAAATCTATTAAAAATATCGAATTAGGAAAGCTGCCTCGCAAAGTATCGATTGTTTTACACACATTCAAATGAAGGAAAAACAGTGTTGCCAACTCTCAGGAATCGCCACTGCTGTTGCGCAGGTCGTTGCAGGGACGCCAAGGGAAGATATTTCGTTAGATCCGCGGGCTGATTGTTGAAATTGGCAGACAAAGCGATAGACAAAGATGACAAAAAGGATATAAAGGGTTCCGATTGGTGTTAGCGGGTGGTTGCAATGGACAGTAGACTAACTAACGGCAGCAGCCTACGAGAGATCTTTTAGTTAATCCTTCATTTTCTCCCTCGATTTATAAGAACCATTCATTTAAACCAAGTAGGTCACTCCGTACTCTTGGTATGCAGGCAGAGGGTCTACAGCAAAAATGTCCACAAGCAGAAAGTCTACATTTTTTGGTCTACATTTACAATGTCTAGAACTATAAAGTCCACTACAAAAATGTCTACGAATAATAATGGTCTCTAAAAAAAAGTCTATACTCAGAAAGTTCACTTCTGAATGGAATATGTAGAATGAACTCACATCAGTTACTTCTTTAGTTTTATATCACTATGTAGAAGAATCGTCTATTCATTTTCCTTTAATAGATGCGTTATATGTAGACAATTCCTTTCTCGGGCATTTTAAAAGTAGACTTCTTAATTGTAGACATTTTGACTGTAGACCTACCCTCCGTGATTCGCACTCTTTATTTCTTCTTTGTCCAAAGCTTTATCTATCAATTTCAACAATCAGTCCGCTGGGGGCTAGGAATGGCGGGATTGACGGAGTTGCCTAGAAGTTGCGTTCGCTGACGGATGAGAGCGCGCTCGGACAACTTTGACAGGAACTCAGTCCGGGCCGACGCACATGCGAGCGACACTTGGCACGCGTCGCCGGACTTTACTGAGTCGCCCGGGTGCCCACTGCATAATCACACCAACATTCTTGCCCCCGGCGCCCGTCGCCCAGCGTGTAGTCCACAACGCGGACGCACAATCCATCCCGGCAGAGTCAAATAGGTTCTCTTCATTAGCCACATTGAAGCCTTCGATGTGGAAAGTGGAAACTGCCACTTTTGGAGCTTCATTCAGGGACAAAGAGATACCTTTCACTATCGTCTTGGCGACAGGGCAGGTGGAAACTTTTGTTTTCGGGGATTCAACACATCTTTTCGGAAAATGGAGGTGTTGCTTGTGTGAGGAATTTGCGATTTGACTGTTGATTCTTACGTAAAAGTTCGCGAGAAACACGATGGCGCCACTGGTTTTCTCTGAAATCAACTCCTAAGCTCAAAAAAAGCTCTCAAGTTGAGGCCAAAATGGAGGGAATATCGCATGTTATCCTGAGAGTCCACGTCTACATCAGAACAAACTCTCCATGCAAAGATAGGGAGCAAATACATTAGCAGGGTTGCCGTGTTTTCAGTTTGGAGTCCCCAAATAAAGTGGCAGCCCTGCTAATGTATTTGCTCCCTATCTTTGCATGGAGAGTTTGTTTTGATGGAGAGGTGGACTCTCATGGTAGGGTGGGATATCCCCTCCATTTTGGCCTCAACTTGAGAGCTTTTTTTGAGCTTGGGAGTTGATCTCAGAAAAAAACCAGTAGCACCATCGTGTTTCTCGCAAACTTTTACATGTGAATCAACAGTCAAATCGCAAATTCCTCACACATGCAACATCTCCATTCTCCACAGTCATAACAAATTTGGCAACAGCCAACATCTTTTGTTTCTCTTTCGTAAAGCATTGCTCGCTTATTTTTCTCTATTCCAGCAGCACGACACTTAGAGTGCAGCAAGAGAGTAATTGCACCTTTAGATTAAGGTCCTTAGTATCAACTTGAACATTCTAGCACGTTTAAAAACTTTCATATTTGAACTATTATTGCTGTCTGGTCACGAAGGGGTGGCGCTCAGGCCAGGGCCAAGTAAGTCATCGATGACCAATCCGTTACAGCCGTTACACCCGCGAAACCGCAAACCGCGAAAAGGTCACTCATGTTACCGCAATGAAGAAAAAGACCGTATGAGCATTCGGCTGTTGCCAAATTTCTACCGATAAATACGATTTTCTGAAACAGTTGTAAATCTCCCTCGTGTAAAATACTGAGAAAATTTTACTCGCGACTTTTTCCAGTGAACAAGTGGACGCAAACCATTCGGGAGTGTCAGTTTTTTTTTTTCTTTTAAAAAATTTTTTACAACGCGAGTGGAAAGAAAATTGAAATTTTTGAAGGTTAAATTGTTCTTTTAACGTATGATGATCGTATAGTTGTGCTTCTTATTTTTAGTTTTTCTATCTATGATTGAAATTATGAGCGCCTGAGACTTTTTACGAGTTTGATGTACCACTTCCTCCGGTTTCAATTACAGCAAATAAGCAGGGTCCTACGATATCTGAACATTTAAAAGAAAAAATGTCCATCACTAGAAAAAAAAAACACATTGGATCCAGAGTCCAGACTCTTAAAAACATCGACAAGAGAAAATATTCTTGATTCAATCAGATTTAAGCTTAAATCAAGAACCAAGCCTCTTAATTTGAGCGGATTTCCTTTTGATTTCAGCTTAAATCTGATTGAATCAAGAGTCCTTTTTCTTTTCGATGTTTTCAAGAGTCTGAACTCTAGATCCAATGTGATTTTTTTCCAGTGATATCTTTGTAATAAAAATTAGCATGTTATCGTGGAAAATTTGGCAATATTCTAAGGCTCATACGACGTTTTTCTTTATCATAACGGCGTCGTATACCGCAATTCCGAGCATGTTCGCAAACGCGCATGGAAATAACAGTGATCACGCTGAAAACTCAACGACGCCGTTGTCAAGTGGTATCGATCCGGGGTCCGTAAATTCGAATTTCCTGCTAAAATTTGCAACATCGCGCCGTCGAGGGACCGGTCATCTGCGTGACGGTGGATTCGACAGGCGGAATGGCATCGGCCGGGACACCACCCGCACCGCGCGTCGAGAGAAATCGCATAGTAATGGTGATACCGCGGATGCGCAAGTCGTATCGCGGAGAAATTAATTTATTGGCACGACCGGATTGATGCGTCGCTCGCCGCTGCCACAAGAGCATCCATCGATGCCACGTCTAGGCAAAATAGACTAATTTAGTCTATAATAAAAAACATGCAGCTCCTATATTGCAAATGAAATCATATCCCTTTTGACTCAGAATTTGAGTTGAGGACTACGTTTCAAGTTATTTTACTCAGTTATACTTTAAAATACTCTATATTATATGGGGAGTGCGTCCCCTGGTGGCTACGCGGCCCAACCCCCAGAGGGCGCCGCGTGTGATTTGGACCGAGTTTAACAGAAAGGAACCAAGCCACATTATTTTCAAATTTAATTGGGCAATTTAATTTTTTACATGAAAACAGTTGTGCGGATTTTTGTGCTAATTTTCGTGAATTTTCTGTATGATACGAAGCAAATCCCTTAAAATGTTCAAATGCATCCGCACACACGATCTCCCGTAAAATCACGTAATATTTGGGTCATGTTTCAAAAATTTGAAAGAAACGGGCTGACCTGAGGACCATCACCTGCCGATGACCGCAAAAATCATGGAAATCGGCCCAATAAAACGGTAGAACGAACTGTGACAAAAAATGAAAAGTTGGGGAGCAAGAGAGCTAGTAATTTAACTAATTTTTGATTAGTTTTGTTTGTTACGAGGGTACTAATTGAGATCTTTTTAAGTTTTCCCTCCCTGCAAATTCTGCCTTCCCTCAACAAGTCTCTTCTCTAAAATCTTGCGAATGATTCAGCGTCATTTTTTCTCATGAGTCGCTGTTCAACGTCCTGACGTATTCGGTAGGCAGGGCCGGGTAAGAGGGTGGCCACATGGGCCACGGCCCATCGCGGCAAATCTAAGGGGCGGCAAAAATTTGCGACTTTTTAAAGTGTAAGAATAAAAAAAAAATCGGATTTATAAAAACAAAATTACAAACAAGAAAATGCGACAAAATTTTTCATTTCCTGAGAGTATAGTAATTTCTAATTCTGTCGTCTTTCAGTGATACAAGAGACAGCACCTTTAATAAAATTAGTCGAGTTAAGAGAGAAACCAAACACGCAATTTGGCCTGGAACGGCGCGACTTACCTAGAGAGAAATGATGACGAGGACTTGAGATGAAAAGGAGAAGTCCTCGGCGCGGCGATCGGCATGTAACACATATAAGCGCCTACAAGACTGCACGAATACTTCACGCATTGCAACAAACACAATGCAGTCATTGCGGTCAGCGTGAAACGGAGAGCGCCTACAAGAATACATGAATACTTCACGCATTGCGCCAAACACAGTGCGGTCAGCGTGAAACGCATAGCGCCTACAAGACTGCGTGAATACTTCACGCTTTGCGTCCAACACAGTGCGTTCAGCAGCGGTCGGCGTGAAACGCATAGCGCCTACAAGACTATCGGAATACTTCACGCATTGCGCCAAACACGGTGCAGTCTGCGCTGCGCGGCGGTGGAAGTTAAAATCATTGATCCACATTTATGTTTGATCTTTCATAATTTTTTCGTTCATTTCTTACGAAATGAGGGCCTTGTCCGCACAGAGATAATTTTATGGAGCGTAACTTTGGCGCAAAGTTCCGTGAATTTTTGCTAGTAGTATTGACATGGCTTTCCCAAAAAATGTGTTCAACACGAGTAGATGCGTCTTATTCACCACTCCCGCGCTGACACGTTCATTTGATGGTTTTTATTGATGTTTCAAAACGAATGAGAAGGGGGCGGCAAAATACAGGCGGCCCATGGGCGGCAAGTAGGTGAATCCAGCCATGTCGGTAGGCGAATTTAGGCTCAATTATATTCCATAGTGGTTCGATATATCGTTTGATTCAAAACGATAGTATGAACTCAAACGGAAATTTTAGGATTTAAGTTAGAAAAGCTGAAAGAGAGAAACTTCCTGCCTTTTTCATTGCCATGTAAAACTCATATGAATTTCCCGTTCTTCGATTGCCTTTTGAGGCTATGTTTACATCTTGAACCAATCGATATCGATACAATCTCAGCGATAGAACGCCTGTTTGATATATCGAATACGATCCATTGAAAAGTAAGATCTGCTCGATGGGAGGGTTGATGGAGCTCGCGGTGAGTGAGCGGTTATCAGCGGAGGGATCAGAAATCAAGAATCAGGAATCAGGAATCAGGAATCGGGAATCAGGGGTTTCGGTCCGACGAGCGAAGCAAGATTCGCGGCCAGCGTCACAATCAGTGGCATTGACTCTTGGAGCGCTTGCGCATTTCTTTTCTTTTTTTTCAAGATCATGAGCACCGAGCAATGAGCAGCCAGGGCTGCCAACAGCGCGACAAGCCGCTTGTCAACCGTGAGTAATTACCCGGCGTTGCCAACCTCACGCTCTTCTTCAACGTGCACTTGCGTGCCGGACGTCTGAAAGCTGTGAATTTGGTGAAACAATTTTTTAATGTCATCGTTTTACGGTTTTAAGATCATTAATTGAGGGGGGGGGGGCAAGGTGGTTTATGCAGCAGTGTATGCTATTTTGAGACATACGTACTTGAAGTTTCAATTAAACTCAATCATCTCGGAACATCACTTGCAAACGCGCCTAGGCCCCTGTCATTTCACTCCGTCCTTTACGGCCATGAGCATTAATAAAATACAGCGCCAGAGTGCTAATATGCTACTTTACAAAAAATGTTCTGAAAACACAGACAGCGATGCATTTAACATACACTGAAAAAAAACTCCGGCCGTGGAAGCCGTGTTTATAGGCTATATAGATATACCGTCCACGTTCCGCGCTCAGATGCCGAAAAGTTCGGACGTAGTACCCGCAGCAGTCGCAGCTACGGCTCCAGCACCCGGAACTTTATGCCTCTGAGCCCGGAAGGGACGGTATGTCTATGTAGTTCGTAACTTTTTTTTTTTCAGTGTAATGTGCAAGAATTAACTCTTGAGTTAGACGTCAACATTTAATATTCACATACGCTGAATACAAACGTTAAAACTGGACAAAAAATGTGCCCACATTACCGCGGCGTACTATAATATACTTGCCGCGTAGTTTTTAAGCCGAGATTCCGGAAAATCCTTTTTTCCGTCGACTCTCCATTGAAGAGCACAATGCGCGGAAGAGCTTCCATTCCCGCGCTCTACAAACCAATCAGTCCTGGACAATGAGTTAGGCGCAATCGGTGATAGTAATTGCGAGCACTGTTGCCACCTTGATCAACAGGAATTGACAATACGCAAAATAGGTCTGGTATCTTTGAGTTATAAACATGATGGTAAACATGGCTGCAATGTTGATGCTGCGTCAATGTTGCCGTCGTAGTCAAAAATCATCAGGTTTTCCCTGAAAAAACTCGCCCGAAGTAAGAAATATCTACATAAAATTGACAATGCTGCCAATGGCGAGCATAAACAAATCACTCGATCAGCGTCAATCGGCCTGTTGCATTACAAGTTGCTAGAATTTCTTTATCTTGATTTATGTTTTCAATGAGGAACAAAATAAAATTTTGCCTTGGTATTTTATGAATATATTCTTTACCCTGTAGCGGAAATACACGGAAAATATACAAATATGCCTTGAGTACGAACGGTTGGAGGCGGTGCGATTAAGAAAACCAGAGCGCCTGCAATTTTATGTGTATGCAACACGGACATCCCTCGAGCACGAATAGTTGCATGCAACTATCTTTGCAATGATAAAAATCAAGTCACACTAAATTTTGTTCCGTTCATGATACTGGAATAAGTTTCGTCATTGCAGTATTGCCATGTGTATATGACTTGTGTTTTTTGTCACCAATTTTTCGCGCCAAACACCATAAAATCTTGAATTTCAACCTTTTTAAAACCGCACCAATAATCACCGGGTGTTATTTTACACCCTGGAAAAAAGCGCGATCATATAAAGCGAATTCCGGTGAAACTATCATTTCTTGCTCACCAACAAAGATATCTTATCTTTACAGGAAAACTGATAGCACATATGTTGTTTCTAAAATTAGTCAGATTTAGTATATACGGGCGTCCCTGGGTAAATGCGCCAGACCACAGGGATCGATTTTCTGGGTCTAAATGCGACTTTTTTGTTCTATAAATGTTTTTCCGAAAACGCTTTTTCTTGACGTGACAGCCCATCAACGTCAAGGATTTCCCCCAAAATTTGCCCATAGCTCTGTCAAGAAAAGCGTCAAATTTCAATGAAAATTGAATTAAAACGGTAACTATTTGCATACTTTTCGTTAATCGTAGTTTTAAATGTCTAAGATCTCGTGAATCGACAGCAGACAACATCGCCACATTGAAATTGGTTAAAAGTTACCCGTAAAATTGAATTTTCATTGAAATTTGATGCTTTATGAGACCGAGTTATGGGGAAATTTCGGAGGGAAATCCTCGACTTTAATGGGTTGTAGCTTCGAAAAAAGCGTTTTCAGAAAAAAATTTATAAAACAAAAAAGTCTTACTTCGACCTTAAAAAATCGATCCCTGAAGCCTGACGCATTAACTCACGGAGACCCTGCACGGAAAAAACGAGCTTAGGGTTGGGACCTACATGTTAGTGCGGGGCACTAACGAGGGTTAGATCAAATGGAGCCAGCAAGTCAGAGGAGTGCTGGGCACTAAACAGCTCGAGGCTGGGTCACTAAGGAAAAAGTAGTGTCAAGCCCTAAAGTGACTTTGGAGCGAGCGTAAAATATGAAACGCCTCCGCCTGGGATCGAACTCGGGTTGCGCCGGTGGAAGACCAGCGCGTTACCACCAGGCTATTGTGACTCCGACGTCTCATGGGTGAATTTACACCTGTTAAGCGCAACTACGTCTCGCGGCATCTGATTAGCACTACTCATGTTCAGTGCCCACCGGTACTGCCTTCCGATGTTGAGCTGTACAGCGCTTAGACGCCAGCCCTCAACTACTCCCCACTAAACGGCCAGTAGTGCTCAACACTAGTCTTGTTTTTTCCGTGTGTACAATTCCTTATTGCAAAATGTAATCCAAATATGAAACGAAGAAGCGCAACTCGTTGTGCCCGACTATATAATCCAATAATTTTAGCGCAATAGATAACGCCGGTTTGCTAAGATCACTGGCAAGCCAAACGGCAAACATCCCATACCTAATAGAGGCAAAAAAAGAGACTAGAAAAAATGTCCAAGAGCTAAAGAGCCAGCTCCGAGAACAGAAGAAACGGGAGATTAAGCTTAGAGATCCAGCAAAGAGACCAACAGATCGAGTATGCTATTCTCTTCACGTATCAATGACTTCCCAGGTTGCCATTCTCATTCAGACTATAGACCAAAATACCAACTTCAGAATCGTAAGTGAGAGATCAGGGGTTTTTCAGGGGAAATTAATCTGCTACTGGCGATACCGAGGCTTAAATGCTTCCTCAGTGGAAAATTTGGACAGCTTGTGTTTTAAAAGTGACCAATACCAGTACAATGGCCAGGATGGCAAAATTTCATGACAAATAAACTCTTGAAATTTCACGTGAAATATTTCATGAAATTTCAGAAATTTATGAAAGATATTCAAAAATACCGGTTTCTTTTTTCATGTCTCTAAAAGTGTAAAAATTGTGACTTTTTTCTATTTTTGTGTGTTTGAGTGCGGGTTGCATACTTTAGCCCCTAAAAAAATATGAAATATTTCACTGCCTCGTGAAATTTTATAAAATATTTCACTGAAATTTCCACTCTTTCTTTTCTTTCTTACGTTTCATGCCACCCTGACATTGGGTCATTAACGAAACGTACGTACCATTCCTACAATGAGCCAAAAATGCCGTCTCTCTCGCTGAACTTAGTTCTCTTGGACTTTATTAAGTAGAGGGAATAATCAATGGTTACAATCGCGAATCGGAATTGTACCGCTTAACAATTTCAGATTATGTTTTATTTTCTTAAGAAAACCAATCAAAATGTTTCCTAGCAATTTTGTGTGATTTCTCAGAACGAGTGGAGAAAATTTACCAACAATTTTAACAGAAAATGTTGGTGAATTTTTAAAACAAAAAATAAAAATAAAATACAATTTGAGCGAGGACTTTTAAAGTTGCAATTAAAGATAGGCATTTCTCGAATTAAGCCTCAATATACACAGAAGATATTTTTAAAAACAATACGTGAAGTATACTATGTACCTCATCGAATGTATTGGACCTTTTCCAAGCTCCCTCATTTGGTAAATTTATTTTGCACTATGATATCTGATGAATTGTGATTACTTAAAAGTATCACGCCCCAGTGCTTATACCGGGAAAGAATATAGATAGATTCTTTCGTAGTCCAACGCTGAGGGCAGCTTTTGCATATAGCACAGGTATCAATAGAAATAACTCGATTGAAAGAAGTGCCTTTGAAAGCACAGCCATGGAGATTACTTTAAAGTTTTCTTATTTTATATGCAGCGTAGATTTTTGGGACTTAAGCTTAGAGTTATATCGATTCAAAAGTATTTCATTAAATACTTGAATCAGAGTATTATGTACTAACAAATTTTAAATTCGAGGATCCTCTAAAAGAAGGCTCTAGTCTTAAAATTCCCAACTTATGAAATGCATTAACAAAGTCTTTGGAGCTCTTCTAAAGATCTACAATAAGTTCGGCTCTGTACACGGGATTCTTGAATCACAGGTAGGATTTTAACGTTGAGTTCGCGTTGAGGATCCAATTCCCAAGTGGGCATCTTGACAACAGGGCGTGTTGAAGTGTTAGCTCAACATTATACGCAGCGAGCAAATCAAACATTTTTCAACCACTTAACTTTGAGTTAGCGCCTTGTTTGAGTATTGATCTGCACTTTGGCATGTTTATATAGAGCACTGAATATCGTCCTCTCTAGGCATGCTCCTTTTGATTTTCCCTACTTAGCTCTGTAATTCCAGAATCCTATTCTTTCCCACACGAGTTAGGGCCGGCCTGACGCGCCGTCTCGTCAAACACTAGGCTGACGGCAGGCAAGGATGCCAAACTGGACAGAAAAACTAAAATACACCGAGAGTTTACTGGAGCACCCCAGAGTACCTATATGAGAGGATACCGGAGAAAAGAGACCCTCCACTGGCCTCTTGGCGATAGGTGGAAACGTTTACTTTCGGGGATTCAACGCTTCCTTATAGACAATTATGAGGGAGCAACAGTCATCTTTTCATCATTCGTACTTTGGTAGATGATGAGCTTTTGGCGACGTAATGAGCCAAACAAGTTTGCCAAACTTCGGTGTGTTTGCGGAACAAAATACCCAACACGTTGTTCAACATCCACCCAGTAGATCAACAGTTGAATGTTGAGTCCCGAAAGTAAATAGTTTCCGCCACTGCCAAGATACCAATGGAGGGTCTCTTGTCTCTGTAGAGTACGGAGGAGGTTAGGTCAAGGAGCTCTTATGGCCCAAAAGAGCAGCTAACCTATGAATTTAAATTATCCAACATTATTTATTATTGAAATTATTTTATAATAATTTTAATAATAAATAATTTTGGACCCTTTGTTTTTACAGCACGCATTTGACTTAATTTTGCGTAAATTTACCCACTCTTGCGGAAGGACGCTCATTTATGAACATTCTTGGCCTTTTTTGCTTTGATATTGGAATCTGAGGACTGGCAGCGGCATTTTACAGTGTTCTTCATGTTAGAGGATTGGCTGCCCGTTTGGATACTAAAGCTCCATATTTTGACACGTCCGTACTCTTCCCAAATAGGTGCTCTGGAGCACATAGAGGCAATATCGTATTGTTCAAAAACCTAGAATTCTCTATCTATATTACGAAATTTGGTGAGGCAAAAGAAATTTCAGCACTATTTTCCGCGTTATGATGATTGATGAGCAACTGGTTTAGCATATAATTTGCCTAATGATGACTGGTGAATGTCGGGGCAGGCTCCCTGACTCCCGGTAGGCAAGATTCTGCTAATTAGGTGAGCTATGCTAAAAAAGGGGGACTGAGAGGTGAGAGCCCTCCTCGAATAAATTTGAGTATTTAACCCCTCTTATCGCAATTTTGATGTTTTTACCAAAAATTGCGCGGAGAAAGAAGGGAAGAAGGCCTCTGAAGACTAAGTTGTAAGCCTATGAGAAACAAAGAAATATAAGATGTTGGAAACAAAAATTAAAAGTTCATGTTAGAGGGGGGTGGGGATAACTTTGTGGTGTGCGGCCTAATGCGTATGAAACCACGCATCCACGATTGTGACGTTGCAAGACTTCCTCTCACAATTTATTTTTTCCTCGGTAAACAAGTCAACTCTCAACTAGTAAACTAGTCAAACTATCGTCTTCGACGTCATGACCGAACAGCTTGTCTTGTACGGTCATATTAATAACAGAATGACGGAAGTGAGGCTGCCGAAGAAGATGCTGGATCAGGTTCCTCCTATAGGAGGAAAGGAAGGGGACACCAAAAAAGGGTCGCAACAGGAGGTTTTAAATGAAATGATTCTAATTCAAATGAAAACACCTCGTCAAACATGTTTCGCAGATAAATCAGCAGGTAACATTCTGAAGCAATGCGATTGAGAAACGAGGTTTCGCATTTGGCCATCGATATTGCGTCACCTTCCGGCCAAAGTATCACAAGCGCCAAGCGATGTTTCCAAATTTTTGCCGCCACTTGATTTTTCTACAGAGAAATTGTTAGTTGAATCTGTTTGAAATCGTCACTGTATTTTATCGGTAGCACAAAGTGAATTCAGTGTAATTTTCGGACAGCTTCGTTGAACAGTTTCTCTGTAAAAAATAAAATTGCGTCGGAAATTTTAAAACGTCGCATGGCGCTTGTGAAACTTTGGCCGGAAGGTGAGGATTCCCAGATAAGGCAGAAAAATTTAGCCACTATTTAAACAATATTGTTTTGATATTTATGCAAACATTGGGCCAATATTGGTTAAATATTGAGCCAATTTTAAAAGTGTACACCATATTTCCTTATGGCATAAATACTGTGCCAATACTGTGAAAATATTTTTATAATATTTTGGGTAAACATATCATGTCTAAAAATACTAAATAAAGATTCTTTAAATATTTTTTAAAAAAATTATTTTGATTAAAATATTATCAAAATATTGTCAGTATTGTGTAAATATTGCGACAATACTGACCATATTTGCCCAGTATTGTGAAAATATTTTGTCTCATTTGGGTTGTCTCTCGATATCACGGCAGGACAGCGGAACTTGTAGTAAATGTCGCGATAGCGGCAACGTCCTCCGGTGCGAGCGTGTACTGTCTACTGCCCTCTACTTTGACACATGTCCACTTGCGCGGGATCCGAGATGCTGCGATACTGTCGATTTGATACTCCTCGTTTCATTTGCAAATTCCTCGCCGGGAAAAAACCTCCGTAATGATGAGTATCGCCGCGGCTCGGATGCGTTTTGCGTTACGCTCCCACCGGACGACATTGCGTTGCTCCTCCGACGCAACCGCGTATTTCGATACCCGCATGACCCCTGGAAAGTGTAGGAGTGTACGGAGGACAGGGCTCACGTGGAAGTGGAGATACGTCATTCAGTCAGAGGAGCGACATGACAATAGTTCAACGAACGGTGCGACGCAACGTGAAGCATAGTTTATGATCTCCAGGATCTGGTATTGTCCGCGGACCCCATAATCGACTATCGCGAGGATCGACCCAGGACTCAGGGAGTCGCTGACATGCTGTAGCGAATTGATTATTGATATTAATAGACATAGTGATATAGCGATAGACATAGAAGAAAAGCGGAAAATGGAGCAATCCTATTGGTTGACACCGGTGATTGTTATGAACTAAGGGGGAAATGATGGATAAAGTAAAAGGTCTCTTGATGTGCTGCCCTGCCGTGCTAAAGAAGAACGCCGTATGAACATTCGAGAGTTGCCAAATTTCCCTGAATACAACATGCATTTTTTAGGAAACTTATGCATATTATCACTTGAAATTCTCAAAAACTTCAGGTCAAGTTACGAACGAAATTCTCTGAAAAATCTGTAGAGAAATATTCACAGATATCCCTAAAAGTTCATTATTTCTCGAAGAAAGTTGGTAACGCCTGATGGCTCATACAATGGTGTTCCTCCTTATCACAGCAGTATGGGCTGTCGTTATAGTTAGTCCATCACCTTCGTGTGTTGCAGCCACCCACTTTCACCAATAGGATCGCTCCATTTTCCGTTTGTATCCTTTATCTATAGCTTTGTCTATCGACTTAAATAATCAGCCCGCAGGTCTTTTGTCGTGTCATCTCTGTTTCCGTGGGTTATGATTAGAGTAATGACATAGGAGGATGTAGACGCTATTAAAGTAACGACACCGAAAAGTTATATTTATTTAATTTATTTATCGATATATTCTAATTGATAGATGTAATGTTACTATCAGGGCCGGATTTACCTACTTGCCGCCCATGGGCCGCCTTTATTTTGCCACCCCCTTCTCATTCGTTTTGAAACATCAATACAAACCATCAAGTGAACGTGCCGGAGGGGGAGGGGTGCATAAGACGCGTTTACTTACATGTGTTGGATACATTTTTTTGCAAAAGCCCTGTCAACACTACTAGCAAAATTTCACGGAACTTGACGCGAAAGTTATGTTCCGTAAACCTATCTCTGTGTGGACAAGATCCTCCATTTATAAGAAATGAACCAAAAAATTAAGAAAGAACAAACATAAATGTGGTATAATAATTTTAACTTCCGCCGCTGCGCCGTAAATCATAAACGAATTTTGACTTGAAAATACATTTTTCCGAACTAAATAACGCGTTATACTTGATGCGTACATTGAGAGCGCGAAATTTTGACTCATAATCCGAGGAATACGCAATTCAAAAAGCGCATTTTTTCCACAAATAAAACGCCCCGGTTTTGCGCCAAACCAAATGATGTCATCCGGCATCAATCAGAGGCAAGCACGGGCCTCTACATTTCTACAACTTCCGTCAAAATTTGTTCCTACTCATCTTACAGGAAAAAAATAGGAAAGTCGAAACTATGTCTTTAGAATCAAAGAGTTGAATCCCGTTCATGTCATCAGTAGTAAACAAGTATAACAATTCTACATTGTAAATAAAAATGTTTGACTTCGCATTTTGATTTATGCAAGAATATATATGAAAAAGTATTGTTACTGAGACCTTTCGACCGCAAAGTGTTGTTCCGCTTACATGACTGACAGGTCATTTTTTTCCGTCGGTTGCGCGTAACGTCATGAAAATTTATGATCTGATCGTCTCAGCGATGATCGTTTCCCATACTTTTTCATTTTTTAAAATTTTTTTCTGCATGAATTTATGCCAGCTTACACATGTACGTTTCCATCAGTACCTATTGCGTTATTTATAATTGAACGTATCTTGCATATTTTGAAACGCTTAAACCCGAACTGTGTTCTGATTCTAATCAATTTGTCCCTTTTATTTAAAAACGCTAAAACGCAAACAGACAACACTTTTGTACTGCGGTAATCATGCGATCACTCCTGGGCACATAGTTGCAGTCAGTTGCAGTTACCTCCATAAAGCCACAGTAAATGGATTCCGACTGTTCCTAGGCACTAAATCCTAATGAAACAGGCTGATATTGAAATTTATAGACGAAGTAATAGACAAAAAAACCAATCCAGAAATGGAACTATCCTATACCGGTTGGAACGGGTGGTTGTTGAAGCTTTAGGGAGAAAACGATGGACTTACTACGATCTCTCGTGGTTTGCCACTAGTCACTCTATCACTATAACTTCCTTTGTCCGTTGCAACCGTCCGCTTCAACCTCTGGGATCGCTCGTTTCCTTTGTCTCCTTTGTCTATCAAGTTCAATAATCAGTCCGCCGGAGTAAGTTTGGTGACCGACTAAAGGCCAAGTTCCAGTAATGTGCCAGTGAGTGAGTGGTGCGAATGG
Organism: Bemisia tabaci; assembly: GCF_001854935.1. Lineage (NCBI taxonomy): Eukaryota > Metazoa > Arthropoda > Insecta > Hemiptera > Aleyrodidae > Bemisia > Bemisia tabaci. Next base: position 4,674,158 of record NW_017547116.1, read on the forward strand.
AGATGTTGCATGTGTGAGGAATTTGCGATTTGACTGTTGATTCTTTTGTTAAAGTTCGCGAGAAACACGATGGTGCCACTGGTTTTCTCTGAAATCAACTCCCAAGCTCAAAAAAAGCTCTCAAGTTGAGGCCAAAATGGAGGGGATGTACCACGCTATCCTGAGAGTCCACGTCTACATCAAGATAAACTCTCCCTGCGAAGATAGGGAGCAAATACATTGACAGGGTTGCCACTTTATTTGGGGACTCTAAAACTGAAAACACGGCAACACTGCTAATGTATTTGCTCCCTATCTTTGCATGGAGAGTTTGTCTTGATATAGAGGTGGACTCTCAGGATAGCGTGGGATATCCCCTCCATTTTGGCCTCAACTTGAGAGCTTTTTTTGAGCTTGGGAGTTGATTTCAGACAAACCAGTGGCACCCTCGTGTTTTTCGCGAACTTATTTACATACGAATCAACGGTCAAATCGCAAATTCCTCACACATGCAACATCTCCAGTTTGCCTGGTTGCGCGATTTGAATGGGAGAAAAGTGCTGGTTTGTCAGGAATACCTGGCAACGATGCTGCTATGCAGTTCATGTCGACGGCTATTTGCGCCTGCAACTCTGTAGCTTCCTCGCGACCGGCTCATTAACATGATGAACACGCTTTAATGACGAATAAAACACGTCATATGATGAATTTCAACGACTGATTACGCATTCGGATGAGTCTCAAATAGTGCCTTGCTTGCTAATGCGCCCTGGAATCTTCTTGAAGCATCCGCCTCAGTGAAAATCGGGCGGAAAGAACAATAATTATTTTTAATATCCGATTTCCTAAGTTTAATTTCTCAAAATTAAGGTGATGTTACCCTTTCCGTTATGCTATATCATTCAATGTATATAGATCTATAAATGCTTGGGTTCGGCGTGAATCGGGCGTTTATAACCGTAATGGAGAAGTTGCAAGTGTGAGGGATTTGGAGGATTTGGAGGGATTTATTTGGAGACTCCAAAACTGAAAACACGGCAACCCTGCTAAAGTATTTGCTCCCTATCTTTGCATGGAGAATTTGTTTTAATGTAGAGGTGGACTCTCAGGGTAGGGTGGGATATCCCCTCCATTTTGGCCTCACTTTGAGAGCTTTTTATGAGCTTGGGAGATGATTTCAGAGATAACCAGTGGCACCATCGTGTTTCTCGCGAACTTTTAAAGAAGAATCAATGGTCAAATCGCAACCTGTGACAATATCTTTAGGTTATAATCGCTAATGTGAAGCATCGATAGGATAATGAGAGCGTTGACTCCCAAAATTAACTTTTACACTATGAGGAAGATGGCAGTGCAGGGTCTTTAAAACATTTGTCTCGCCTGATTCGTGAATTAGCGTATACAGTGTAGTGCAAATACATTGTAATGCATTGGAAATGTGAGTTATTACCGCGAGGATGAACCGATGTGCGCTGTAATTGGATTTTCGGGCCATGACGGGCGGACTCATTCGCGCGTGGGTCGCGGAAATATTTCCGCGTGGGTGGAAGGAGGTGTGACTCCAACTATAAATATGGACGTTCAGAGACTCATGCCACTGCCCGCCACCCACCTCTCAGCTCCAATTAATCTATTTTCCTTCTTCCATTCATTCTCCTATTTTGCAGAGAAATGGGCATATCGCGCCGCCCACACTGCCGTGATAGCGAGAGGAGCAGTACTGCCGTGCTGAGGAAAAACGCCGTAAGAGCCTTCAGGCGTTGCCAAATTTCCTTCGACAAATCACTAGTTTTCAGGAAAATTTGTAAATCATTTTTTTCCGATTTTTCAGAGGATTTTGCTCGTAATTTCATCTAAAAATTCTGACAAATTCAACGAGAAAGATGCATGACTTTCTTCAATAATACATGTTTAATTCGAGGTTTGGCAACTCTCGGATGTTCATACGGTGTTAATCCTTTGCACGGCAGAGTAAGTGCATGCGGAGATGAGCCTCGAGACACATAAAAGTATGTGCTAACCATGGCTCATACAGGAATGCGCTTACTGCTCTTTTCGCTATCGCGGCAGCACACGTGCTACAGCCAACGAGGCAGCGGGCTGATTATTGGAATTGATAGGAAAAGCTATAGACATAGGAGACGGAAGGAAGATGGAGCAATCCTATTGGTTGAAACGGGTGGTTCTTATAGTTTTTATGAGGAAATATGTGTCAAAATGCTTAAATTTAAATCTTGTCTGCGGTGGTCTTTTTCATAAAGTGATGAATAATCCGCCAGGTGTCTCATTGTTGGAAGGTGTCNGGGGGGGGGGGGGGGGGGGGAGTTGGTCCTCGCAGCAGCCAGAGGAGCACCCTCTTTTCATGTATCTTCGATTAAATTTTGAGTTTATGCGTTACCTCGCTTTCGGCAAAAAAACAACCATACATTGCAATCTCAAGTGTTTGTAAAGGTATCGATCTGCTGTTGGTTCACAGGCGGATCCAGCAATTTGGCAACACCGGATTTCCTCCATTTAAACCTACGCTAAATAATCGATTCTTGTCGGAACACCTGGTCCCTCCAAGAATCGATACAAATCCATAGATTTAAATTGAGAAAAACAATGTTAGCAATTTGCTGAATGCGCCAATGCGTTGGTTTCGATGACCAGCCTCGGAGACTTAAACGCAGCTACAGAAAAGTAAACTATTTTTCTCATGATGTGCAAACGCATAAGAAAGCTAGCGTTGGAGTTGTATTGATTTACTGCTGAATCAAATTTTTGATTTGGTTTTAATTGAACCATTCGAGAGTTGCCGAATTTTCTAAAATTAATCCTGTATTTCTTACCACATTTATGCTCCTTTTTTTTGAAATTTTCAGATGTTTTAGATGAAATTGCGAACAAAATTATCTAAAAAAAATTGGAAGGAAAATATTTCGAAGTTTCCTAGAAAATTCGTGTTTTATCCAAGGAAATTTGGCAACGCTTGAAGGCTTATACAGCGTTTTTCCTCAGCAAGGCAGAATACTTGAACGGCCCCCAAGATGACTTTGTGAATGAGTTATAAATTGTAAATCCCCATTGAAAAATGTGGTCCATTTAATGTATTTCCTCCGGGAGGTCTACACTTAGTAAGCACGAGTGTACTGCCGGCGTGTTAAGGAAGAACGCCGTGTGAAAATTCGAGAGTTGCCAAATTTCCTCGAATAAAATATCTATTTGTGAGAATAGTTATGAATATTTCTCCTTGAAATTTTCAGCCTTATAGATCAAATCACGAACAAAACCCTCTGAAAAATCGTAATAGAAATATTTACACGTTTTCCTAAAAATTCGTGTTTTGTGAAACTGTTAAGGAAGAACGTCGTATGAAAATTCGATAGTTGCCAAATTTCCTCTGATAAAATGCCTATTTTTGAGAAAAGCTATGAATATTTTCCTTGAAATTTTCAGCCATATAGATCAAATCACCGACAAAACCCTCTGAAAAATCGTAATAGAAATATTTACACGTTTTCCTAAAAATTCGTGTTTTGTGAAACTGTTAAGGAAGAACGCCGTATGAAAATTCGAGAGTTGCCAAATTCCCTCGAATAAACTGTCTATTTTTGAGAAAAGTTATGAATATATTTCCTCGATTCAGACTTTTAGATCAAATCACGAACAAACCCCTCTGAAAAATCGTAATAGAAATATTTACACGTTTTCCTAAAAATTCGTGTTTTGTGAAACTGTTAAGGAAGAACGTCGTATGAAAATTCGATAGTTGCCAAATTTCCTCTGATAAAATGTCTATTTTTGAAAAAAGCTATGAATATTTTCCTTGAAATTTTCAGCCATATAGATCAAATCACCAACAAAACCATCTGAAAAATCGTAATAGAAATATGTACAAGTTTTCCGAAAATTCGTGGTTTGCCGAAGGAAATTTGGCAACTCCCGAAGGGTCATACGGCGTTTTTCCTTAGTACGGCAGTGCAGGATTCTGGAGTCGGAAGATCCATCCCGTCCGCAAGAATAGCCTCCCCTTCCTGAAGCGGGAGGCTGAGACGCAGCCGGTGAGTGGAGTTTTCCACCCGAAGGCTGGACCAGGAGACGGGGCAGGTTTCTCATTGGTTCCCAGCTCCCGGTTCCTACAAATAGAATTCCCTCACTGCCTCCCAGAGGAGTTATCTCCTTCTCCTCTCCCTCCTCCTTCTGCTTCCCCTCTCTCCCTCTTCCGTTCCTTCGCGCTCCTTTACGGGCTGGACTTTCTCATGCACTGCTCAACGTCATAAAACGTCTCCGACTCGTTTTCATGACCAATAAAGTACCTCAAAGTCGTATTCTGACGTGCTGCGGAAAACGTCGTAAAAGCCCTCAGACGTTGCCATATTTTCTTCGATGAAAAACAATTTTACTGAGAAAATTGTGAACATTTTTCTTCCAAGTTTTCAGAAAATTTTGTTTGGTATTTAATCTAAAACATTTAAAAATTTCAAGAAAAAATATACAAAAATTTCCTCAAAAATACAAGTTTTATCCGGCAAAATTTGGCAACTCTCGAATAACACGGCAGTATTTTGATGTGAATTTAGGTATTGTTTCGGTGTGTATCTTACTCGTTCGATCTAAGATTAGATTTCTGTTTTCCGCGGGTTGTTTTCATGGGTGGGTGCAGGGGCGGGTGCAGACTGATTGTTTTTGGCTTCAAGGCAAAACTAGAGTACTATTCATCATACATATTTCCAAATTAACATATCTCACAAAACATGTAAAAAATGTTAAAGTGCCTAATATCTGCGCCTCAAAGAGAAATTAGAGTGTAAAGTTTACATAAAAGTCGGTTCACAGAATTTTCATTCCGTGATTTGGAGAATGCTTGTCTGATCAGCAATATCAAAATAACAATGATCGAACGGTCTTCAGAGAATCAATTTTTTGAGGCGACGGTTTATATCGGCTTTCATCGAATTACTGAACACCGGAAAAAAAACATTGGATCTAGAGTCCAGACTCTTGAAAACATTGACAAGAAAAAATATTCTTGATTCAATCGGATTTTTGCTTGAATCAAAACAAAATCCGCTTAAATTAAGAGGCTTGGTTCTTGATTTAAGCTAGATTCTGATTGAATCAGGAGTACTTTTTCTTGTCGATGTTTTTAAGAGTCTGGACTCTAGATCCAATGTTTTTTTTTTCAGTGAACTATGAGGAATGCGGCCCGCAAGATTCGATTGATTTTGGGCGCGGGCGGTGCTGCCGTGCTAAGGAAGAACACCGTATGAACATTCGGTAGTTGCCAAATTTCCCAGGATAGAACGTGTACTTTTGAGGATAGTCATGCATATTTTTCTTTAAAATTTACATATATTTTAGATTAAGTTACGAAAAAAATTATCTGAGAATTTGGAGGAAAAATACTCACAAATTTTCCTGGAAATTATCGATTGGGAAAGGAAATTTAGCAACGCTTGGAGGCTCATACGGTGTTTTTTCTTAGCACGGCAGAACGCGGCTTAGGCTGCCGCACAGTGGATCGAGTCAATTGGATAGGTCGGACATGAAATTTTTCACTAAAACTGCAAATTTCGATGTTTATTTCGTCACATTTTAAATTTCAAGGGGTGCTAAAGGAAGAAAATTTTACGAGGAAACCAATGGATCCACTTTCAGAACCTCAAAGTTTTGTATGAACGGAGTTATTAGCGATTGAAGTTTCCAAATTTTGTCCGACTTTCTCTATTGATTCGATCCCGAGTGTGCCGGGTCGGAAGTGATGCATCCTGCGCCGCGCGGGCCATCCAGAAACAAACAACTCGTGGGTGTTAATCCTGTTAACACGCAATTCAATTAACACGTGGACCGTTTTCACCTGCACGTATGCCGGACACGTGGTCGTCACACCTCAAATTCCTCGCCCTCCTACGATATAGCACCGGGTAGAGCGCGGGTGGATTGACCCCCAGTTGCAGATGGAATCATCAATTGTCAACAACATGGGGGTAATGAGGGCAAAAAAAAAAACGCTGAGAAATGGCCCCAACTGTATGTAGCAAGGTGGAGAAATGGACTTTGACAACATTTTTACATGTATTTCCTTGAAACTTCCAGATATTTTGGATAAAATTGTGAACAAAATAGTCCGACAATTTTGGAAAAAAAATATTCACAATTTTCTCTGTAAATTCTGTTTTTATCAAAGGAAATTTTGCAACGTTAAAGGTTCACACAGCGTTTTTCTTTAGCACGGCAGTATTTATCATCGGACTGGAGGACAACATTTCTGTTCACAAAATTTTTCCCCTCCCCGATTCAGTGAGCGGAAGACTTAATTAAGGAAGATTTATTGGTATATTATGCGATGAGAGGAATTGGTATTTTATTTGACTCTGTTGATAGGGGACCGCTGGATATAAATACACTATAGGGTCTCACTAAATATTACGGGAACTTGAAATCGAAATAACTGTGAATGAACCTGTTACATCATTAACAGTCACTTTCCCTCCGACATGGAAGCATTCGTTATTTTGTGATTTTGAATTTTAGATTGAATTTTTTAGTTGAAACACAGTAAAATAATGATCGATGAATAAAGTTACCGGCTGTACAGGCATATTGTCCGTTCTGGGCTTAACAGCCGAAAGTTCCGGGTGCTGGAGCCGTAGCTTCGACTTTTCCGAGTGCTATGCCCGAAACACGGACGTACAGCCCGTAAGCACGGCTCCTATATGGCCGGATGTTTTTTCAGTGAAGTTATTACAATTTATTCACAAGGAAAAAACTAAAAAAATTGGCCCGAGCCGTATCTTTAATCCTAATTTATTTTAACTTTTTTGCCTTACTTTCCCCGTAAAAAAGTGTGGACCCGCCACTTTATGACCGTATTGAAAAATTTATTTACCTACAGTCATACTGCTGACGATTTTCACGTTATCTCCGATCATCAGAGCGCATACTTTAAATTACACAGACTGAAATATACTTAAATTACTGTGTGACTACTATATAAAATGGTGCTGTTAAACGCAAATTCCTTTTATTTTTTCATTCTTTTGATAATTGCATATTATTCACCTGAACAATATGTTTCAGTTGCAGCAGTTCTTTGAGAGAATTAGTGCAATAGGTATCTTAGCGGTACCTAATGGTATGGTTACCACACTGAAAAAAAAAAAACTCCGGCCGTGGAAGCCATACTTACGGGCTGTATAGACATATCTTCCAGGTTCCGGGCTCAGAGGCCGGAAGTCTCAGGTGCAACATCAGAAGTAGACGACGCTTCGACTCCAGCACCCGGAGCTTTCAGCCTCTGAGCCCGGAACGAACGGTATATATATGAAGACTGTAACTTTCTTATTAGGGAATTTCCATTCTTTTCTTAACCCTGCCAAATGATCAAAATGAATTACATTTGACTAACTCTTTACTCCTGAGAATGAATAACGTTTGGGTTTAATGTTTTGATTTCATTGCAGGGTATCTGGGAGCGAAGTTGTTCTGGAACCAATGCAGCTGTGTAGAAAAACCAGACGGCTGAAAGGGCGGATGGGCGAAATTTGCAAAAAGGAACCAGCACTCCTGAAAGAAATCAGCCGTGGGTATCAGCTCGGAACTCGAGAGTGTCAGTTCCAGTTCCGTAACAGGAGGTGGAACTGCACTACCGCCAAAAAAAGCTTGAAAAAAGTCCTATCAAGAGGTACGTGTCCAGAGTGTTTTTTCATAGACGTAAGTGCACTAATTGGACTGCATTTTGCAGTTAGAAGCTGTAATTTCCGACTCAGTTTAGGAACAACGTATATACCATTCGTTTCCCTATGGACAGAGGTGTTTTTACAGCAGAGCCAGAGATTGTAGTTCCCAATGGCAAAATATAGTCCATTTAGTTTTTTGAATTCTAAACGTTGAACAGGTGTATTTTCAATTTTCTCTAAAAATGAAAAGTGAGAAAAACAGCCTCCAGGGGGAAGCAGTGGGTTTTTCCAGCAGAGCCAGAAATTGTAGCTCCCAATGGCAAAATATAGTTCATTTAGTTTTTTGAATTCTAAACGTTGAACTGTTGTATTTTCAATCTTCTCTAAAAATGAAAAGTGAGGAAAACGCCCCCTTTGTCTGAAAATTCGTGAAGCCCGTTTAAACTAGAAACACACGCCTTTTAAAACACCGTGGTTCATTTTCTCACGGAAAAACATTTGAAATCGGAGGTCCACAGACTTTAATCTCCGCTATTGCCAACTCTCGAAACAATGATCCGAGATTTTTACTTTGCTAACTCTCATTTCTGTTCATTTCAGCATGAAAAGATTTTTGGTAGTCTACCAGTTTTAAAAACATATGACACTATGGCGGGAAGGGTTTACGCCACACCACGTTGTTATATGAAAGTTGTAACTTCGGGCCATTTTCCAGGAATACTTCCAATTATTCTGAGGAATGAAGTGAAAGAAAATATGAAATTGAGAAAGGAGAGGCAAAAAAATGTAGACACCAGCAGACGTTTCTATGATTATGTAACCTTTTTATTCATCTAACTAGAGTCTACTGATCTGAAAATGAAAACTCCGCGTAGAATCAGAACTAAAATTTTGGGAAATTTTAGGAGTTTTTCAATCTTTTTAGAAAGGCATTTGGTCCATTTATAACGAGGAACACCATTCAAAATCTCAGGCAACACCTGATGTCGCTATTTTTTTATTTTCACTCTTCGATCATCAAATATCCGTTTCAGCGAGAGTCTGATAAAATCTGTAAGTGGAACTGTCACGTGTGTTGCATCATCGATGCAATGAAGGCGCTTACATAAAGCACAGAATCATACAAATACGACCTGTCTCACTGTCCGCAGTTGGTCGTGATGGATTCGACTTACTCGGAGCGTCTGACCAAAGTTGCCAGATTACGTGACAAAATGTGGATATTTATGGGTTTAAATGGGGGTAAGTGCTTATTTTAGCACTATTTGGCAACAATGTTTCCAATTAAGCTTTTTTTCCATCGGGTAGATTTTTTTTTCTTTTTGTTAAAAGTTTAGAAATCCGTAATTTTACAACATTATTTCATATTCTCCTCACTTAAGTAAAAGAAAGAAGGCAAAAGTATGTGTTCATAAGTAATAACTGAAATCAAACGTGTGAAAGAACGGAAATATGTTTGCGAGATATCCGTACGTTTAGGTAAGGTATTCTTACACCTCTCTTCAGGAGAATTTGATTGTCAACAACGAAAAAAAAACATCGTAAAAAATCGTGAGATCACTGCAAACACAACATGTTGCGTCAGCCATGGTGTGTTAATTGAAGAATACGTGTTAAGGTGAACTGATACAACAATTTTCGGAGAGTACTTTTGTATTGGAAGTACACAATTTTGTAATAATTCAAGACAATTTGAATTAACTTGCATGAAAGGTACCTTCAGTGCTGAGCCAGTGAAATTGGTCTGTAACATTGGTCACACGGAAAAAAAACGCTGGGAAATATGAGTGATATAAAGTACCTACACAAATTTTGCCTTGAGTAAAAGATTCTAGACTTTATTGCCATTCTCGATGTGATTTTTAAGCGAGTGGCCCTCGAAAAGTCTAATCATTGTATGTTTGTACCTCTGGAATTGAGAAGATCCACTCTATTCAATTTTCATTGTTAGGCCACTAGGTTCCTATTGAATTATAGAGATACGTTCCCAGTCCTGGTGAGGTATGATGGTGCTTACGATGTACTCAACCTTTATACTTTACCAACTTCCGCAGGCTTATTATTGAAACTCACAGACAAAACGATATGCATGTAAGTTCGCACACTAAGTCTGCCTATGTGCCTAATGTTATTATGCAGATCTCTGGAGACTTGAACGCAGGAGTAAGAAAGTAAGCGACAATTGCTAAATAGAAGTTTTCTGAAGTTTTCTAAGATTTCTGATGAGGAATTTTGCTGGAAGCAGCTATACCGCGTGAAACACAATAAGGGGAGGAAATTAAGGGTTCGCTGCTGAGTTTTGAAGACAAAGCTATAGACAAAGAAAACGAAGAGAAAAAAGAGCGATTCATTCGGCGGTTGCAATGCACAAAGGAGGTAAGAAATAGACTAACTAATAACTAAAAAAAAACTCACAAGAGATCCTCCACTCCTACAGCTTGTCCATCACTTTCCTCCTCAGTCTATAAAATCTACTTCATCCAATGAGATCGCTCTATTTCATCTTTGTATTGCATATTTATCTATAGCTTTGTCTATCAATTTCAATACTCAGCTCACCGGCGCTTACGAATAAAAGGGCGTCATTGGCTGGAATTCGGCAACCTGGCGGGGCTCATATCCCAAGTCACGCACGCCGGCATCCCCCATTCGTCAAACCATACTCAAATGAAACCACCCAAGTGCAATGAAACTCCAGTGTAGATACGCGGTTTTTGCAAGTACAGCAGCTCGCATCGCAGGCGCAGGCGCACTCGCTCGCTCATAAGACAGACGTCAATAATCCACCGTCCTCAAACAATGAACTACTGCTACGAAGAAAAGGCAAAAAAATGTTGTTTAGGACATTGTTTCGCGACGACTCGCTCAACTTGAGAATGAAGCCGCCACCAGGTATAAATCAAGTTAATATCGTTGAAAACGGAATAATTCTGATAAAATTGTTCCGCAGGAATTCTCAGCTTTGACCATTGACGTGTTTTTCCGTCCCTCCACGCTCCCTCTCAGATGCCCCCCTCCCCTCTCCCGCGCCCTCCCTTTCAGGGTCTGCAGCCCCCACCCTCCACGAGATCTCCACCGTTGCCAGAGTGTATTTTCGTAAAAAACAAACGGTTGTCCAGAGAGGATCAGAGAATGAGTGATAGATCGGGAAAATCCCTTAATTTTCATGCGAAAATCTATTCACTATTGAAAATCTCATTTGATTTGTACACTTTTTGCTGTATTATTTTACATGTAAAACATTGGACACCTCTTAGGCATTAACTTCAGACAGGTGCTACGCAAATTGTGAAGTTAGGAGTGTATTTCCGACTTTCTTGATGCGTTCATGATTTTTAAGCCATTTTCTGCAAGTAAGAACTCTTCTTCTTGCTTTTCCGGAAGTTTGCAACAGGCACATTCATTTATGTGTGGACGTATTCATGCTAAAATGACTCAAGTTGCACGGAAGCCCTATGCATACAGTTCCTTTTAGCATAAAGACGTCCATGTAAATTCTTCCAACATAAAAATGACTTCCGGTTTTTTTTTTAAACATGTGCGTATGACCACACAATTTTTGGAGTACACGGTTAACCTTGACGCAGTTTCAAATTGTCTATAAGCTCGATTTACATTTTGTGCACTGAAAAAAAAAAACTCCGGTCGTGGGAGCTATAATTAAGAGCTATTTAGACATACCGTCCGTTCCGGCAGAACTACGGCTCCAGCAGCCGGAACTTCCGACCTCTGAGCCCGGAGCAATCGAAATCATACGGCTCCAACAGCCGGAATTTTCGGCATTTGAGCCTGGAACGGTCGGTACGTGTATTTATCTCGTAATTACGGCTCCCACGGCTGTAATTTTTTTCCAGTGCGTTAATAATAATTAATTTTTAGTCCAATTTTTTTCCAAAAATAGTAAGCATGGACTATAACTCGTCAAAAAGTCGAGTGAAATTTACGAAATCCATGAAAATCGGCAACATTGGTACGGTCGTCGCATCGCTTCGGTCCATTTTGATGGGGCGATCGTGTTGTTACATCACTCATTATATCCCGAAGATGAGGAATGTCACATGAGTGGAGCGTCTCTTGCCATTATTACCGATAGCCTCATATTTTATTTCCCCGCAGACGTGCGGAGGGGGGGCGGTGGGGAAAATAAATAAGAATAAACAAAGGGGAGACCACGTTTGAAAGGGATTGCTCGGTTCGGTGAAGAATGAAGTTAATGATTATTTACGCACGCATAAATAGTCTCCGCATCGCCGATCTCCACACATTCACTCACACGCATGTTCACATGTTCGTATGTTCATATATGTTCCAGAATTCCTCCATGGACTTCAATGGGTTCTATTTGCTGTTGGACTCCATCGTTGGAGTTTTCCACACGGAGAAAAAAACCTCGTGCGTGGGACCCGAAGTTTAGGTCATATGGATCTCTGAAGTTTTCGGATTGAGCATCTGAACACTTTTGGTCTAGCTGTCAAGGTTCGGATCACACATCTGAAACTTCAGTTCTTACATCTGAAGTGCTTCAGATGTAAGAACCGAAGTTTTTCGGATGTGAAAACCGAAGTACTTCAGATGTAAGAACTAAAGTTTCAGATGTGTGATCCAAATTAACCTCAGCAGCTGGACCTAAAGCGTTCCGATGCTCAAACCGAAAACTTCAGAGATCCATATGACCTAAACTTCGGGTCCCACGCACGAAGTTTTTTTCTCCGTGCAATGTCCGCAAAACGCCAAGGAGGAATGTCAGCGGGCTGATTGTTGAAATTGATAGACACAGCTACAGACAAAGAAGACGAAAGGAGGTATGGGGGGATTCTATTGGCGGAAGCAGATGGTTGCAATGGACAAAGAGGGGGGTACTAGACTAACTAACGGCAACCCACGAGAGACGCTAAAGTAAGTCCATCATTTTCTCCCTTAGTCTATAGGAACCACCCATTTCAACCAATGGGATCGCTCCAGACTCCCTGCGTCTTCTTTGCTTATCTCTCCGTCTATACATTTCAACAATCAGCCCGCTGGTAGAGACTCTACCGTTCAAGCAACTGCTCTTATACTCCATTCGAAATTTTCAAATTTTTCCGGGAAGAATTAGTTTTACTTACTAAGTACGTGAGGCACCCACATTTAAGAAAATCCGTGTTTATGGTTACTTTGGGTTACTTCGAGTAACTTCCTTTTCGGTCGATCGATCAAATTTTCGGTTAAATCGATCGAAATCGTAAAGTGCTCTGAGACATTTAGGGATGAAGAATGTGCCTTCCTGAACTTATGTACTCTTTTTTCTCTCGGTGCTACGCAAAGTTTGCAACTTGCGAGTGGCTTGTTCCTGATTTTTAACAAAGTTCAGAATTTTCAATCCAAAGATTTGATTAATGTAACTCAATGAGCAACTAACAAAACATACGAACCGTTCAGGTTACTTTGTGTTCTACTTCCGATATTAACACAAAATGTACACTGAAAAAAAGATTGGTAGAATTTACTATTCTCTCACGCTGTATTTCACACACCGTGAAGGAATGGTAAATTCTACAAATCTTCAAGTCGATTCTGCCAGAGGAATGGTTACCTGTACCAGTATATAGTAACGTTTACCTTTCTTCTGGCAGAATTGACTCTAAATTGACGCTGTGTGAAATACAGCGAGAAGGAATGGTAAATTCTACCAATCTTTTTTTTTCAGAGGTTATATTTTTTTTTGCGGCGCAGTTAGATTTTTCACGAACATCAATTGAAATTAGTAACAAGTTGGTTTTTGCAATCGCTAGCGATAGCAATATTCGTCATGGGAACTTTTGCTTCTGGGATATGAAAATATTAAGGTACAGTTCGTTTGTAGTATCTTCAGAATTGAAGGGGCCATGTAATTTTGTGTCGACATCTCTTTTTTAACATTTTTAATTTTTTTTCTTTGCATACAAGAAAGCTGTTATTTACCAATTATTTATTTTCGTTGGATTATGTATGGTTTTTGGAAGTTAACGCATTTAACTTTCAGTTTCGTTTTTTCGGCGTAAAGTATGATATTTTTACTCTACGCATATGCCCGAATACGCATCATAACGACGGTGAAACTACCAAACCACGTATCTCGTTTGCGGTGTTTAAAAATCTCCGCTCACATTTTATTTTTTTGAAGTAGACCAAATCAATATCATTCCTTGAAATTTTCACAGAATTTTCTCCGCACGAAGAGGAAAAATCACGGAAATTTTCAAGACTGGACGTTAAGTAGCTTTTCATTTAAAAAATAAAGTATGACAGGAAGTCTGCGACGTCGCAAACCGAGATACGTGATTTGGTAGTTTCACCGTCGATAAGTGACCTATGTGCTTCCTAAGTTGCCATTTTTTTCATTCAAATCGATGTAACCGAAATGTTAGATGTGTACTACCTATACTACTTTCATGTCATTGCTTTATTTATTTATTTACTTTTGGCGTAGGTATAAATTGTTATTTTTTGCTGAATTTTGGAAAAAATATTGCTTTAAGAACGTGGAATGTAAATTAATTTGATTGAAAAAAGAAAATACCATCATTAATTTGGGCGAACAGAGAAAATATACATCAATATTTGGGTCAACATCTCCCTGATTATATAAAGAATGAATATATTAGTATTTCTGTATCAAAAAACTTAGCTTTTGTCTTCAGAGATACGATGATTCTAGTCCCAGTCAATTTGTTTTATTGAAAAAACAAAAAAACAAAAAATAAATAATAAAAAAAAAACAACTGAAATGTTAGACATACTATTTTCATGTCTTTCTATTTGTATCAATAGGTACTTTTTGCTTAACTTACGAACGTTGAATGCAAATTAACTTTATTGAAAAAAGAAAATAACGTCATTAATTTGGGGGAACATGTGGCTGATTATATGAAGAAGGTATATTCCAGTATTTTTGTTTAACATATTAACTCACGAGAAAATGTTCGTACATTTATCATCTACTATTAATTATTTTTTGATGATTAGTCTAAAACATTCAATACAACCATTAAAAAGTAGTTCCCACCGTCGGGTATCGAACTCCCGATCGCCGGGTGCCCGCACCTAATCAAAAATACGAGGCGGTTTAGTCAACTGGGCTATGACGGATTCACGAGAACGGGAGTAAAAATAGCATTTAAAAGACTCGGGCAATGGGCGGGACTTATCACAAGAGACCTTGACTGCTTTTGAAATATGAAGCGCATATGAAGCGCAATGCTGTAGGAGCCATGGTTCGCACTGTTTTCATGTCTTTCAGGGTTCATCTCACCATGCATTCCGATCGCGGCAGTTGAGCTAAGGCAATATTTGCGTATCCATGAATTAAATCAATCAATCGAGCTCTGATTTTGACTTCTTTATCCGTAACGAGTCCTCCAGAACAATTTTCCACCTTGTACGATGGTTATTATTTCTTTACTTCTATTTTTCAAATTTGAGGTGGGATAATGGCGGCTTCTCAAGAACACCGAGGTAGGCGATCTTTTGCACCAACGAACAGAAAACTGATGGCGAAAAATAACCAATCAGAACCTCCCAAAAAAAAGAATTTGCCTAAAAACGGAACTTCGTGGTTCTGCGCAGATTTACCAGTCAGACACGACATCTCGAGGTGGAAAAAAACTCGCTGAAAGCGAATTTTAGCAATCAACACAACTTGACGTAGAGACATGATTGGCTAAAAAATACAACGGTTTTTGATACATCGGAAAATCAACCAAAAATCGGAGACTGGGCGAAACGCTCAAGGTCGCAGAGGTATAGGGAATCCAATAGCGAAAGCAACGGAACGATTCTAATATCATGGGGAACTCCGTTCCCATGACAAAAAATTAAACTGTGCAACTGACATTTCGACTCTGTACGGTTAATCATTTCTTTCGTTTCCTAATCATTCATCAGAGAGTCCTATTTATCGAATCATATCCGTCCAGAACTTGCGTCACCAAAGCCGCTCATTCTCTTCGCAGAATCGGCCAACACCAGTGGAGGCCTCTCGCCCTCATCCGCGCGTCGCGTCAGCGCGGCAGGAAAAAAACGACTCTAATTGTTTCTCAGCGCATGAACGGAAGAGGCATGAAAACTTCAATTAAAGGGCAAAATATTAGCGGCGCAAACCGTCGTTCCGCGGACGTAAGCACCTAACTCGCTTTTCACATGAGTCCCGGAGTGCATGTCATTATACGGACAATGGGGGCAGACCCAAAATGAGATTACGTCTTTACGACGCAGAAGCGGCGCAAATGAACGACTCGTCTCGCGAGAAGAGCAGAAAAAAGTGAAAAATGTGTTAATGATGAAAACTCGGATGGGTCGGGCGGGGAGGGGATAAAAAATGAGGAGGAAATGTCTCCGATGTACTGCCGTGGTAAGGAAAAACGCAATACGAACCACCGACCGTTGCCAAATTCGCTTAAATAAAATACGCGTTCTCCTAGAGACTTGCAATTATTTCGCCTACAATTTTTCAGAGAATTTTATTCGCGATTCAATCTAAAACGTCTGGAAATTTCAAGGAAAAATACTACTCAATTTCCAAAAAAAATAACCATTAAACCGAGGGGAAATTTGGCACCATTCGAATGTTCACAGGACGTTCTATCTTAGTCCGGCAATGTAGAGGTCAGTTGGACAGCGTCGGGTAGGATGAGCCACGGTGATGGAATGCTTTCGCACGGGTCAGGGCTCATTTCGAGCCGTAGATAGACTGCCGCACAGTGGTTCGAGTCCATTTGAGAGATCGGACATGAAATTTGTGACCAAAACTAAACATTTTGATGTTAATTTTGTCACATTTTATATTTTAAGGGGTGCTTTCAGAAGAGAATGTTACAAGAAAACCAATGAAACCACTTTTAGAACCGCAAAGTTTTGTAGGAACGGAGTGACAAGCGTTTAAAGTTTCCGAATTTTGTCCGACTACTCCTACAGACTCGACCCAGTGTGCGGCGATGTCCAGTTTTTATTCTTTTCTGCGGATGCGGGACTGTCCACCGAGGCTGTGCATCCCCCTGTAGGCCGGCGCGGAGTGGCGATCTATGGCTAGGTCTCCCGGCAGCATTCTTGCGGATCGGTCTGGACGCGCCGTCCAGTCACACGATCTTGACCCATGCTGCCATGTTTGTGACCGTGTCCGGGTGAGACTCAATAGCTTTTTCCTTCTGTGTTCCGAATCTTTAATCGACTGCATACCATATCCTACTGGGGGCTACGCGGCCCCACACCAGCGAGCTCATTGTTCAAATTGATAGACGAAGCTATAGACGAAGAAGACGTAGGAAGTATGGAGCGATCCTATTGGTTGAAATGGGTGATTCTTATAGTCTAAGGGGGTAAATTGTGGACTAACTATCGGGTCTCGAGCGGGTTGCCGTTAGTTTGTCTACCTCTTATGTCCATTGAAACCACGCGCTTCCACCAATATGATTTGTCTTCTTTGTCTATCTGATTTGTTGCGACGAAGCTATTGACGAAGAAGACGTAGGAAGTATGGAGCGATCCTATTGGTTGAAACGGGTGATTCTTATAGTCTAAGGGGGTAAATTGTGAACTAACTATCGGGTCTCGCGTGGGTTACCGTTAGTTTGTCTACCTCCTATGTCCATGAAACCACCCGCTTCCACCAATATGATTTGTCTTCTTTGTCTATCTGATTTGTCTATCAATTTCAACAATCAGCCCATACTGGAGGACTCTTCGCGCCCTCAAACTACCGTGCTGAGGAAGAACGCCGTACGAATATTCGAGTTACCAAATGTCACTAAACATAAGACGAGTCATAAAACATGCATCTTTGAAGAGATTTTTATACAGTTTTTCTTGAAATTTTTAAATATTTTAGATTAAATACCAAACGTAATTGTCTGAAAATTTTGAAGAAAGGTATTCACAATTTTCCCAGTAAATTCGTTATTCATTGAAGGAAATATGGCAACGTCTAGAGACTCATACGGCGTTTTTCCTGAGCACGGCAGCAAAAGCCTACGATGAGTTAATCTACATAGAGCATGCTCATCAAGGGACTCTTTATCTATCGATAGCTGCAAAAATCATGGAAATCACCGGTAATAAAACCTCTTGGTTCAAGAGTGCAGTTTCTTGTCGCCGGATTTAACAGTCTGGACTCTTGTCTCAATGCAAAATCCGCTTGAATCAATGCAAAATCCGCTTGAATCAATGCAAAATCCGCTTGAAACAAGAGTTCAAGACTCTTAAATCCGGCGACAAGAAACTTCACTCTTAAGTCAATGCACCACGGCATTGGTCCAAGAGGTTTTTTTTTTACCAGTGATTGGCCTAGTAGATCTTTAAAAGAAACGGACTGTGGTAAAAAATGAACAAAAACATTGTTTAACTGGAAAAAGTCACAACTTAATCACGGAATATAAAAAAAGCCTGGGCCATATTTCAGAAATCTGAATGAGGCGGGCACATCTAAAATATATCATCTGTCGAAAGCTGCAAAAATCATGAAAATCGGCCGTTCCTTTACCAGTTCTGTTTGCGGTTATAGGGCTCTTTTTTCTCGTAGTCGGCCATATTGTTTTCTCTTCTTCTCCTCCTCCTCCTCCTTTTATTTTCTAAGGAGAAATTTTTACTAATAGCTTGGAAAGAGATAGTGAAGAATGGAGAGAGATTATATATTAAAAGAGATGGAAACAAAGCTCTGGGAATGGTGATGGGACTGGATGGTTGCAACTGGAGCGGAGACTCAAACTTGTTCGCCAAGAGCACCTCTTCTTCAGGCGACTGCATCGTTCAATCATGTTTAGTCTGCATACTAATCATCGACTCCAATTAGCGTCAAATCATAATCGTCAGAGCGTCGTTAGTGACAAGCGAAGGACTTCCATATTCCCCACGTACACGCAGAAAATTCATATTCTTCGCATATGACGTGCATTGATGTCACGTTGAAACCGAAAATCTCTCTTAACCCTAGTCTGAACGACTCGTGCAAAGACGGTATAGTTTAGAGAGCCCATTCTGCTATCTTCCCCATACTTCCGTGCTTCACTGAAAAAAAAGTATCACTCGAAACCATACTCCTGGCTGATTTTGGCATCAGCTATATGATTAGTTGTACTAGCCAGTGGTATGGTTGATCCAACAACACTTTCAGAAGACTCAACAACCCCTCTGACTGATGCAACAACTCTTACATCTGGTGCCAAAACCAGTGAGGAGTAAAGTTATATTGTGATATAGTGTATAGATTGTGGTACTTTTTTCCGTGATGGAGGAACGCGCGCCGTATGAGACTATGGTAGTTGCTAAATATCCTTTCATAAAACACGAATTTTAGGGTAAATTTGTTTTTCTTCCGATTTTTAGAGAATTTTATTCGTAATTTGATCTAAAGCGTATAAAATTTTATAGAAAAATGTCCATAACTTTTTTCAAAAATACATATTTTCTGATAGGAAATTGGGCAACGTCCAAATGCTCATACGGCGTTTTCCCGTAGCACGCGACGACATACTGTATACACTTTTTTGGAGGCCAACGTTCAGATTTATCGAATAGTGTCTGATGACCAAAGAGTTATCAGCAATCCTCATCCAATGTACAATAACTCGCCCAGCAAAGTGCTAACCTTGATATTCATCAGTGATCATAAGGCAATTTGTTTTCATTTCATACTCAACAAGTTGCTCATCAGTAATCACTGGGCGAAAAGCAGCGTTGACCTACGAATTAATTGTTTGCCTCACACGATTAAACGGAAATATGATCAAAATATACTGTCTCGGGTCCTTTATTTGTAATCATTTTTTAAAAAAGACTTCCACAACTTTAGCAGGGCTTGCGCTTGACAACGCTGCACTTGCTTTTACTTACAAAGTGTGAGTGTTTACGCAACTGAGCGCAGCAGTGAGGTCGCTCACTTTCGATCGATTGGGACAACTGATCTGATTAAAGTTTGCTGCATGGTTGAGTGTTGAGATTGATTACTGGTTATTGGATATGACGGTGTTTATGGACCTCGTTGAGTTCCAACTTCGCTCCTTTTCACCTCTCGTTAGCACTATAGACTGATCAGGTACAATATATTTTAGAGACTCTGCAATTTTATCTTTCCGACAGTGTAAAAGTTACTGCAACTGACGACAACTCCCGTGCACTTCTGAAAAGAAGAGAAAATCAGAAAAGCCTTCAATTTGGGAAATGCAACACGCACAACCGTGGAACACAAATTGTTGCATCAAGGCGCTACGACCAACATAGAAGCAGTGTAGTATTCGTGGGTTAGAAGAATCACTGAGTTGAATCGGTTATTCTAAAAAAGACTTAAGCGCCAAAAATCATAATACGAGAAAAACAGTAAAACAACGATTTAATTGACTCGTTCTAAATTTCAAAGCCCTGAAATATTAAAACGATGAATTAATTATTCCCATTATTATATAATCAACAATTTTAAACGTTCCGATTATTCGGCTTCTGATAAGTTCTTCAGACTTCCATTTCAGGCGCTTAAGTATTTTTAAGAATGACCGATTAAATTATTGACCGTGGCTACTCTGGCTGCGCATCGCTAATTGGTAATATTCTCTCCAGACAGGTACTCGGTTATTCGACTGCTACTAATGACGAGGTCCGGGCATCTCTGAAGATGTGAGAATAACGATAGAGCCTTCAATTTTGAACACGCAACACGCATATCCGTGGAACACGAATAGTTGCGTCAAGGCGCCACAATCAACTCACAGCTATTGTGGTGCTCGTAGGTCCAGAGAATCACAGAGTTGAAGAGATTTTATTTGTTCTTTAAACTTTTAAGGAGAGTATATCTATCATTTTCATAGCTACTTTTCTGTTTTGCCTGCAGATACAAGAGAATCAAGCTTTGTGAGTGCAATTACAGCTGCCGGAGTGACATACTCAGTGACGAGAGCCTGCACAACCGGTGAACTCATTGAGTGTAGTTGTGACAAAACTTTCAAAGGTAAAACTGTGATTTTTTTTTACCTGGTATGAACTTTATATGAAAGCGTTTAAAACAAGGGTTAATTTTTGTGGCGAAGAATCAACCTACGTTATTTGACAATATTTTAAAACTATTTTTTCCAATTTGTTTTGATTTTAGAGGAATTCAAGGTATTAGCTCATTGGTCAACATAATTGAAATTAGCACACAACTAACTTTTATAGCTACGTGTAAATAGGTCAGTTGCGCTAGTCGCAGAATTGTGCTATGATGATTTCTGATTATAAATCAGCAAAAAAAGTAAGATTTTTCTTGACACCAAGTTTCCATTTTTAAAATAAACCAAGCTATTGCCCTTCAAAACACAGTGCATGACGTCATCCACCATAATGACGTATATAATGGTTTCTTCCACCTGGCGCTTTCAGTGGAAACGTGTGTATCACTAATAATTGATGAATCCGAGAGGGAAGGGAATGGGGCATGTAATATTGCGGTCGATGGCGTCATATATGCTTTGTTTTTTGAAGGGCGATATCTTCGTTAATATTGAACGTAAAAACCATGCGTTTGGAAGAATCGTATTGCTTTTTGCTAATCTATAAGCTTAAACCACTGTCACGAAATTCAATGACTGGCCCAATTGACCCATTATGAGGTGGAAAACTGCTGAAGCTACAGAATCTGACCATTTTCAGAATCGTCTCAAAAGCGAGAAATCAGTGTTCAGTAAGATCATCATGTTCTAAAGCGCCAAACTCCTCACTTAAAAACCGAAAACGACGTAGGTCAGATCTTTCACCAAAAGAAAACTTGTAAATCGATTACGCTTGTATTAACGCCTCTTTCTTCTCAATTGTAAAATCTATCATGGATACATAACAGGTCTTTATTTTTGGCGGCAGTATATTTTTCCGCTGTGACTTACATTGTCCCTCTTTTTTCTTTAACAGGAGAAGCAAGTCGGATGGGTGCTGAGTTCGGGGAACGTAGCTGGGAGTGGGGTGGCTGTGACGACAACATTAATTACGGGTACCGCAAGTCCAAAATATTCATGGACACCCCCTATGAGCAACTCAGTGACATCAGTACATTAATCAAACTCCACAATAACGACGCTGGGAGACTGGTAGGTTTCATTTCCCATTTTCTTAAGGCCTGGATATACACGCTCAAATTTCCGTCAATTTCCGATCAAAATGATGACAAAAATGGCGGTCAAATTTTTGCAGGCTGCAAACTTTTGATGGTAGATGGTGCGCACCAGTCACCATTTGATCGGAAATTGATGGAAATTTGAGCGTTTATTCAGGTCATCACAATATGAGATTGATTTTTTCCCCTAAAATAAAGAATGGGCCTGTTGCATGCAAGAGATACAGCCATGCGAATATACTTTTTAGAGGTTGAATGACACGAAAATTACGATGGTCACATTGAAAAAGTCTGAAATACACTCCTTACTGCGCAATTTGCGTTGATAGGAACGCGCTTTTTCAAATTTCCCGCGTCTGAGGGCAGTTTTCTAACGGAAACAATTAACGGCAACTCGCGGCTATTTCCGATCAACTAAAACTGACAACATAACCTAAAAGTCGGAGCTCGTGATATCGTGAAATGAAATGTAGAAGGATTGTGTTGGATATTTAAAAGTTGATCGATTTGGTTACCGCATAAAGCGTATATGGACCACTATGAGAGATCACGTTGGGTTTGTAAACGAACTGAAGGAAAAAATAACAACATAACAACAACAACGACTCGGCTTCTTCCGGAAATCACTGAGCCCACCGTTTGCTCGTTTCCGGTGATTAGAAAACTGCCCTTAGACGCGGGAAATTTGAAAAAGCGCGTTCCTAACAATGCAAATTGCGCAGTAAGGAGTGTATTTCAGACTTTTTAAATGTGACCATCGTAATTTTCGTGTCATTTAACCTTCATAATGTCTATTCGCGCGGCTGTATCTCTTGCATGCAACAGGCCCATTTGCAGAAACAAGACTTATAAAAATACAATATTTTATTTTATAATTAACAGTCGTTCAAGCACTTCAGCTTTTGCCATCGTCAGGACGTAGGAAGGAAAACATTCATGAATGAGGGGCTTGGAGGATAAGGCGCATACGAGCAGTGTTTTGGCCTAGTTACACGCTCAAATTTCCGTCAAATTCCGATCAAAATGATGACCAAGATGGCGGTCGAGAGTTATCTAGATTGATGAGTAAAATTAATTAAAACAGCGTGTTGATTGAAATAAGCATGAAATAAAGACGGCTGTGTTGAAATCAGATGAAGGATGAGCCCCACAGCTACATCATCTACCATCAAATTTTTGCAGGCCGCAGAAATTTGATGGTATAGATGGAGCGCACCAGTCACCATTTGATCGGAAATTGATGGAAATTAGAGCGTGTAACCATCAAATTTGAAAATATTGAGATTTTAATGATTTCAAGTAAAATTAGTAATGCTTATACTATGAAAAATTCGCACCCAAATTCTATTATTTTAAAGCATCCAAAAGTCAGTATGAACTTTCTTTCCGTCGTCGGTGAATGATTCAGCGGTGTCGTCACTCCCGTCGTAGCTGCTGACGTCACTGATTTCTTGTAATTCCCTTTCATTCTTACCACCGTCAACTAACGAGCACACCCCTTCTTTCCCACCCATACGTAGTTCCGTTTAAGCGCCAGATACACCTGCTTGCCAGACGCGAGAAGTAGGATCCGATCCTACTTTGGGCGGCAAGGTGCAGCCTGATTGGCTACGAAGATTGCAGAACAAGGCCGAAGGCCTACTCGTCACTTAAGACGCGCGTCTAGCTCGCAGGTGTATCTGGCACTTTAGCAAAAATACGTCCACTTGATACTTGGAGGTAGAGTAAGAGTATGGACGACTCGATTTATATAGCTCTTAGGGCCCAAAAGGGCGACAACGTGTAAGACGAAAATCACTAGAAAAGTAGGCCGCTGTCAACCTATGCATTTGAACGATTAATGAATACGGCTGACGTCGCATCGTAAACAAGCATCTTTAAAGATTAAGACTTTGAAACTGAGAAAATGTATGCGAAATTAAGGTTATATATATATATATATATATATATATATATATATATATATTAATAAATTTTTAATCAGTTATGAAACAACGGGTGGTAAGAATTATGAAAATTAGTACCACTGGATAATTCGAGTCTATAGGTTGGCAGCCCTTTTGGGCCGCAAGAGCCGCATGACCTGATCAAACCTAACCTCAAAATTTTCGAGTTGTCCATACTCTCCCTACAAAGGCATTCTAGGGTGTGGGACGACCATAGCGGCGAGCAGGCAACAGAGGGATCGAACGGCGGAAAAGATGACCCCTTCATGACATTTGGACGCAATTCTGCTAAACGGAACTATAGACGAATGGGAAAGATGGGCTGTGCTCTAGAAAGCTGGATAAGAAACCATGTAAAAGTGAAATGATTTGAGCGCTTATTTTTCCCATCCTGGCGTTTAAGTCTCCAAAGATACCAGTGGGTAAAACTTACTTGGAGGGTGCCAATCTATGCTTCAGCATTTGAACAGCCATAGTGTCAGTTTTCTTCTGTTGTTGTTGCAGGCTGTGAAGAGGCTCATGATCACGGAATGCAAGTGCCACGGTCTCTCCGGCTCGTGCACGGTGCGTAGCTGCTGGCGTCGACTGCCGGCCTTCCGGGCCGTGGGGCGGTCGCTGCGGGGGCGCTTCGAGGCGGCGGCCCGGGTGATCCCAAGCAACGACGGGCGACACTTCATCGCCACCGCGGGACCATCCCCAGGGCCGGGCCGAGGCGACCTCATCTACTCGGAGGAGTCGCCCGATTTCTGCAAGCCGAACCGGGTCAGCGGATCCCTCGGCACCCAGGGCCGCCCCTGCAACGCCACCGCCTCCGGGCCCGGGTCCTGCCAGAGTCTCTGCTGCGCCAGGGGGTTCGATACCCGGCTCGTACGACAGAAGCGCCGCTGCGACTGCAAGTTCTTGTGGTGCTGTCGGGTCTCTTGCAATACGTGTATCACGCCCCGGTATCTGCATACCTGTCGCTGAAACGAACACGGATAAAAAAGAACCGCACAATCCTACTACATTGAAAAAAAAAATACTCCGGCCGTGGGGGCCGCAATTACGGGCTACATGGACATACCGTCCGTTCCGGGCTCAAAGGCGGAAAATTCCGGGTGCTGGAGGCGTATCTTCGATTGCTCCGGGTTCAGAGGCCAAAGTTATGGCTCTAGCAGCCGGAATTTTCGGCCTATGAGCCCGGAACGGACGGTATGTCTATATAGCCCGTAATTGCGGCTCCCACGGCCGGAGTTTTTTTTTTCAGTGTATGCTCCTGGCTGATTTTTGTGCCAGTTATAAGAGTAGTCACACCGGTCAGAGGTACGTTTGAGTCAGCCAAAGTGCGGTTGCATCAACCGAACCTCTGTCTGGTGTTACTACTCTTGTAACTGGCGCCAATATCAGCCAGGATTATAGTTGCGATTTTGATTATTATCTGTCAGTGACGGAAAGAAACCGAGAATCGTATTGAAGGTCATTTTCGAGAATTGAGGGATGAAGCCCACCTTTATTTAGGAGTCTGCACGAAAAGAAGAATTGAAGTATACGAGGAGAGGAAAAGGAGGAAGAAGAAGATGGGAATGAAGAGAAAGAAAAAGGCGAGGAGAAATATTCTCACTCCTTCCCTCCTTTTTTGCATCTTTGTCTTTCCCCTCTACTTTCCCATCTGCGCTGTCCTCTTCATACTTTCATTCGCTGTTCTGCTTCTTTTCTCATTCTTCATCATAACCTTCTTTTTCTCCTTCTCCTTCCTCTTCCTTTTTTATTTTTCTCCCTTTGCGACACGTGCCTTGTCCTTCAGAGGCGACACTGTGACTGCAAGAGCATCGGATTTCTTGAAATGCGTGTATCACCGTATGACACCCCGGTACATGCATACCTGTCGCAGCACCAAGAACCCAAATGATTTTAGCTGCGCAAATCCTGTTAAACGTGAAATTTTGAAGCAGAAACAAAGATACGTAGCAGAATGCTTGAATTTTTACCTTCTCTGCTGGTCCATCGCAAAAAAATAACGAAGTTTGTCTTCCTACCCTCCGCGATAAGCCTGTAAGTTTTCGTGGAGTTGGCTCTTTGTATGCGCATTGATTCAATTTAAGTTCTCTTTTAGATCTTGCAATCAAGCCCTAATCTTTCAGGTCCAAACAACACCCCCATTCTACAAATAATGTGCCCTCCCCGTATATGATGCTCTATAAAAAAAAATTTCTACAGGGGAAGTATATCAAAGTGGCTGCTTTTATAGTTGCCGATCAGTTCCTTGTGGAGTGAAAATAAATTTTGGTAGAAGTAAAGAGATGACCCTGACAAAGTATACGTAAATCGATTTATCTGTCCCTTTTAAAAATTGGTCGCACGCCCTCCAATTTCGTAGTTTTTAAAGATATTTTATTTTTTTAATCAAATACCTAATTACGACTTGATGTGATAAAAGTATACGATTAGCCAGTAAGAATTATTATCATGACATTTGTTATTGTTATTTTATAGTATGTAAAGGGGTTGATTAAAATCCCGTAATTAAGTATTGACTTAGGTGTCCCCAGAAGAAGTACAACCAAGTTTCCTAGCTTAAGTTAAAATTATTCATCGCTTCTTTTTGTTTGTGTATACACAAACTTAACCACAGAAGTTACAAAAGAGTGCATAAAAATCGGAATATGCGTTTGAAATATAATACTTATTGATAAGTAAACAAGAAAATGCCCTCTTTTTTATGAAAATCCCCCTTTATTTTGCCGAAGAAAAGTTTTACAATGCGAAAACTTGTTGACTAAGATGGCTGAAAGTTGTATCTCAATCAATCGAATGTTGGAATATTAATATTTTTAAAGAGAAGTAAATAGCCTGGTTGCTGATCGTCGTAAATTACGTCACTAACTAACTTTTTTAAAAAAATCTGCGGTTTGAGATCCAGGGTATGGAGCTACGTTTTGGCATTGTCACCACACTGTGTACCTATCCGCTGATCTGGTTCCTATAATTTGAATTGTGAGTTTTCTCTGTATACTCAGACTAAATCGTAAAATTTGTCCAATATATGTATAATGACAATTAAAACAACCAGGTATGTAAAATTATGGAAAATCTCTGAAGTTGCATCGAAAACGAGATAAGGCCAAGTAATAAAAATTAGAATAATCTCAATTTATTACTTTTTATAGTCAATTTTTAGTCTATATCGGATGCAGCCGAAATTTCTGACCCAAGATACCAGATCATCACAAATAATAAGCAAACATATGAACGCCTTCAATTTCAAAGAAGAGAAATGATCATCAAAACTAAATCGAAATGCTGTACATTCACACGGTCCTATAAATTCAAGGAAACTATTATGAGCGGATATACACATATTTTCAACGTAAAGGAAACATTAGCCTCCTAGAATACAACCAAAAATAGTAATTGAGTGTACTGAAGTCCGAAATATAACCTGACTCATGTATAAAATGACATTTCATAAAATAAACATTTTTGTTTGTTTGATTTTCTGTTTTATTATATGCTTCCAAAATAGTTTGTCCATTCATTTATTTATTTATCATTTGTTTATTTTTTTGTTTGTTTAACTATCTCATTTAGTGCCTTGTGGCCAATAGCCGCTTTGGAGCTGAATTTTCATGCACTGACTTCGGCCTTTCCTAAAATTTTGGGTATCCATTCCCCAAGCTGAATAATATCTACCGCAGAATAAGGAATGCTCTACTAAGACTTTAATTCTTCTTCGTACTACTTATTGTATCCAAAATCAGGTTGCCTCTTAGTTATGGTGATTCGATGGACGCCATATTGTGTTTCAGAACGGCATGCGATATATCGCATCAATTGGCTCCATTTTTTTGCTACTCGTCATTTCTCTCGAATTTTGAGATTGCAATTCTGTTGTCAGGAGACTAAAGCACTCACTTACCAATTTTAACAAAGAAATTCAACGTGATAAAGGCGTGGTTTCTTTAGAGAGAAAATATCACATTCGAGTGCAGTTTCGATATCAGTATCGAATGCGATATCGAATCACCTCAAACTCGCCTTCCGTATTTTTCTCCGTGTGACAGTGCTATGACATAATGAATCTTCTCTTTTGAGGCAAACCTACGAAAAATCAGCCTCTGTTTTCGACCATTAATATTGGAGCGCAACCAATGTGGCAGAAAGGTATCATCGCTGTTCGGGTGGCATCGCGATTATCGAAATGCGGGAGGGGGCTCATTCAAAGCGGGTCGGTATAAAAGGTTTCTGCAAGCCGAAAGAGCGTGAAAAAAAGGATAGCGAAAAAATGCAAAGGGGCCGACAGTCGGTGGCGCCAGGAGCTGTCAAGCGACCGCGCGCGAGCTGTGGTGCGGTACCCTCCGAGGGCCCAGCTATCGAACTTCGATACGTCGTGGTCGAATCGGCGCACGGTGTGGCATCCGCACGGAAGATGCGGACAAAAATCGGTAAAAGACACTTAACTTTAAATAATGAAGATAGTAGCACCGACATAGGAGAACCCCTTTGGCACTATCAAAGTACAGAAGCGGATCCAGCAATTTGGCAACACCGGGTTTCCTCCATTTAAACCTATGTTAAATAATCGATTCTTATCGGAGCACCTGGCCCCTCCAAGAATCGATACATTTCCATAGGTTTAAATGACGAAAAAACAATGTTGCCAATTTGGTGGATCCGCCAATGTCAAAGTAAAACACATGAGGAATAAGAAAATGTTATATCTCAGGATTTTTTGCGTATTTTTTGAGAGAAGTTCATTTGAAGTTGGCAACCTCGAATCAGCCCTATGTTAACAATTTAAAAGCGAAGTAAAACACACAAACTTTAACTTCGATTATCTATGATAGTCGCAAAAAATCGCAAGATCATTTTTGGTAGAATCGAAGTTGCATAACTGAGGATTAAGAAAATGTCAACTACCCAAAGCATGTTGCGTTTCAAGTGAGAAATCTTCATTCGAAGTTGACGTCTTTTTCGTTTGACGTATTTCCTTTGAATCAGCGATTCTCGACCCACTTCCCGCCCACTTTCTACCCAAATCTGAAGTAGTTTTGAGCGAAAAATTCGAAAATGAACCATCATTGTAGATAAGTCAGAAATATCTTTAAGATGACAAACTCCAAAAAAAGAATATTCAGATGTCGAGTTGTGAATTTTTTATTTTACGTCTATACTGCCGTGCTAAGGAAGAACGCCGTATGGACATTCGAGAGTTGCCAAATTTCTCCGGATAAAACATATGCTTTTTAAGAAAATTATGCTTATTTTTTCTTGAAATTTTCAGATATTTTAGATTAAATTGCAGGCAAAATTTTCTGAAAGATTCAAGGAAAAATGTTAACGATTTTCCCGGTAAATTCGGTATTTATTGAAGGAGTTATGGCAACGTATGAAGACTCATACGGCGTTCTTCCTTAGGACGGCAGTATAGAGGACCGCACTGTGCGGCGACCCGGGACGGGACAAGTATCGAAGTTCGATGGATCGCGGCCGAATTGTGGCCGGAGCCAGGTAAAGGGATACTCATCACGTTAATGCGTTGTTAGGCTAATAACACCGAGGTGTCTGCCTAACAAATGTTTGATGTAATAAAAGTAACGTTCGAGGTGTTATTATTGGAAATTAATGCGATTCGGGGCCCCGCCCCCTCCGCAGCACACGTGGTGCCCCGCCTGGGTGGTCAGGGTATTTTCCTAAATATAGTTATTTATTCCTGGTATTTTCTTCCTTTCCATTCGGGCTCGCGGAACAATTTATTGTTTAAATACTTCGCGCCACGTTATATTCACTCTCACTGACGAGAAATTCCGATCGCCTGTCCATGTCTCCGCATCCTGGCGCGTATTTACCGTCTGTGATGGAAGGGATCCAGAGAGGGAAAGGGTTTACGATGGTTGCAAAGGTGTTTCGCAAGTTTCCTTCCTTGAGGTAACGCCAAGTCCAGCTGCAATTGGCCAGGAAGGAACCAATATAAGAAGTACATCTAGACTGCCGTGATAGCGAAGAGAGCATTAAGTACGAAAATGAAGTTTTGAGAAAACGGCCTCAGAAGCATCTGACCGGGAAATTTTAATCTCCTTCTCAAATTATCACTATAGTCGTCCGAAAGACTTTTAGATTTCGTTTGGATGATTAAAAATCGACCGATTTCATTTCAATTACATAAAAAGGGTATTATTCCTTTCTATGTTAGGCTATAGTATTCGGCAAAACAGTCATAAGGTGCCCCTCCTGGGTGGTCAAGGTATTTTCCTAAATATAGTTATTTATTCCTGGTATTTTCTTCCTTTCCATTCGGGCTCGCGGAACAATTTATTGTTTAAATACTTCGCGCCACGTTATATTCACTCTCACTGACGAGAAATTCCGATCGCCTGTCCATGTCTCCGCATCCTGACGCTTATTTACCGTCTGTGATGGAAGGGATCCAGAGAGGGAAAGGGTTTGCGATGGTTGCAAGAGTTTTTCGCGAGTTTCATTCCTTGAGGTAACGCCAAGTCCAGCTGCAATGGAGATGTTACATGTGTGAGGAATTTGCGATTTGACTGTTGATTCTCATATAAAAGTTCGTGAGAAACACAATGGTGCCACTGGTTTTCTCGGAAATTAACTCCTAAGCTCAAAAAAGCTCTCAAAAGTTGAGGCCAAAATGGAGGGGATATCCCACCCTACCCTGAGAGTCCACCTCTACATCAAAAGAAACTCTCCGTGCAAAGTTAGGGAGCAAATACATTAGCAGTGATGCCGTGTTTTCAGTTTTGAAGTCCCCAAATAAAGTGGCAACCCTGCTAATGTATTTGCTCCCTATCTGTGTATGGAGAGTTTGTTTTGATGTAGAGGTGGACTCTCAGGGTAGGGTGGGATATTCCCTCCATTTTGGCCTCACTTTGAGGGCTTTTTTTGAGCTTAGGATATGATTTCAGAGAAAACTAGTGGCACCATCGTGTTTCTCGCGAACTTTTACACAAGAGTTAACACTTAAATCGCAAATCCCTCACACATACAACATCTCCATTCCGATCACCTGTCCATGTCTCCGCATCCTGTCGCGTATTTACCGTCTGTGATGGAAGGGATCCAGAGAGGGAAAGGGTTTGCGATGGTTGCAAGAGTGTTTCGCGAGTTTCGTTCCTTGAGGTAACGTCAAGTCCAGCTGTAATTGGCCAGGAGGGAACCAATGTAAGCAGTACATCTAGAGGCGATGCAATTAGCGAATTTTCGCGATCGAATGTCATTCATCAAACGAATTGATCAGTGCTGAGTGATGCCGATGATCGGTGAGGTCAGGAGCCAATCAGAGCTCAGATTTTTTTCCTAAATGAAATTAAGAAGAAAATAAGAAAACACGAAACACTAAAACACAGAAATTGCGAAAACACCAGACTTGAATTGACAAAACACAACAACAGATAGAGATGACAGAGCAAAAATTTTGGTGAGAGATGAAGTTTCTGACCTCGATTGCATCAATTCAAAAATCGAATTCAAGTCCCGAGGTGAATTCGAAATTTCAAATTGATGGATTTCAACGGTCTCTGGTGAGACCAACGAAGAAGTCGAATATCATTGAAAAAAAAAATGCACAATCGTCGAATATCATTCAACGGTGAATGATATTCGATCGCGAAAATTCGCTTAATGGCAGAGACGAAGTCAAAACCTTAAGATGTTTATCCGAGGGAAGGCTATATCGGGAGCACCAATTATTAAAGAAACAAGCCAGTTTCCAAACCCACCGACAACCAGGGGTACAGTTATAAAAAAAAGTATAATAAATGCATGAGAAGTTACTACAACATTATATGAATGTTCATTCGCTAAAAAAGACCCAATGTTAATAAGCACAGACGAATAATTATTCCAGAAGAAGTTCCAGTCAATCCTCTTCAAACACCAAAATCAAATTATAAAACACCAATACCAATATCCTCACTGGAAAAAAAAAACACATTGGATCTAGAGTCCAGACTCTTGAAAACATTGACAAGAAAAAGGACTCTTGATTCAATCAGATGTATGCGTAAATCAAAAGGAAATCCGCTCAAATTAAGAGGCTGGGTTCTTGATTTAAGCTTCAATCTGATTGAATCAAGAGTATTTTTTCTTGTCGATGTTTTTAAGAGTCTGGACTCTAGATCTAATGTGTTTTTTTTTCCCAGTGCTTGTGATTAGTTGATGAAGCTCAAACTTTCGTATTTTATTAATAGTTAATTAATAACACTAAAATGCAATTTTAGAATTGATTAATTTGTCAATCTTGATAAATAAAGTGCCAAAATAAATAAAATAATACGCATACCTTCCATTGGAATCTTGGCAACGGTGGAAGCTTTTACTTTCGAGACTCCAACATTCAACTGTTTAATCTATCTACCAGTATGGTAAACTTTTTTGGATCATGACATCACCCGAAGCTCATCTTTCACCTAGTGGATGAGATGACTGTTGCTTCCATATATTAACTGTTGCTTCTGTGTTGTTCCATAAGGAACTGCTGAATCCCTAAGAGTCAAAATTCCATCTGTTCGCAAGAGGCTGGTGGAGGGCTCCTCTTTATGTCTGTGCAATGGTGACCATCAAGACTCCTTCCTACTTGTCCAAAGTTTTTCTAAAAAGGAAGAGTAGACGATCTGCAAAGAATACTTTCATCGGAAAATACACTAAAAACAAGTGACTGGGTCTTACGAGCTTACGAGAGTATTAGAGAGGATTCAATTTACGAATAGTGGACTGATTATTGAAAGTGATAGACAAAGCTATAGACAAAGTAGACAAAGAGAAAATAGAGCTTCGATTAATAATGTCAGTTACCTTCGTTACTTGCATAGGTTCACGTATGTCCACATTTATGGGTGTAGCACATCGGTGTTACAATGCACGTCCCTGGAGACTGAAACGCAGGGATATGAAAGTGAGCGAAAATCTAAAAATTTGAAGTGATCACTTCAGTTTAAAATTCATAACTTTAAACCGAAAACTTTAGCCAATTTTTAGAGAATATTAAGTATTCACTGCCCATTGTGATATTTTATATATATAAGGAGAGAAGGTAATATGTTTACTTCATCACGACCCTTTGAAAGTTCAAAAGTTTTCGGTGATCTTCTACGAGGAATTTTGTTTAAGACAGCTTTGTGAAGACACACAAAAAGGGATGATTATTCAAGATTCACCTGCAAGTAATACAACTAATACACTGCAGTTACACAATCCTAGCATTATTGAAATGCTCTTGGTCCTCTTTTACAAAATGCAATCTAATGGACCACTAGACAGGGTACGAATTTCAACATGCTGATATGTATATGTTTCTTAACCAAAATTTCACGTGAAACACGATGCGCACAACAAAAATTACCGATATCAACTCCTTACGAAGATATTTAATGATTCTTGATGCGTAAATCTAAACCACCCGCTCATGGAAACTCAATGATCTACGTGATTCACATCGCGCGTTAAACGTTTATCATGATAGTCCCTGCGATATAAAAATCTGAAAACCTCAATCTTGACGGTTTGGCTCAGCTGTGGCAAATTTCTTGTGGTTTGAACAACACATGATGGGAAATGAACATTGCTCGATTGAGAGCCTTGCTGAAACCGTGCGCGATATTACTCAAGTAGAGCTTTAAGTCACTTGTGAGCGAGCAGTGCAAATTCCTCGTAACCAATGTGAAATAAAAATGTTAATGTCTTCATTAGGAGTTGGTTTCAGTAATTTTCGTTGCACGAATCGTGTTCTACGTGAAGTTCTTTACCAGAACTTCACGTAGTTTAAACACGTTTCACGTTTCTTTAAACATGTCTCAGATTGCTTAAATTCGTACCTCATGGTCTAGTGGTCCATTCATACCTTGTCCAAAGGCCCGTAGTACTTTTCTATGAAAACAAAAAAAAAGAAAAAGAAAAAAACATATACAAATGATTTAAGTCAAAATGCACTATGTTGCAAAGATCCGCCTGATACATACCGATAAATCAGGTACCAGGGCGAGGCTTGCACATGCCCACTCACACACGCACACACAAAGGTGAGCATCGCAGGAAGGAGGGGATATTTTTTCGGAGGACGAAGGTGAGGGTGCGAAGAGAGGCGGGCATCGGGTGAGGAGAGGTTAAATTAGAACTTGTGAACATTCATAATACTCACCGTGGCCGGGGATTTTGTTGACTTAATTTCGTAGCCGGCGATGGCCATAAACGCAGCGCCCGATACCCAGCTCGGCCCGTTATGAACCATAATTTACAGTAACTCATGGTTGCGAAGCCGGCAGGGTGCTGCTGTCTCGCGGAGAAGAGCCGTAACTCCATCAGGACGTGAGCCGCGGTCACCGCGCTTTCTTACGCGTCTCGAGGCTCAACTCAGGTTGGAGTTACTGCTGTCTTCCGGAGGACGGCGGTGTGGGTGGCCGGTCGCGGCCGCCCGGGGGCGCGCGAGGTATCGTTCTCTGTCGATTCGTTGCCTATAGCCCGGGGGCGGGTTCACGCTCGGTGACTCGAAGTTCGATACCTCGAGCTTCGATGTATCGCAGAGGTCCACCTTGGCCTCGATCCCAACACCCGGCAGCCAATCATAAATTAATGTTTTTTCCACTTTACAAAGATTCACTCCCGTGTCAATCATGATATCTTCACTTTCTTCGATTAATCCTCTTCTCGCCTCCCCCCCNCCCCCCCCCCCCCGTACTTTCTGATCCTCTCAAACTCACCTCTCCAGCTTTTCTCGCTCACTTCCACTATTTTGTTTGTCTCCCCCTCTCTCTCTTCTTCTCTATTCGTCTAAATAATTTATCTGCTAAATGCAACAATTCAAAAGAATTTGCTAATAGACAAGGTCTGAACGAAACAAACTAGTCACTTGTTTATTTTTCAAAATATAGGCATTTTTCAACATAGTCGGCCCCTATGGTGTAGTGGTTGTAGCGCTAGCTCTATGATTGGGAGGTCCCGGGTTCGATTCCTGACCAGGCGACCCGAGTTTGTTGGGTTCTCACACAATGGTTGCCTGGGATTGGTTATAGGGACGGAGCTGCGGAGGGGGGACGGGACTAAAGTGGAAGGATAAGCCCTCGTAGGCTATTTGAAAGAGAGAGAGAGAAAAAAAAATTCTTACGAAGAAAACGAGTCGTGCAACCGAAAGTTCAGAAATCAACTCTTAAACGAGGCTCAGTAACAAGTAATTTTAATTGTAATCAAATGAAGGTTAGATTGAACAAATGACTTTATATTCATTTCTGCCATTATACCTTGTTTAGAAGTTGATTTTCAGACTTCCCATCGTGTGATTCGTTTTTTTTTTTTTTTTTTTTTTTTTTTTTTTTTTTTTTTTTTTTTTTNTTTTTTTTTTTTTTTTTTTTTTTTTTTTTTTTTTTTGTAAAAGAAAACACGTTGTGTGCTGCTTTAATTCATAACTTGATTGGCGACATGTTGTTTTATTTTCAGATATTAGAGAACTTTAACTTATTTCTGTGGTATCATGTGATAGCCATATTTACACGATAAAATGCGGACATATTTAGGTTTAAATGGAGGAAAGTGCTGAGTTTTCAGCACCAGTTGGCAACGATGGGCCTTCAATCCATCAAAATCAATAGATTTTAGACGAAGAAACCTGCCTTAACAGGATGTAGATTATTTTACACTAATTCAAATCGAAGTTATTGAATGAACAACTTAAACGAATTGCCATCGATTCCGATCTACAAACTGCACTATGAAAGAGGAAAAGTGCCTTCAAACTGTTATGTAGGCAATAAGCGTACACAATTTCAAATATTATCAACTCGGTTGTTAGTGCTCGCCCTTCTTGTCATCGTGTAAGCCGCAGATGGGTGGTTTAAGTCGGAATGCACGGACTTCGTCCGCCATTGCCCAAAGTAAAGGAGTGACGTAACTTCATTTCGGCGTTGCAAAATTTTGCTCGCAAAGAATTGTATTTTCACCGAGAAACCATTGAGAATTTTGAATGAAAACGTAACTTTTATTGTCTGATTAGACGTAAAAATCAGTAAATTTTTGGACCAAAATTGTAAGGTCGTATTCTCGTTCGAAAATGAGGTGGACGAGTCAGTTTTGCAACCTTCAAATGAAGTCAAGTTTCCTCGTCTAAACTAAATATTTGCGAAGTTGCAGACATCTACTATCTTCGGCTCATTTTAGAATAAAGGAAAGTGATAGCCATTCATTTCCGTCTTCAAGTAGGAGCTTTTATGGCCGAGCCAGAGGCCATTAGTAGTTCCGTATTCCAAAATGGAGTCCAACTTTAGTCAGTTCTACACCACCATCTATGAATTGTATCGATATCGATTGGTTCAACATGAAACATAGCCTTAGAAGTCAATTTAGAAATCTGAGAGAACGGGTCGTTTTTGACAGATTCTATTCTTTTGAGGACCAAAAGCCCATGAATAGTGAAATTGTTAAAAATTTTCTTATTTTCAGCTTTTCCAACTTAAATTCTACAATTTTTGTTTGAGGTCATGTTCTATTTGAACCAAACGATAAAACAAACCATCATCAAATATGAGACATCAAACAGGTGAGATTGTATCGATATCGATTGGTTTAACATGTAAACATAGCCTCAAAAGTCAATTTAGAAATCTGAGGGAACGGGTCGTTTGCGATGGATTTTTTATTCTTCTGAGTACCAAATGCCAATGAAAACACTGGAAAAAAACACATTAGAGTCCAGACTCTTAAAAGCATCGACAAGAAAAAATACTCTTGATTCAATCAGATTTAAGCTTAAATCAAGAACCAAGCCTCTCAATTATAGCGGATTTCCTTTTGATTTAAGCTAAAATCTGAATGAATTAAGAGTCCTTTTTCTTGTCAATGTTTTCAAGAGTCTGGACTCTAGATCCAATGTGTTTTTTTCTAGTGAAGAGAAATTGTTAGAAATTTTCTCATTTTCAGCTTTTCCACCTAAAATTTTGTTTGAGGTTATGCTCTCTTTGAATCAAACGATAAATCGAACTACTATCGAATACTGTCTATAGAGTCTATACGCATTTTCCGACCCTAGAAATTGATATGATGATGGAGGTGGCAACGGAGGGTTTGAACAGGTGCCAAATGGAGAGCCAGAATGCAAAGGATTCTACGAGTATTAGTAAATTGATTTACAATAATTTTACAATTGATGGATATTTTTTACACGTTGGCGGCGGGATCCGTGGTCTGCGGGGGCCCCGCCGGCGACCCGGGCTCCGATGAAACCATCGCCCGTTGCCCGTTGCCGCGATTTAAATCAACGTCCACCACTCTTGCCAAATCTCCCGATTCTCACCGGACCGTCGAGTAAAATACGCGAATTTTCCGGACGATCGGGCAACGTTCACGTCCGCGTTCCATGACGGCGACCTGACGTCGCGCCGTCATGCTGCCCACACGCAACTTACCTACCTCAACAGCTCCCCGGACCGCGAGACCCGGCCTTGCTGCCAGATCGCGACCCAGTGATCGCGTTTTCATCGAAAGTGATCGATTATCGACATCTCCTCATTTGAAGTTGTGGTGAAAAATCGATTAGTAACACGAAAGTAAATTATGTTGCTGATTTAACCAATTTGTAGTTTAAAAAAGTGTCCGACATGTTTCAATATAGATTTTACAATAAAAGAGTATCACTATACACTGGAAAAAAAACACATTGGATCTAGAGTCCAGACTCTTGAAAACATGGACAAGAAAAAATACTCTTGATTCAATCGGATTTTTGCTTGAGTCAAAACAAAATTCGCTTAAATTAAGAGGCTTGGTTCTTGATTTAAGCTAGATTCTGATTGAATCAAGAGTACTTTTTCTTGTCGATGTTTTTAAGAGTCTGGACTCTAGATTCAATATGTTTTTTTTTTTTTCCAGTGTGAACTGAAATCCCTACATTTCAAAAAACAAGTACTAGCGCATTATGGGCTTACGCTAGCTGTTTTTGACCTCATTTACTCATAGGCATGTTCTTGTGAGAATTTTTTCATGCGAATATAAGTGCATTGTTTTTGGTATTGGAAGAAATCTCAAGTTTTTAGAAACACATCAAATTCAACTGAACACATAATGGACTCTATCATTTTTGTTTTTATCCTCTTTTCTCTATTCTATTTCTGCTCAATTTTTTCAAAGCCACCGTACGAAACGCTCATCTTCTCACGAGGATCTTATTTAATTCACCCAGAGACTTAGACGCGAAGTAGGAAAAACAACCATTTTAATTAGTAACATCCCAAACTCATCGGTGTCTCTTGTTTGCACCTATGTCGATGTCACAACTTTCTCAAGAGGAATAAGTAGACTCAGAGACTTAAACGCAGAGAAAAAAAATCAACCAATTCAATAAAAATGACACCCCAAACTCATCCATGTCACTTTGCACCTATGTGTGGTACATGAAGTTTACTCGCTCAAGAGCATCATAACATCCACAAAAAACAATAAACAAACAAACAAACAAACAAACAAACAAACAAACAAACAAACGAACAAACAAACAAACAAACAAACAAAGTCAATAAAAGGCACCAGTGAAGTTTTGTATACGGGTCAAATTAAAGAAATGCAGTATTGTAAATAAATATATTTCAAACAAAGCAGTGACTCATTACTCGTGAAATTTTTAAAGGGATTAGTGCACATGAAAAGAGGGCGTTTTTGAGATTTCATGTACCTGTCCAAAGAGTCGAATCCTCTATCCTCTGCAGGTGGTGGTAATTGAATATGTGTGTGAGAGAGAGA
Organism: Bemisia tabaci; assembly: GCF_001854935.1. NCBI lineage: Eukaryota > Metazoa > Arthropoda > Insecta > Hemiptera > Aleyrodidae > Bemisia > Bemisia tabaci. Next base: position 4,712,542 of record NW_017547116.1, read on the forward strand.
AAAGGAAGGGCATATGTAGAGGACAGAGAGGGAAGAATCATCAGGAATGAAATGTCGATTATTAAAAGCTGCTCACCGATTACGATGACGCTAACAAGACCGGAGCTGAGCTATTCATTTACAGCCAGCATGTTTACAGAAGTAAAAAACCAGGTATCGGGAAGCACTGACGCTCTGATTTTGTTTCAAAATAAATCACTGATCGGACGATTAACATAGCAGAAATAGCACGGCGACGCGAGTCCATTAATCATTTGCAAATGCATACAACTTGCATTACATACTGTTCCCGACGATGGTGACAAATGGGCAGCGCGAGGAAGACATATGTGCTATGGGGTAATGTCTGTGCTCGATAAGTTTGGCATCGGTGGGAACAGAATCGACCTGCAATTCATTACTTTAATTCCTCGGGTGAGATTGTTGAGTATCACCGATTGCGATTGTAATGAGGAGGGCGATCTGAGGGCTAAGTTCAACGGACCACAAGACGGGACGGGTTAGATATTTTGCCATTCTGGTAATATGTTTTTACTTCCAGTAGGACCTAGATTATCTCCACTAAAAAGTTTATCTGGATTTGTGCATACCAAACTCTTTCCGCAAACTACAAGTACTTAAGGTGATTCGATGGACGCTATATTTTGTGTCAGAACGGCATGCGATATATCGCATCAATTGGTTCCATTTTTTCAGCTACTCATCATTTTTCTCGAATTTTGAGATCGCAATTCTGTTGTCAGGAGACTTAAGCACTCACTTACCAATTTTAACAAAGAAATTTAACGTAATAAAGGCGTGGTTTTTTAGACATCATTCGAATGCGATATTTTTTCTCTGAAAAAACCACGCCTTTATAACGTTGAATTTATTTGTTAAAATTGGTAAGTGAGTGCGTTAGTCTCTTGACAACAGAATTGCGATCTCAAAATTCGAGAAAAATTACGAGTAGCTGAAAAAATGGAACCAATTGATGCGATATATCGCATGCCGTTCTGACACAAAATATGGCGTCCATCGAATCACCTTAACTAGAAAAATGTTTGCATGCCTTTTCCTTAAAATCTTACGTAGAAACCATTCGACCACCGAGAGATCTGGGAATCAACTCTTGAATGAGATACCGACTAGTATTTTTAATAGAGATCACATAGAAGTTAGAAATATACTAGTGATGTCATTTGTGAGGCTTGAAGGACAAGGCGCATAAGTGCAGTTTTTGCTGTTTAGTGTTTGAAGTTTCAAAATCATGCGTATGGCGGAAAGAAAGTTCAAACTGACTTTTCGGTGCTTAAAAATTGGAATTTGGGAGCCAATCCTTCATAAAATATGCACTAAGACTGGTTTTACTTGAAATAATGAATATTTCAATTTTTCAAAAACTGCACTTATGCGCCTTTTCCTTCAAGCCCCTCATTTGTATTTTTGCCCTTTAATCAATGTTAATTCTATAAACACATACTATGTGATAACAATCGAGATATATAACAAAGTATCATTTCGCTCAGAAATTCATGTCCATACGTCCCGCAAAAACATGATGCTTAAAGTTTAATTCATATCTTGTCCAGATGCATTTGTTTGAGTCCATTTAGTTGGTGCTTAAGGAATGCTTTGTACATTTTTTGGGATTTTTTGTGGGGGGGGGGCACAGAAGGATATATGACTTGGGATAAGGGGGATCTGGGGGGACTCCCCTGCTGCAGAGGAGGTTTCGTGGGGCCTCCCCCGGAAAATTTTTGAAAATTAGAACGTCTTGGGAGCAATATAAAGCCATTCTCAATGACAAATGAAATGGAATTAAATATTACAGATGACAGAAATTTTGCTGACTTATTTTTAAAAATATCATATCTTAATGATCATTGGCTGTTTAAAAGAAGAGTAAAAGAAATTCGTGAGTTTCTTTATGGATAAAAAACCTATTTATATTTTATAAAAAATTGTCACGTAAATCCTTGTTTTCATAATTTAAAATTGCTCAAATGTATAACATTGGAAACCCTTCTTTTCATAATTTGTTTTCCTTCTTTTATACATATCTCCCTCCTTTTCCGTAAATTTTCTTTTTATTCCATTTAAGTAACTGTAAAAGATAAGAATGATTCTTTCGAGAAAGCTACATTTTGGTGCTATTTTTCATAGCTTTTATACCCTAAATGGACATATTTATATCAAACGGAACTATGTGTATTATGACGTGAGCCCTGCTATGCATATATTCTTATGGACCTGAGGGCTCATGTCGTAATGCGCATAGTTCCGTTTGATAGGAATACGTCCAAATATAACGCAAAAAGAACGAGAAAGGGTTTCGTTATCTGTGCATAAGACCAAAAAATGTTTTTAAAAAGTGTTTTAAGTCTAAATTTAGCAGTTAATGCCGTCAAGTTAGCTGATACAGTACCGGGTAACACTGTTTAAACTCCGGATGTTCTGATAAGATTTAGTCGTGCAATCAAGTAAAAAGATAATTTTTTACGGCACGTCTTGGGTTTTCCTTCATTGCCTGTATTTCTAATGTTTTACTAAAACATATAAAAGAAAAGTCAGTGACTTGAATTTTAGAGTGTGTGTCGGTCAACTTTAAACCATACGTCACAAGGCTGTGCAAAATGCATAGACTTACTTTTTTATTTTCCTTCGTGATTCTCGCGATTGTGTCCATTGCCCAAGCCGATTACCGCGTCATCGAATTGTGTCCGGATGCACTTCATACTGAAGCATTTCTTTGTGAAATGAGTGAGAGTGTCGTCAATGCAACTGCATGTGCGCGTAATTCCGACCAGTTCAGGAAAGAAGTATTAGACACTCAATCATTTATAACACTCATCTTATTTGGTCGGAGAAGTGACTTTACAATAGAGCACGGTCGCCGCTGTTCGTTTCCAATTCTACCTACCTACATTTGCTCCTCAGACAAACCATGGTCTTGCGAGAAAGCACCGAAAGACAGCAGATTCCCCTCTCGTTTTTTAATCGCCAGAGCCTCCTGAAATGCAACATTTAACTACAGTAGCTGCTTGTAAGAAGGCGAAAATATGTTTATTCCATTTATATGTACTATTTACGCTACATTGCGTCGTCTTTGAAGAAAATGGTACATTTATCTTTAACGCTTATATTTTAAATTTTTTCAACTTTAATTTTCAAAAGCTGCACTGCGTAGCTTGGTTTTCTGACCAACGAATAAAATCATAATTTGCAAATAAAAACGTTTTGTCTTTATTCTAATCAAATCTTTGATGTAGTCCTTACATTTTTTTAAAAATCTTTCATGCATGTAGCTCTGAATGCCGCACTCAAGTGAGAAAAAATTATTCCATTATCCTCCCCTCTCCCTCTGAGCGTCACTTACTTTATGAGCGGCCCCTTACACCGAGAAAAAAAAGTTACGGGCCATTATAGACATACCATCCGTTCCGGGCTCTGAGGCCAAAAGTTCGGGTGCTGGAGCCGTAGCTTCAACTGCTCCGAGTGCTATACGCCCGGAACTTTCGGCCTCTGAGCCCGGAACGCTGACGGTATGCCTATATACGAGGGGCGTTCAATAAGTAAGTATCCCCCCTCTCTAAAATCCATTAGAATAAACCAATTTCAAAAAACTTGGGCTCAAAATCTTCCTTAGGATATTTTGAGTTCAACAAAACAAACCGCAACAAAATCGGACCATGTGCGGTCGAACGCGAGCCGTTTGAACGCGCCGAGGTCCCGAGGTGCTCAACGCTCCCGCCGAATCCGCGGGAATTTGAAGTTTGCTACAGGAGAAGGGTTTCTCTGCCTAAGCCTCAGTCGTTCATCACTGACGAAAAATCAAAGAAATTTTTGTAGAAAAAGGGGCTTACCTCACTTCTCCACATGACCAGCTCGATCCAAGCAGGTCTGATACTGAGACCAAGAGAACAGCCTCTGGATGCCACGCGCGTGGAAGTCTTTCAGGCGACCGGGGATGAAAGAGTGGACGGCTTGTTTGACCTCTTCCACTGATTCAAAATTAACTCCTCCAAGTTCAGATTTCAGGAACGGGAATAAATGGTGGTCTGGTTTGCCATTCCATAAAAAATATCGATTTTAGGTGAGACAGGCTGCTTCACCAAGAATCAATTGTTCTACACACATTTAAATGGAGGGAAAACAGTGATGCCGATTTTCAAGACTCGCCATTGGTTTTCCGCGAGGGTAAACGTCGTATGAACATTTGGACGTCACCAAATTGCTTGTACCCATTAGGTAGATGTAACCTACATTTTTTTGTTAATATGGGAGGTAGAACATAATTTAACGTGAACGTGCAATTGATATTTTGTGTATGGTTATTCTGTGGGTTACATCGATCAAATTTAATCGCATTGGTGAAAGCCCAGTGCGTCAGCCGTTTCCAAGTCGCAACATCTGACTCAGGGTGGCATGAAGAAAGATAAATGCATCAGCTGAGCAAGACTGTTCCTTCATACCCGTGCAGAAGTCTCAGAGTAATGTACGGTTTCGGTCGCGCAGCCCTCTGGATAGTGACACAAATCTACGTCGCAGGTTCCGTAAAAACCGCAGGTCCCGAATTTTTTCGAAATTTCAAAATTCGACAACAGGTTTTTCCAAAAATAAAGGAAATTGGCAAAATTTTGCCCGAAGAGAAATAATTCAATTTTTGAAAAGCAAAAAAGCGTTGCTACGAACAAATAACTCCAATCCATTGAGGTTGAATCTAAAATTGTATCGATCCACTAAGTCCTTTGGTTGATCTTGCCGAAAAAAAATTAATTTACAGTAACTCAAAATAACAATACAGTAGAGTCTCAATTATCCGCGCCTCGGTTATCCGCGATCCGGATTATCCGCGGTCTGTGAAGCGGACTTTTTTTTCACTTTTTCTATTTCTTTTGAAAGCGACCGCCCGCCCAACACGGAAATATTTTAAAAATATTGCTGAAATATTGTCAAAAACATTTTAACAATATTTTAACAATATCGAAATAATATTGCTGCAATAGTTTGTTGTCCGCCCCCCTGACAATATTGCAGCAATATTGTCAAGGTAATATTGATAATATATTTTAAAAATATTTACTTGCGATGAGGTTATCATATTCCATATCCGTGTGCGCGCACTCTAGGAGACGTCTTTGGTACTAATTTTCTTTCTAATGTAGTACACATGCGTCCAGGTTGTGGATCGTAGAGTTGTTACTGACCTTAAAATCCGCGCCGTCCTAGTCGGGATTAGAACCCACGCCTCGGGGTGGAGTTGATATCCGAAGTCCAGTACTTTACCACCAGACCAGCCAGGCTTGATGTAGATGGGCCCGTAAATTCAATCTCTTAACTATCGCAGGCCTCTGAGTCCGTAATATGTTTGTTTATTGACGGATTCTTTTAATATTTTACCAGAATTTATTATTTATTATTTATTTATTATTTTTTATTTCATCCTGTAATTTGTGTTTCAAATTCTTTATTAATTGTACTCAACATATTCCTATTCATGTATTACAAATTTTCGTTTTTTTTAACTCTCTCTCATTTTTTTCTTTACCAAATTACTGTTTTTTATAATTGCGTCTTTTTCCAGTTTTAATTATTTGAGCTTTTTCCTAGTTTGAATTTATGTCGATGTATTTATGTTATGTTATTTATTTTTTCCCTTCTTTTTGTCTTTTCTTCCCCCCCCCCCTTTCTTTTTTCTAGCGATTGATTTTAGTAAGTTCCGCAAAATAATTGGTAAACAGAGCAAAACCATACGCTAATTTGGCAAACATTTTGAAAATCTAGCAAAAATTTTAGCCATAATAGCATAAACTAGTAATGTTAATTTCGCAAAAGTATAGTTTGCCATTTTCGCACAATAAAATTACCACTTTTGCAAATTGTTTTGTCGTTCTCGCCACGAGGGTGGGCATTTTAGCAAAAATAGCAAATTGCAGAAATCGCAAACCATTTTTTGCCATTTTAGCAATTAATTTTTAAATATTACAAAAATATTTATAAAATATTTTTAACATAATATTAAACAAATATTTTTAAACTAATATTTCTAAAATAATTTTAAAATATTTTGTAAATATATTTTACAAACTGTTTTAAAAGTAATTACATAAATATATTTTTTAAATATATTTAAAACATTTTTATAAATATATTGTTACAATATTGTCATGAAATATTTTAGCAATATTGTCAACATATTTCTGCAGTGTATTTAAGGAAATATTTACATGACAATATTGTTTCAATATTGACAATATTGCTGCAATATTGTTGCAATATTTCGTGTTGGGCGGGCGGAACCGAACGGAGAAATTCGGAAAAATATTGATTCTTAGTTAATAATTTTATTCTTCTTTAATGCATGGTAAGTGTCTTTACTGATTTCTTTAGAATACAGTCTTTCCGATGACTTTTTCCGGCCGTCTTGCGTAGATTCAGATTATCCGCGGTATCTCCGGTCCCAGTTATCTCGGATAATCGAGACTCTACTGTACCTATTTCATGCGAGGAAATTTGGCAGCACCAGGCTGTTGATACGGCATTTTGCCTGAGCATGGCATTACAGGCGTTGAACAAATAAGAAGAATAATATTTATGAAGAAAGGAACGGGGGGTCCATGGTTCCATAGCCCGGCTCCGTAATCCAAGAATGCGATTCGTTCCAGTTTTTATGGACGAATGAGCCGTTTTGTGGGAGTGCAGCTCGGGACGCTTATCTACGCGTGAAAAATGCAACAACAGAGCGGGCGCGGGATGAAAAAAAGAAAAAAAGAAAAAAATGAAAGAAATTGGAGGGAAACGACTTGGAGGATGAATGGAGCTTCGGCGGCTGCGCTATCCGGATCCAAAAGAGTGCGTTGTGTATGTACGTTCCTGCATTATTCCTCTATGATTCATTCTGTCCTTTAATTATCCCACCGGGGCCATCGAGTTTTGCGTAATGCTCTGCAGTGGCGGATCTAGAGAAAGGTCAAGGAGGGACCTTTTAGGCCAATCAGCTCCCTCAAAGGAAAGCGAAAGGGTTCTGAAAGTACGCTCTCCGAAAAATGGGCCTGCTGCAAACTTCAACGAGAGAAATAAGGAGAGTTAATTCTTAGGGGTGGAACAAAACAGAGACAAGAGACCCTCCTAGCATCTAACTAGCATCAAAAGTTCCCGGTTTCCTTCTAGATTTTTTCAGAAGTTTGGAGAAAATTCCGGAAAATGCAATAGTTCCGGAACATTTTGGTAATTTCAAAAGTTCCGGGATAAGTTCCGGGAAATGGGAGCACTGAGCATCAGAGGCGGATCTAGCGATGTGGCAACGCCGGATTTCCTCCATTTAAACCTATGTTAAATAATCGATTCTTGTTGGATCACCTAGTCTCTCTAAGAATCGATACATTTCCATAGGTTTAAATGAAGAAATATATCGTTGCCAATTTGCTATATCCGCCAATGCACTGCATGAGACCCTCCATTAGAATTTCGGCAATGGAGGAAGCTTTTACTTGAACACCCATACGTCGTTTTTCCGAAGCAAGGCTGTAAAGCAGAACCACGCTGGCACCACCGAGTTCATCTCCTATCTCCGATCTCCCTCCTCCGAGAAATAAAATTGTCTCAGCCGCCGCCTTCTTCTGACCTCTCCCATTTCCCGGATGCCACCCGCCATGTCCACCGTCTTAAACTCGAACAGTGCCATTTTCGATAGAAAATTAAGGTGAAGTAGAATTGGACTGCATTTTGCAATTTGGAGCTATAAATTCTGGCTCATCTGAAAAAAACAATTATGAGCATTGGGAAACTAATGACACGCACGTTGTTTTTAAACCGGGCCGGAATTTATAGCTTCTAATTGCAAAATGTAGTCCAATTGAAAGGAAGCGCGTGTATAGAGGTTATGCGCATTGATATTTTGCCTTCAATTTGCGGAGTAGGCAAGAGGGCATCCTTCGTGTAACAATACATGGGTGTCTGTCGAAGGCACTGTGTCTTGTCTTGTTCATATGCCATTCTTAGAAAACGATGCGCTGATAATGGATCACTAGACAAGGTACGAATTTCAGCATTCTGATACATGTTTCGTAACAAAAATTTCACGTAGAACACAATGCGCACAACAGAAATTACCGAAATTAAATTCTTACGAAGATATTTAATGATTCCTGATGCGTGAATTCTAACCACCCGCTCATGAAAACTCAATGGTCTGCGTGATTCACATCGCGCGCTAAACGTTATCATGAACGTCTCTGCGATATAAAAATCTGGCAACCTCAGTCTTGACACTTTGGATCAGCTGTAGCAAATTGCCTACAGTTTGAACAACACATGGTGGGAAATGAATATTGCTCGATCGAGAAGCTTGCTGAAATCGTTGTAGTGCGCGATTTGACTCACGTAGAGCTTTGAGTTTCTTGTAAGCGGGCAGTTCAAATTCCTCGTAACCAATGTGAAATGAAAATGTTAATATCTCCGTCAGGAGTTGGTTTCAGTCATTTTCGTTACGCGAATCGTGTTCTACGTGAAATTCTGGTGAAGAACATGTATCAGAATGCTTTAATTCGGACCTTGTCTAGTGGTCCATTGGGTGTTTTTTCCTTCTCACCGCCTCCATATTGCACCCGTGACACAGATCGGCACCCCGTAAAAAAATTACGTATCGCTACGTTCACCTCCTCCCTTGATTTGGCGTTCAAAGATGAAATCCGAGAGAATAATGTGCCTCCTTGCGATAGTTTTTACTTTCTCGCACCCCTTGCGGATATTTTTTTGCAATGAAATCCGCGCGACGCGCCAATTTTTGCGTAACCGTTACACAGCCCTGGATTCCCTTACCCCGTGTAAGGCACCCACAACGCAGCCTCAAAACCCCTTCCTTCCGAGCAGGGCCGGATTTACCTACTTGCCGCCCATGTGCCGCCTGTATTTTGCCGCCCCCTTCTCATTTGTTTTGAAACATCAATAAAAACCATCAAGTGAACGTGCCGGAGGGGGAGGGGTGCATAAGACGCGTTTACCTACTCGTGTTGAATACATTTTTTGCGAAAAGCCAGTCAACACTCCTAGCAAAATTTCACGGAACTCTGCGCGAAAGTTAAGTCCCGTAAACCTATCTCTATGTGGACAAGGTCCTCCATTTACAAGAAATGAACCGAAAAATTATGAGAGAACAAACATAAATGTGGTTCAATAATTTTAACTTCCGCCGCTGTGCCGCGCTGATCGCACTGTGATTGGCGCAATGCGTGAAGTATTCCTGCAGTCTTGTAGGCGCTATACGTTTCACGCCAACCGCTCCTGACCGCACTGTGTTTGGCGCAATGGGTGAAGTATTCATGCAGTCTTGTAGGCGCTAATATGTGTTACATGCCGATCGCCGCGCCGAGGGCTTGTCTTTTTCATCTCAAGTCCTCGTCATCATTCCTCTCTGCGTTGAGCTCCGGGTCATATTGCGTGTTTAGCTCTTCTCTTCACTCTACTTATTAAAGATGCTATTTCTTGTATCACCGAAAACCGACAAAATTAGAAATTACTATACTCTCAGGAAAGAGAGATTTCGTCCCCTTTTCTCATTGATAATTTTTTTTCTGAATCTGATTTTTTTTATACCTACGTTTAAAAAAATTGCGAAATTTGCCGCCATGGGCCGCGGCCCATGTGGGTGGCCATGTGGCCACCCCCTTAATCCGGCCCTGCTTCCTAGAGCGTCACGTATTTTATGAATGACCCCTCTCAAATACAGACAAACTCCGGTTACATGAATGTGTCCAACTGAAATGCGAAAACGAGACATTTCGTCGAGACGGGACATTGCACAAGAAGTTAAGATTGATCTGTGAATGAAGCCGTGAATTATTAACTGGAATGGACCGGGGCAGAAGGTACGGCAAGGAACAAACGAAATAAGAGTGGGAACTGAGACAGGAATTTAGGAATGCGTTGATCAAAGATTACAAAAAACGTCCGATTTGTGTAATCTTTATTCCCGTTCGTGACATCCGCAAGCCGCGTTGTCTCAACTCTCTCTACGAAGGGACTCTAAAATGTTCTAGAATATTGATGTTTTATCAAGGAAATTGTGGCAACGATGTTGGGCACATAAGGCGTTCTTTCTTACCGCGGGAGATATGGGACGCGGCGGGAAATTCGAACGCGCTGCGTGGCGCGGCGCGGGGCGTGCGGCGGCGAGAGCTGCGGATTTTCGCCTCGTTGATCAGCCACTCATCGAAGCACTACAATTATTATTTATTAGTCAAGGCAGACGACATTTGCTCGCATTCACACCCCACCTCACCTCCACCGCCTGCTCTTCAACTCCCAATACGCCGTTGCCTCATTGGATGGATGTTGAAATCAGAGACAACGTATTTTAGCATATCTGCCTTATGATAACTTTCATAAGTCAATGCTCAGATTTACGTGATTAGTGCAGTTAATGGGAATATTTGAATGCAAATATTCGTGCACAGGGTATGTCCGTGTTGCATAAACAAAAAAATTGAAGGCATTTCAAATTTCTCAAGGTAGTGCTTGTATGTATGCAACTATTCGTGTTCAGGGTATGTCCGTGTTGCATATACAAAAAATTGAAGGCGCTTCAAATGTTTCAAGGTAGTGCTCGTATGCAACTATTCGTGTTCAAGGGATGTTCGTGTTGCGTGCACCAAAAATTGAAGGCGTTCTGACCGTTACGCACCCACTGCAAAGAGCCGTTCGAAATCTCTATCTCCCTCCTGTATAATCCCTTGCTCCCTATCAGCTGAGCGCTTAATTGGACTACATTTTGCAATTCGGAACTAAAATTTCTGGCTCCTCAATAAAGACACCGAATTGCTCAGAGAAACGAATGGTACCTGCGTTATTTCTAAACTGAGACAGGAATATTAGTTCCTAATTGAATCGGGACGTGCGAAAACCGCTAATGTCCATTATTCCAGTCTTCAGTTTTTTGAGTTGATAATACTTTTAAGGAGTTGATACAACCTTAAAAGTGATGAAAGGACTCGTTTTGAGATTAAGATAACCCGGAGACGAGTATTAACGCCACTTACGTATTTACATCCAACTCCGGAAAGTATTATTAACTCAAAAAAACTGAATACTGCACTGGAAAAAAAAAAACACATTCTATCTAGATTCCAGACTTTTGAAAACTATGACAAGAAAAAGGACTCTTGATTCAATCAGATTTATAAGCTTAAATCAAGAACCAAGCCTCTCCATTTGAGCGGATTTCCTTTCGATTTAAGCTTAAATCTGATTGAATCAAGAGTCCTTTTTCTTGTCAATGTTTTTAAGAGTCTGAACTCTAGATCCAATGTGTTTTTTTTCCAGTGTGGAAAAATGGACTTTAGCGGTTTTCGTACGTCCCGATTTAATTGCAAAATGTAGTCCAATGGACCACTAGACAAGGTACGAATTCCAGCATTCTGATACATGTTTCTTGACTAAAATTTCACGTAAAACACGATGGGCACAACAAAAATTACCGAAATTAACTCCTTACGAAGATATTTAATGATTCTTGATGCGTGAATTTAAACCACCCGCTCATGAAAACTCAGTACTCTACGTGATTCACATCCCGCGCTAAACATTATCAAGACAGTCTTTGCGATTTAAAAATCTGGCAACCTCAATCTTGACGCTTTGGCTCAGTTATAGCAAATTGCTAATAGTTTGAACAACACATGGTGGGAAATGAACATTGATCGATTGAGAAGATTGCTGAAACCGTTGTAGTGCGCGATTTGACTCACGTAGAGCTTTGAGTTTCTTGTGAGCGGGCAGTTCAAATTCCTCGTAACCATTGTGAAATAAAAATGTTAATAGCTTCGTTAGGAGTTGTTTTCAGTAATTTTCGTTGCGCGAATCGTGTTCTACGTGAAATTTTGTTGGAGAAACATGTATCAGAATGCTGAAATTCGTACCCTGTCTAGTGGTCCATTGTGGAGTTACGGAAATTCATGGTGGACCGAAAACTGTCCTTATCGATACCCTCTTTTTACTGAACAACCTCATTGATAGTGCACTCGAATTTTGGTCTCCCTTGGCGAGACTTGGCAAGACGAGGCGGGTGCACTGATCATGGTAAGTAGACGTATCTTTAGCCAAGCTTGCGTGAATTTCGAGGAGTAATGTAATGATCGGAGCAAATTGTCAAGTTGTCACCGATCGCGGTCAGATTATCCCGGATGACAGCGGGTATTTTTACCCGCGACCGATGCCCGATCGGGTGCAACTCTCCTCGACTCGGACTCGTCGTCGTTGGATGGGACGGAGACCTTCGCATTGACAGACCGCGGTTCGTCGCCCGTCGCCCGTCTTGACAACTCGAATTAGAAACGGGATACGCTGAAAAACTAAACGCCCAGACGAAAACAGTTGCAGCCTTGTCTTGTCGGTGAAAGCGAAAACCCTCGTGGGACCAGTCTCCTGCTAACCGAGTTTTTCACACCTCGTACTCGAAAAACCAGTGATGAATCGATGTTATTCTTTCTATTCAATTTTAATGAATGGTTGAATAAGTCCAAAATTTGCGGGAACAACCTTCCTAGAGCTCATCCTTTTGCAATGAGGAAGGAGGCGCGAGACCTATTGCCTATACTCTATATTGCCGTGTTAAGGAAAAACGCCGTATGAGCCTTAAGGCGTTGCCAAATTTCCTCTGGCAAATCACTAATTTTCAGGAAATTCTTTGAATATTTTCCCGCCAATTTCTCAGATAATTTGGTTTGTAATTTGATCTAAAGTGTCTGAAAATTTCTAGGAAAAATATTCATAATTTTCCTCAAAAATATACATTTTATCCAAAGAAATTTGGCAACTCTCGAATGTTCATACGTCGTTCTTCCTTAGCACGGCAGTATAGCCTATGGACCTGTTGCCCCTCACCTAGTTCCGCAACGCAAAAGGATGAGCTTTAGAAAGGTTGTTCCCACAAATTTTGGACTTATTCGACCCTTCATTAAAATTGAATAGAAGGAATTGCATTGATTCTCAACGCAACAGACGTTGATGGTCTGATTTTTCTGAAAAATAATTTTTTCCACCATTAAGCTCAATGCAAAATATGCACACTTCATCCAACTATGTGGCAATGGTGATCCGTAAGTTTTCGCCTGGCACGGCGGACGGTCCACGAGGTTCGAGCTGCGGTAATTAATCTGTATTTTGATTGAGGAAGTCGGTTGTTGGGTGATCTCCATCAATCATCGGCCCCACGACCGGTGACTGTTGATCGGTGAAGAGCAGTCGGAAGGGAATCAATGGGTACTCCAGATTTGAATGCGGCCGAATTACCTACTGCGTCGCGACGCATCGCGCCGTTAACGCGTTACGGAGGAGAGCCGCAAGCGCTTTTGTGTGGTGAGCCACGGTTCGCGCATGCTCTAATGTATCTCGAGGCTCAACCCAGACTGAACTTACGGGTCTATGCGGTTGTGAGCGTCCTGCTTACAGCGCGTTACCGAATCGTATCGAAACTGGCGAGGACCCTCTTGCCAAGTTCATTCACTTTTCGAGGTCTCAAGAATGGACCTTTTGACGAACAGATTCGAAAAATCTAACACAGGAATCAAAAGTTACACTGGAAAAAAAACACATTGTATCTAGAATCCGGACTCTTAAAAACATCGACAAGAAAAAATACTCTTGATTCAATCAGATTTAAGCTTAAATCAAGAACCAAGCATCTTAATTTGAGCGGATTTTCTTTTGATTTACTTAAGCTTCAATCTGATCGAATCAAGAGTCCTTTTTCTAGAGTCCCTAGAGTCTGGATTCTAGATCCAATGTGTTTTTTTTTGCCAGTACAGCAAAATATCGATGGTGAAACTGTGAAATTGCGAATCTCGTTTGCGATGTTTCGAAATATCCGCTCCTATTATTACTTTTGTTTAAAAGAGCAAATGGACACTATTGCTTGAAATTTTCATGACGTGTTCTTTACACAGAGAGGAAATATCGGGGGACTCTTCAAGGTACGACGTTGATTATAACTCCATTTAAAATATGAATTATTATGGAAAGTTTACATGCAGCGTTGTAAATCGTACACATATTTACAAAGTCACTGTCTTCATATTTCCCAATCAGAATTGCAGTTTTCAGTTTCGAGTTATGTGCTTCATAGGGATGTGCGTGAGAAGACAGAGAAAAAATAGAAGGAAGAAAAATAGAGACGGGTGAAAAGGAGAAGATGAAATAAATGAGATGATTAGAAAAATTAGGCTTACCAGAAGTATAAGGAGGTAAAAATAAGCGGAAAATAATAAGAGAAAACGAGGAGATGGAGAAGGAGGAGAGGAAAGATGAGGGAGGAGAGAGAGAGGAGGGTCATCAGGTTTTCAGGTTTCGTTATTAGCTCCTTCACTATTCAATTTTATGTTACACCCCCGTAAGGAGGGTGCACAGTGCTCAAGCTTTTAGTAATTTTAGTAATTTAGTAATTTTCAGTAATTTGATTTAGTAATTTAGCCTTATTTCAGATATTTGAAAAAAAAGGCGTCTGCTAGCTGAAACTATTGTATCTACCAATTTTGAAGGGGCTTTGGCAGAGTGATCTGCCTTCATTCGAGAGGCCGGATTGAGGGCATCTATAGTCAAGTTTAAACGGTAGAGTTCATCATTGTATCGATCAGTGGCGTGGCGTGAATGATCGATTATCGATATTTCCCCCTTGACGCTATGGTAAAGAATCGATTAATAGGGTGTTCGTTGCGAACACCTTGTACATCGATTCTTTTCCCTAGGTTCAAATGACAGCTTTATCGATATATCGCAAAGCACGCCACGCCACTGGTATCGATCAGAGAACGTATCGACGGCTAAAGTGTAAGACCGCGTATCTCCGTTTACGACGTTGTAGACTTCCAGTCGAACTTTATTATTTCCTTGGAGAACTGGCCAACGTAACCTCTTGAAAACGTCCTTAACTTTCTTTCTGTTAGTAGAATATTTTGTATGATTTCAAGCTATGAAGTTGACTTTTTCCTCTTCGATTAAATAATATCGGAGATTTTGAAACACGAGATGGAGATACGTGATGTCGCACTTTAGCCATCGATAAATCGATCATATAGTATCTACGTGTCGATCAGGAGAAACATCTCGATCGGTGTACATGTGTCGATCAGAAGATATGTGTCGATCGAAGGACATTTGTCGTCAATCAGGAGCAATGTGTGGATCAGATGGATAGTATCGACCAGGACACATGTGTCGATCATGAGACACTTGTCGATAAGAATACACGTTCAGAGAACGTTTGAAGGGGCTTCGGTCCCTTGTCTTGTACTGGTACTCATTAGAACTCACATTTTTTTTACTCTAATCGTTTTTGAGCTTTTTGGCTTTGTTTTCCCCGCGTAATAGATTGGACCAAACACAATTTCACCACCTTGTTACGCACAGTTTAGGTCATGAATCTTAGTATTTTTTTTTTTTTTTTCGCTTGAAATCATATGAATGCTCTTAGGTCGAAGGAATCGACATGATGGACCCCCCTCCTCCCCAAAGAAAAATCAAAAGGATCAATTTGGAAGGGGTAACAGCCCTGAGGATTGTAGGGGTGGTGCGACACGGAAAAAAAGTGTCAGGGGTTATCCCCCAAAATTGTTCTACTGCCCAAATTTGCTGGATGATATGGACATTTCCAATTGATTTTGGTAGCACCGTATAACTCAAATGGGGGTGGTACTGCAACATTGGGTTAGTGACCTAATTCATCGGGATACTACTACAACTGATTACAATTGGGATACTACCACAATTAATCGGTGTATTACCACAATGGAGATGTTGCATGTGTGAGGAATTTGCGATTTGACCATTGATTTTTAGGAAAAAGTTCGCGAGAAAACACGATGGTGCCACTGGTTTTCTCTGAAATCAACTCCCAAGCTCAAAAAAAGCTCTCAAGTTGAAGCCAAAATGGAGAGGATATCCCACGCTATCCTGAGAGTCCACTTCTACATCAAGACAAACTCTCCATGCAAAGATAGGGAGCATATACATTGACAGGGCTGCCACTTTATTTGAGGACTCTGAAACTGAAAACACGGCATCACTGCTAATGTGTTTGCTCCCTATCTTTGCACGGAGAGTTTGTCTTGATGTAGAGGTTTGTCTTGAGGTTGTGTAGGGACTCTCAGGATACCGTGGGATGTCCCCTCCATTTTGGCCTCAACTTGAGAGCTTTTTTTGAGCTTGGGAGATGATTGCAGAGAAATCCAGTGGCACCATCGTGTTTCTCGCGAACTTTTACACAGGAATCTACAGTCAAATCCCAAATTCCTCACACATGCAACATCTTTATTAATTGAAAATGTCCATATCATCCAACAGTTGGGACTTAACCCCTACCTCTCTCTTTTCCTTGGAGACTTTTGGAACACCCTGTACCAGGAGCCCCGCAATCTGCGTCCGTCGGACCAGGGTCGGAAAGGAGCCTTTCTGCTAATCGCGATTCATTTTCGAGGTGGATCGGTGATCGGTGATCGGTGGGCCGCGTGGGCGTGGTGCGGTTTCCGATGGAACGTGGCAACGGACACCTGCGGTAGGTTGGAGGACCGGGCGATTCCCATGACTCGCTCCGTGTCGAATCCATATTAATTGCTCACACTCCCGACTTTTTTATTATATTTAATAATTACCGCGCTCCGCCCGGCCCAGGCGTCCAGCCAAGCCGGAAAAATCCCCCGTGAAACAAAAACACTTTTGATTGATTTGTTTTTTAATTTCTCCGATCGAATTAGAATGTGTGCGGCGAGCCGGGGCTCTGCCTTGTTGCCAGAGACTAGAGTCCCTTCATACTGAGAGTCAAGACAATGTGAATCCATTCCTGATTGGTTCCCGTATTTTAGGCCTTCACAGTGTCACAAACGGGAATAAAGATTACATTTTCACCGATTGCAAAGATTATAATCTGGAATGGACCAGGGAATTACGGGTTTGGCAAGGAACAAACGGAACGAGAGAAAAAACGGAGAAAAGAATTTGAGAATGGGCCGATCAAAGATCACAAAAAACGTTCAATTTCTGTTATCTTTATTCCCGTTTGTGACTCCATGAGGGGGTGTTGTCTCGACTCTCAGTATAAAGGGACTCTACCAGAGACGATATATTTAAGAGACTGCACTGCTTTCTTTCCTATCGTGTGAGAATTACTTTTGGAAGTCAACTCACAGATTTACCTAATGATTGCAATAATTTTAGTGGAAAGTAACCGGACTATGTAACAGATCAAATTTTCAAAATATTAATGTCACTCAATGGTCGATTTTTTTTCCAAAAGAGTTTTTAATAAAAAAAAATAAAAAAGGCTCAATAGAGATTTCCAATAGAAAAAGGGTTCACTGGAGGCTTTCATTAGGAAAAAAATTCTAACCTGTGTGTGACTATAATATTTTAATAATTTGTCGCCTAACTATGACAGATGAACCAAGAATTGAGTAATTGTCATGGCATTGGGCCTATTGCAAACTTTTGGAGCGAAAAGAACAGTTGTTCCTCTCGGAAAATGGCTCAGAAATCACAAAGAGCTAATCGGGAAAGGCTGAAGTACGTTCTTAACTCTACCCGCTGCGTAAGAAATATGCGTTTTTTTTTTTAAAGCTGAAAAGCAAAGGACTCGTTCCGACATTAATCAGTCATCATCAGGCGAATTTCTTATGATTTTTCGCTCATCAAGCATGATTTGGCGAAAAGTAGCATTGACCTCTAAAATTAACTTTTACCTCACTCGATGACATTGCTTAGTTTGCTAGTGCGAAGTCTCGATGATGTATTAGTGCTCTACACTTAAAAACGTAACTTCATTTCAACTTTAAGATAATTTCACGATCAGATAATTTTGGGCAAATGCGAAGTTATATTCATGGAAAATTGCATTATTTTAGCCGATTTCACAACCCTCAAATGTAGTTACAGCGAAACAATCCGTTTGGTTGAAAAAATGTCAAACCGTCAAAATTCAAATTTTCAGGACACAAGGAATAGGCGTGCTTTAGAACCGATTCTCCATACGTCTGATTGAAAATATTTAGCATCATTACTTGGACACTTCCTTTAAAAATTTAATCTCAAAAAAATATGTGTTGTTTGCGCTCCTTCACAATTAAACGAATCGAGCGGAATCCACAATTTTGTTTCAAAAAAGACGTATCTCCAACCGAAAGCGTAAGTGCAGTCACGCGAGGTTCCCGAAATGCTAATGTGGATGGATCCCGTTTTATTGAATGACGTCAAACTATTCAATTAATGTTCCTTTTTCGATGAAACCTCTCGTTTCCTCATTCGTTTTTCCTCCTCAAAAAAGGGCTGTCGTGAGCATACTTTGTGCGATGTTTTAACTTGACTCTGAGACTTGATTATACAGCGGTTTGCTTCAATCGCCATTGAATCAACTCTGATTTTTTTTTTTTTTATTTTGTCTCTTTTTACTTTTTGCCGAGTTCCGTTACATATGTCGTTACCTTGGAGCGTCCTTCTTTAAACCTTCCGGCATAAAGAAAGCCAAAAGAATATCGTGGTAATGTGGAATTATAATGGTTTGAAATTTGCATTATAAAATGCACACTGAAAAAATAAGTGAAGTTGATTTGACATTCTGGATGTAAAAAAAGTATGCGAGAACTTATAAAATGCTGAATTACCCGCCACAAAGGTAAGTTTTACCTCTAGACATTGCTAAAGTAACTGCTGTCACTGTTAAGTCAGCATTTTGTAAGTTCTCGCACACTTTTTTTTACATCCAGAATGTTAAATCAACTTCACTTTTTTTCGGTGCAGTCTTCGGAAAAGCGAATTTAGGCGTTCTGTCATGGCCACGACTCAATACTGTTGGTTGATAATACAAACTATGAGCGAACAATGGACAAAATAAATAATTAACCGAGAGATTTTAAACAATGTATGAATCTTTATTTTTATAATACTAAATCATTATTTATCAAAGAGACAGAAAGTAGAGCCAGCGTCAAATTGCCAAGTTGGGCATAGTTTTCCGCGAAACACACAACACAAATTCTGTAATAGATAATTCAATAAAGTGCGACACGGTGGATATTCTTTGACCTACCTCAAAAATTGAAGGCGGAATAGCAATGTGCATGATTTCTACGTACCCAACCTTGTTGTCCGATGCATTTTTCTGTCTTTTGGACTTCATTTTGCAATGAGGAAATATTTTTTCTGCCTCATTCAAAAAACATCTATCTGCATAGAAAAATCATCGGCACCCATGTTGTCTCTGAAATGTGTCAAAAATTATAGTACCTTGTCGCGAAATTTAGTCAAATTGCAAGTACTCGAACAAAAAGGGACTACGTACACATTACTAAAACCAAAAGATATTATGTACGTAAACATGATGGTAAAAAAGCTCATTCTACCATCCTGTTACTTTGAGGTATTCGGGTCATAAATGTTTTGCACTGGAAAAAAAACCACATTGGATCTATAGTCCAGACTCTTAAAAACATCGACAAGAAAAAATACTCTTGATTCAATCAGATTTAAGCTTAAATCAAGAACCAAGCCTCTTAATTTAAGCGGATTTCCTTATGATCTAAGCTTAAATCTGATTGAATCAAGAGTCCTTTTTCTTGTCAAAGTTTTCAAGAGTCTGGTCTCTCTGGAGTCTTCTTTCAGATCCAATGTGTTTTAGTGTATTTTCCGAAGGAAATACACTATTGCATTCTCCCATGATGTCGGACCCAGACCTGAGACATTGTGAAGAGCACCGATCACGGGTCGTAGATCACGAAAATATATGCTATTCAAATTCATGTGTATATATATATGTATGTATATATGTATGTATATATGTATGTATGTATGTATGTATGTA